>PISW01001413.1:278177-363746 GCA_004023785.1 Mungos mungo
TTTTTTTTTTTTTTTCATCTCCTTTTCTCATTTTTTTGGATCAGGGTTCTTTTTTCTTTCTTTTTTTCCCTTTGTCTCTCTCTTGTTCTCTTTTTCCAGACTTATTTTAACAAATAAATCAAAGCACACCTAGTTAGAGGTCTGAACACTCCCCACTGCAAAGGAGAGGAACTCTGGAGAGGACTGACCAATGGGAAAGAGCAGCCAAAACAAAACATCAGAGTGCACACAGCACACACCAGGAACACTTCCTGAAGAGCCAGGCCCTGGACAGTGTATGACCCCTTTTTAATATAGCATTAATCTCAAGAAAGATCAAGAAGAAATAATAGCCAGAGACTTTCTCAAAACAGATATAAGTAATATATCTGAACAAGAATTTAGAACAACAGTCATAGAACAACTAGCTTGGCTTGAAAAAAAAAAGCATAGAAGACACCAGAGGAACCCTTGCTGCAGAGATCAAAGACTTAAAGGCTAGTCAGACTGAAATTTTTTTAAAAATGCTATAACTGAGAAGCAAAACCTACTGGATATGGTCATAAGGATTGAAGAAGCAAAGGAGATAATAGGTAGTACAAGAGAGAAAATTATGGAAAATATTAAATCTGAAAAGAAGAGGGATAGAAAACTATTAGATTATGAAGGTAGACTTAGGGAACTCAGTGATTCCGTAAAGCAAAATAATGACAAGTGGGGAAAAGGGGCAGAGAATTTATTTGAAAAAATTATAGTTGTGAACTTTCCTAATCTGGGGAAGGAAACAGACTTGATTGAAGTTCAAAAGGCACAGAGAATTCCCCTTAAAAATCAACAGTAACAGGACAATACCACAATGTATCAATGAACCTTGCAAAATACAAAGATAAAGAGGGAATTCTGATAGCAGCTAGGGACAAAATGTCCTTACTCTACAAGGGTAGATACATAAAGTTAGCAGCAGACTTGTCCCCAGAAACTTGGCAGGCCAGAAGGGCGTGGCAGGAAATATTCATTGTGCTGAATGGGAAAAATAGGCAGCCAAGAATTCTTTATCCAGCAAGGCTGTCACTCAGAATAGAAGGAGAAATAAAGAGTTTCTCAGAGAAAAACCAAAGGAGTTCATGACCACTAAACCAGCCCTGCAAGACATTTTAAAAGGGACTCTTTAAGTGGAGATTAAAAAAAAAAAAAAAAAAGACCAAAGCAACAAAGCCTAGAAAGGATAAGACAACATCACTAGAAATACCAACTCTACAGGTAACAACCACATAGCACTAAATTCATATCTTTCAATAATCATTCAGAATCTAAAGAGACTAAATGCTCTTATCAAAATATATCGGGTATCAGAATGGATTAAAAAAAAAGAACAAGATCTATCTATATGCTGTCTACAAGAGACTCATTTTAGACTTAAAGATACCTGCAGATTGAAAGTAAGAGGTTGGAGAAACATCTATCATGGTAATGGATGCCAAAAGAAAGCTAGAGTAACCATACTTATATCAGACAAACCAGGTTTTTAAAAAAGCCTGTACCAAGAGCTGAAGAAGAACATTATATCATAATTAAGGGGTCTACCCAGGGGTGCCTGGGTGGCTCAGTTGGTTAAGCCTCTGACTTTGGCTTAGGTCAGATTTCATGTTTGTGGATTCTGCCCCGCATCAGGCTCTGTGCTGACAGCTAGCTCAGAGCCTGCAGCCTGCTTCCGGTTCAGTGTCTCCTTCTATCTCTGCCCCACCCCCTCTCATGCTCTGTCTCTCTCTGCATCAAAAATAAATAAAGCATTAAAAAAAAGGGGGTCTATCCATCAACAAGCTCTAACAATTGTAAATATTTATGCCCCCAATTTGCAGAAAGCCAAATATATAAATCAATTAATAACAAACATAAAGAAACTCATTGATAATAATTCAATAATAGTAGGGTTCTTTAACACACCATTTACAGCAATGGCTAGATCATCTAAGCAAAAAATCAACAAAGAAACAATGATTTTGAATGACACACTGAACTGGATAGACTTAACAGATATATTTAGTACATTTCATCCTAAAGCAACAGAATATACATTCTTCTCAAGTGCACATGGAACATTCTCCAGAATACATCACATATTAGATTAAAAATCAGTCCTCAACAAGTACAAGAGGATCAAGATTATACCATGCATATTGTTGTATCACAACACTATGAAACTTGAAATCAACCACAAGAAAAAATTTGGAAAAACCTCAAATACATGGAGGTTAAAGAACAGCCTACTAAAGAATGAACAGGTTAACCAAGAAATCAAAGAATACATTTAAAAAAATGCATGGAAGCAAATGAAAATGAAAACATTACAGTAAAAAAACCTTTGGGATAATACAAAGGCAGTCCTAAAAAGGAACTATATTGCAATTCAGCCTATCTCAAGAAGCAAGAAAGGTACCAAATATACTACTTAATCTTACACCTAAAGGAGCTAGAAAAGGAACAGTAAATAATGCCAAGGCCATGAAAAGAAAATAATAAAGAGCAGAAATAAATTATATAGAAACAAAAAACTAGTAAATAGATCAACCAAACTAAGAGCTGGTTTCTTGAATGAATTAACAAAATTGATAAACACCTAGCCAGACTTATCCAAAAGAAGAGAGAAAGGACCCAAATAGATAAAATCACAAATGAAAGAGGAGAGATCACAGTTAAGGAATGGTTAGAAGACATGAACAGACATTTTTCCAAAGAAGACATTCAGATGGCTAACAGACACAAGGAAAGATGCTCAACCTCGCTCATCATCAGGGAAATACAAATCAAAACCATGATGAGATACCTCCTCACACCTGTCAGAATGGCTAAAATTAACAACACACAAAAAACAACAGGTATTGGTGAGGCTGCAGCAAAAGGGAAACCCTCTTGCACTGTTGATGGGAATGCAAACTGGTGCAGCCACTCTGGAGAACAGTACGGGGTTCCTCAAAAAACTGAAAATAGAACTAGCCTATGATCCAGCAATTGCATTTTTAGGTATTTACCCAAAGGATACAAAAGTACAAATCTGAAGGAATATATGCACCCTGATGTTGAGAGCAGCACTATAAATATATAAATATGTGATATTTATTATATGTATATTATATGTATAATATGTATATTATATGTATAAAATGGAATATTACTCAGACATGGGAAAGATTGAAATCTTGCCACTTGCAATGGTATGCATGGAGCTAAAATGTATTACGTTAAGCAAAATAAGTCAATCAGAGAAAGTCAAATACCATATGACTTCACGCATATGTGGAATTTAAGAAATGAAACAGATGAACATATGGGAAAGGGGTGGAGAAGAGAGAAAGAAAAAAACCACAAGAGACTCTTCACAATAGAGAACAAACTGAAGGTTGAAGGAGGGATATGGGCAAGATACCGGCTTGATGGGTGATGAGTATTAAGCAGGGGCATTTGTTGTGATGAGCACTGGGTGTTGAATGTAAATCATGAATCACTGTATTCTACTCCTGAAACTAATATTGCACCACAAGTTAATAACAAAAATTTAAAAAAATATAATCTTTCACATTGCATTATAAAATATTTAATTATTTCAAGTCATTTTAAAAATAAGGAAGCAGGGCACTTTGGTGGCTCAGTCGGCTAAGCATCCAGATCAGCTCAGGTCATGATCTCATGGTTCATTGATTTGAGCCTCACATCAGGCTCCATGCTGACAGCTCAGCTTCTGACTCTGTGCCTCCCTCTCTCTCTGTGCCTCCCTAACTCACACACATTCTCTCTCTCTCTCTCTCTCTCTCTCTCTCTCTCTCTCAAAAATA
This sequence comes from Mungos mungo, assembly GCA_004023785.1. Lineage (NCBI taxonomy): Eukaryota > Metazoa > Chordata > Mammalia > Carnivora > Herpestidae > Mungos > Mungos mungo. Next base: position 281,987 of record PISW01001413.1, read on the forward strand.
AATAAACAATAAACATTAAAAAATTTTAAAAAATAAGAAAGAACACCAAAACGCATCTAATGCTTTACATGTCAAACGTTTGACACTGACTGTTTATGTGAATGCCTTTTCAACCTATGATATGAAAGAAGTATGAGTTATATCAGATATTAGACATTTGAGTGTGTATATTTGTCCAAGCATTCCTTTTCTGAACAAATATTTATTGAATGCCTTCTTCTGTGATGGGGAACTTTCAAAATTCCGAGCATCAAAGATAATAATGAAGATTCTGATCTGAGTAACTGCATGGATGGTAATGCTGTTGACAGAGATGGAAAGACTAGGGAGGGACTGGTTATGGCAAAATGAAAATATTTCTAATAAATTAAAAACATTATAAAATCACACATTGTTGAGTACCATTCTTGTTACTTCTATTTGGAATCCAATATCATTATTTACCAAATGGCAAGAAAATTAGAGTTGACAGCCCTGGAAAGAATGCTAGAAGACCAGAGATCTACTTGTGGCAGGCTAGCTAAAGGGCCTTGAGAAAAACTCTTCCTTTCTTTTGCCTTTACATTGCTTATTTATAAAGTAAGGTCTAAATGTCATATAAGAGCTCTTCTGGCTTAAAAATGTTATTACTGGGGTGCCTGGGTGGCCGAGTTGGTTAAGCGCTGGACTCTTGATTTCTGCTCAGGTCATAATCTCAGGGTCATGACACTGAGCTCTGCTTCAGGCCCTGTTCTGGACTTGGAGACTGCTTAAAATTCTCTCCCTCTCTCCCTCTCTCTGGCCCTCCCCAACTCTCCTGTGTGTGCTTGCTCTTAAAAAAAAAATTTGGTCTAAATTCTATAAATGCATGAACATTCTGAGTGCAGGAATCTAGATTCCATACATGTGCTCAATTTTTATTAAAGTGTGGAGGGTTTTAAAGGGGATGATTGAGCAATTGCAAATATAGAGTGCCTCTGACCTAGCAACTCCACTCCTAGGTTCTTTCACCTGCCTATCAAGTTACACGCAAGACTTTTTTTTTTAAAGTTATTTCTTTATTTTGAGATAGCATGCGTGGGGGAAGGACAGAGAGAGAGGGAGGGACACAGAATCTCAAGCAAGCTCTGCACTGGCAGAGTGGAGCCTGATGTAGGACTTAAACCAATGAGACCGTGAGATCATGACCTGAGCTGATATCAAGAGTTGGATATTTAACCGATTGAGATACTCAAGTGTCCCTATAGGCCACACTTTTGCATGTCTCTCAGCAGTAAAATGAAATTTAACTTCAGCCACTTATGGGTAGCCTGTAAAGCACATCATTGTTGCTTTAAAAGGAAATGCGGGGGGGGGGGGGGGAAGAGCTCATTGTGTACTAACACCAAAATTTTGAAATTAAAGGATATTTTAAATCACCTCTCCACCCAAGAGAAATGAAAACATGGTCACAGAAAACCTGTGTAAATATTTATAGTAGCTTTATTCATAATCACCAAAACCCAGAAACCACCCAAATGTCCTTCAACTGGTGAGTGGATAAACAGACTGTAGTACATTCCCATGATGGAATACTAGCCAGCTATTAAAACAAGACAACACGGAGAAATTTCAAATGCATTATGCTAAATGAAAGAACCTAGACTCAAATATTACATAAATATTAATACGATCTAATTCAATTTATACAGTGTTCTAGAAGAGGCAAAGCTATGGGTACAGGGAACAAACAGATCAGCAATTGCCAAGGGTTAGGATGAAGGAGAGGTTGACTACAAAGGTGCAGCAGAAAAGAACACTTCGGGGTGATAGAATTTTACCCTCATTATGGTAGTTTTATATAACTCTCTTTGTCAAACTCATAGAACTGTTCACCAAAGAGAGTGAATTTTCCTATCTGTAATTTTTTTATTCCTGTAAAAATACAACATATCATATCCCAAGACACATTGTCTCACACACTTGCACTGAGTTAGGAATGGCAAATGAAAGGTCAGATCAAACGTGGAGTGATATTGTGGAACCCGGTGCTAAGTCAGAAACCCTAAACAAGCCCAGAATCAACATATAACTTCACAAGCCTCATAGCCCCTTTTCCTGGAAAACTGGCACCAATAAAATAGTAGTATTGAGGAAAAAATGTATCTAGTATATTTATTAAGCAAGCATCGACTAAGGACTCTGTGGGTTAAGAATCTGTTTCAGGGAGAGGAAAATTAATGTAAATCGGTAGCTCACTGAAGCTTGCTGGAACCATAGGGACCAGTGAGGCTGGGAAGCTTCGCTGTTGGAGATCATTCCCACGGCAATATCAGATTGATTACATCTCCAAAAGAGGCATCAACATACTAAACTGGAAAATAAAGTGATGTGCAGAATACAAACTGAATTTCATTTCCCTATCCACCCTCATACACAGAGGCACAGCAAGCCAACACGGAGCAGTAGAACTGAACCGGAAAGCCAAGCCATCAACAGAGTCATCTATGTTGAAATGCTGACCCCTTGTGTCTATGAGACATTAAATAATGTGATTCTGTGCTTAAAGACTTGATCTGAGTTTTTTTTGGCTCTGTTTGTGTAATAATGAAGGAAACAATACAAACAAATTTCAAATAGAATTAAGTCTGGGAAATTGTGCTTGGCACAGAAAACACACTGGCTCTGTCTCCGTTCACCTCAGCCTATCTGCTATGCCCAGATAGGTAATTCTAGGAATTAGTCACTTGTTCTATTTCTCCCAGGAAAGATACAATCATCAGAAACAAATTAATCCAGTATATCCCCACAAACCCAAACAAAAATAAATGAAGATGTAAAGGAATGGATTTCTCATTAAGTCACAGTCCAATTGTTAGAATATTTACTCTGCCTGCCACCTGATTTTTACTCATTCTAATCCTAATTCTTTTTGAGGCATATCAGCCACTGCTTGCTCTCATGGATAATACATGACTTACTTCTCACATTATTTGGTTGATACCTTATTTAACCTTGAACTAATATTTAAAAAAATAACTACTGATTCACAAGAAAAAACTCACAATGAGAAAAATGTTCAGATATCACATTTGCTCATCCATTCGTCCCCATGTGGAAGTGCTGGCTATCTGCCAGGCTGTACAAGAATAAGCCTTACTCCTTCCTCATCCCAACACCTCCTGCCCTCCTATAACGGCCTCCCATCAGCAACTGTGTGTGTAAATCTTCCTTCGGCTTTAGGGCTTGTTTACTGTTCTTTAATATTTTTCCTTGCCCCACCTCCCAATCTACCTCAAATGTGGGTCTGCCTTAGAGTTATCCTCCTAACCATTCAGGGTTATGAGTGCTATCAAGGCCACAGAGGTAAATGTAAAATGATAGACAAGTAGGAGTTCAGCCCAATTTTTTCAGTCATCAGTCTGAGCATTGGTTTATCTAAGTGCCGGATGACTGTCTGATCAAACCTCAATAAAGCAACATCGTTTGCACATCAGGCTACTACATTCTGAACCACTAAGAAAAATAATGCCAATTAAACTGTACTACGAGGCCTAAAATGATAGTCCTGTGGTCTCAAGTTTTTTTGTATATTTTCAGGGGTTTTACAATTTCTTCTTCTTTCAGCTGCAGTGCTTAGCAAATTATAGGCCACACGTGTGTATGTTTCTCAGTAGCACGAGGAAATCTCAGCTTCATCTACTTACAGACAGCTTGCTTGTGTAGGGGCTATAAAGCATACAGTTATTGCTTTAAAAAGAAACGTGGAAAAGAAAAAAAATCCTAAGTATACAAATCATAATTTTGAAATTACAGGATATTTTAATTTCCTTCCCTCCAAAAATGAAGAAACTTATTTCAGAAGACAAGACAGAAATTTACACTGAAAACATTTTGCTTCATTAAAAAAACCCAATAAATTATCCTTCCTTTCTCATTTTTTCATGGACCATCGAAAAATTTATTTTGGCCAGGTGACAGCACTATGAGGGTCATTTGGAAAACTGCAGTCTAGAGGTGAGACCTTCACATTTTTTGCTCATGCGTCCCCTAAAGAAATTTTTAACTTCTATATATACCTTATTTTTAAGGCAAGATTAACATTTTTCACTATCACATCATTTGAATAACCATAAACTGTATAGATATTTTGTAAATGCTGCTATTTAAAAATGAAACTTATAGCTTGTTTTAAAAATATGGGATTGCAATCACTCTAGTGGCAAATTATTTCAAATATAAGCCCCACTGCCTTATTCCCATGCCTTTCTTCATACACAGGAACATTTTGTTTCAATGCTTATTCATAATATTGTAATTTTGAAGACATTTAAAAAACTTTAATGTTTATTTATTTTTGAGGGGGGGAGGGGCAGAAAAAGATGGAGACACAAAATCTGAAGCAGACTCCAGGCACTGAGCTGTCAGCCCAGAGTCCACAAACCCACGAACGCAAGATCACTACCTGAGCCAAAGTCAGACGCTCAACCAACTGAGCCACCCAGGTGCCCCTCAAAGACATTTTAAATGACAATGAAATCCATTCATGCAGTACCAAAAATGCACCTAACTCAGAAAGCAGTGATAACTTGAATAACTATGACCGACTGGTTCCTGCACCCTCGGGCATTTGCAGCGTGACCAACCATAACTGAGAAACATAGGTCAATATTAGCAAAGTGAAATTCCTGAGATTTGAGAAAATATTGTTGGGTGACTTTGGTGAAAGGGAGATATGTGGGCGGTATGAGGAAAGAGTTTACACTAACCTGAGGGAGAGAGAGAGTGAGAGAGAGAGAGAGATTTCAACTCCATCTTATTTATGAGGCCAGCTGCTTTTTCATTTTAGAATTAGGATTCGGCCCTCCAACAGTCTCTCCACGTACCTCAAATACGGGCCTGCTTAAAAGCAGGTCTCCTCTGGATAGTGGTTCTCCAGGGTGATTCCCAGTCCAGCAGCTCCAACCTCACCGGCTTGCTTGTTTGAAATGTGGAGTCTCTGCCCCAACACAGGCCTGTTGAATCAGAATTTTGGGAGTGGGTCCAGCATACCCTGCTTTAATAAGCCTTCCAGGTGATTTCCATGCAAGCTCAGGTTTGAAAACCACTGCCTCTGGGAAACTCCAAACCAAAGATAGAAAGGAAGATTAAATCATTCTGTGTGTTTCCTTTTTGTTAACCCATTTGTTTATAGAGTCTTATTTAGATATCCAGTCCTTTCTCAGGTATCCTCAGAGGAAGTAAGGAGGGAAGCCTCCCTTCATGCTTGAGCCGGAATGTCCAGGAGGGCTCACCTGCAGGCCTTTGTGGTGACAGCAGCAGTAGTTACTGAAAATTCCCAAGAGGAAAAAGAACTTTGGAGAATAAGAGCCATGGACCCAACTTGGCTTCACTTGGAGAGTTGTACACTCCTCCCCCAATTGTTAAACGTAGATGTTAGATGGCTTTCCTGAGGCACTGTTTCCTAAGGTTAAGGTAATGTGGAGTTCGGAGGTGTTCATCCCACTAAATCAATCCTATTGCGAGAAAGTTCTTCCCTTTTCAAGTTCGCTATATGCCTCAGTATGTCTAAAGTAAGTCTCTGTTTGGTGTCTTCAACACATCTTTACACTTTACCAAAAAAGGAGACACACACACGCACACACACACACACACACACATACACACAGAAACCTTAGACTCAGTGCCTTGGAAAGTCCAGCTTTTAGCTAGAATCCAATAATATTTTACTCTTTTCACCATTATTTCTTCTTGTGGTCATCATCTATTATTGTGGCCGAGAATACTGGTTTTCTATTTGAAGTCATTGTCTAAAAGTCTCATTTAAAGGAAGTTTATTTAAGTAAAAGGTACACCATTTAAAAAACAACATTAAGAAAGTTATAGTAGAGGTGTTCTGAGGAGATGGCATGTAAAAAGTAACCAAGGCTGTAGGGTATTTCCCTGACACTTAAACTAATGTCTCTTCAAAGAGACAACTGCTGTTCCTAATTCAGCATGCAGGCTAGCTTTCAGAAATCCACACACAGACTACCTGAAGCCCTATTCAATCAGTAATAAGTTGATTTACACAATAACAACAACCAAACAAAACAGAGATAAAGAGAAGAACATTAAACAATAGGAAATTGTGACCAAGATTTTTAGAATATCATTTTTAAGATAAAAACTTGAATTATATTTATAGTAAACCATTCTAATGACAAGAGGACAAATAAGAAGATACAACTATCTCCATTACTAGTAGCAATTAAAATGCAAATAATTCCCACGGAGCATCATGATTGTTTACATGCTGTGCACAAATTATCCTTCTGTATACAATCTTGTAAGCGATTGGGTTTAACAAGATGTAGCTTTATTAATCCTACAATCGGGATTTCTCTACTGCACTATTTCTGTTTTTTTTTTCTTTTAAATGCATCTTAAATATACTCACTAATGCTTCCCTTGGCATATATGATGGTGGTAGCTTTTGGATACAACTTACTACTCAGTTAAGTCCTGTTATCATTCTGCATAAGGTTCAACATATACAGTTACAGTTATAATGTAGGTAATTTCTTATGAGAAAATTGTCACAGCCTGTATTTCATAGAGTTTGAAGCTCACTGGTTTGGAAGATATGGAAGTTCTTATAAAGCCAAATAACTGATACTAGAAGCAGCATACCATCCTCCTTTGAAGAGTGATGCTTCAGTGAGGGCGGAGTTATACAACTAGAGCTCTCGGCAACCAGAGAGGCTGTGACTGGATTCTTCTCTTTAGCCTTTTCTCCTAATGGGATCCAATAACCGACCAAGTAAATAAACACCAAGAATGTTACTGGATTCATAGCCTATTATGAGCCAGCAAGCTGATTCAGTCCTTACTAACAACCCATGGCTCCAGAGATTTCAAGCCAGGATCTTTGAGTTACTAACTCATTAAAAATGAACAGAAATAAAAATGGAACCAGGCTAAGCGCTCAGAAGAAAGATGAAAAACGTGTTAACCACCAGAGGGGGTTGAGGGCAGAAGGAACCAGCTGCTTTTAACATCAAGTTCCTTCTACAAAAAGACCTGAGCTGAAATGGAACTGTTTGCCAGAGGCTCCTAGAGATAAAGATGGGCTCCTGCAGAAAATGTTCCACATCCTGGGAAGTAAACAGCACAAATTAGATAATATTGTGTCCTTGTTTAATTGTTGCCATTATGTGTTGCAAAATATAACTTGAGGAAAACAGAAAAGACATATGTTGCCTGAATTTCCTTCTTTCTGTACATGCTGACTCCTTACAAAGTCTTGCCCAGTCATTTTTTCCTGTTTCATAACCAAATGCCTTGCGGTTTTTCTGTGATGCTTTCCCAGCTAAAAGGCCATGAATGAGTTCTGGCAAGACTTTAAGTGGCTGGGGGTTGAAGTTTGGATCCCAATGCACAGAACTGGAGGCATTTTGTCCCTTTCTGCTCCTAGCTTCCCCCTCGGTCTCCATCAGGAACCTGAGGAGACTTCTCAGAGCATCACCTGTGCACTGCCCCGCAGGTAAACCACAGGACCCACCTCAGCAACACTCCAAAGACAAGGACTAGTGTGACTCCACCTGCACTGAAAAAGTGTAGCTGTATAATTTGCCAACATGCCTGTGACTTCAGGTTCCATTATCAAGTGCTCTTGTTACTTAAACTCTGGGGCTTTGCCCAAATATGGCTATGTTTCTTGAAATCTGGATTTCTCTCTACTTTTGGATTTTCCCAAGCTGTGATTTTACCTCATTGCTTCACTCTTCCACTCTTCCATGTCCTGTCTATGGTATGCAATGTTATGATCAATAATTATGAGACTTAAAATATTTCATGAGGATAGTTGGTATCCTTCACAAAACTCTAATGAGGAAGGTTTTGTTATTCATACCATTTTTTACATTTTAGTTTCATTTAATAGATAGCAGACACCAAGGCACCAAGATGTTGGAAGGATTTTCCTAGGATAATGTGTTATCGTATTCAACTTAGCACATGTCCAAGAGCTTCTGATTGTGCTCTTCTTATATATACTATTCAAATCAAGATGTATAGCTAAAAGTTTGCATTGGCATCTGGTAGTAGTCAAAAACCATAATTACCACAGTTACCATGAAAGCCAGAGACCTGGCCCTCATTATTTTGGCAATAATTAGGAAAGATGTTTTGTTATATTTTTGCTCAAGTAATAGTTTTATTCCCAAGTTAAGTGCATGTTTGTTGCTACTTATGAAATTTAACAGCAGCCAGGCAGTTTGAGGGGCCTTCATTGCCACAGCCACAAAATGAAACCTCCTAAAGAGCCAGAATAGTACGTGGATGAAGATGGAAATGAAGAATTGGCCTTGCCAGTGGTGCCTAGGTAGCTCAGTCAGTTAAGCGTCCGACTTCAGCTCAGGTCATGATCTCGTGGTTTGTGGGTCTGAGCCCTGCATCGGGCTCTGTGCTGATGGCACAGAGCCTGGAGCCTGCTTCGGATTCTGTGTCTGCCTTGCCTCTCTCCCCCTCCCTCCTTCATGGTCTGTCTCTTTCTCGCTCAAAAATAAATAAACATTAAAAAAATAAGTAAAAATTAAAAAAAAGAATTGGCCTTGCCAAAGTCCAAAGGTCTGGGCAAGAATGCCAGGAGCCAAATCTCTAGGGCACAAACAACCAGGCAGAAAGTCTCCCAGGAACAGGATGTTCTGCAGCATTTCCAATTACCGTGGCCTCTGGGCAGGGCATCTGCTGCTCACAATGCAGCCTCCTGCCAGGGCTCACCTCTGGGAAGAGCAACAGGATATATCTCAGAAAGAGCAGCAAGACCATCTACCAAATCACATTTCTATATTTTGAGAATTCAGTCTCCTTAGACTGAATCTCAGAGCAGTTTTCACTGAAGGAGAAGTGATACAAACAACTTTGCCCCATTCAGACTCAGCATTCAATACTTTTTATTATCTAAATATACTGTTAAGGGGCACCTAGGTGGCTCAGTCGGTTGAGCATCCAACTTCAGCTCAGGTCATGATCTCACAGTTAGTGGGTTCGAGCCCCGCATCAGGCTCTGTGTTGACAGCTCAGAGGCTGGAGCCTGCTTCAGATCGTGTCTCCCTCTCTCTCTGCCCCTTTACTGCTCATGCTCTGTCTCTCTCCCTCTCAAAAATAAATAAACATTAAAGAAAAAAATAAATATACTGTTAAGCCCCATGAGTTACTTAAATTATGACCACACCCAATGGAATTTAAGGTTCTATTAATATATAGTAAACCAAGATTATAAAGGGAAAGGAACAAGAAAAAAGAATAATAAGTGAGGCAAACCATAGTGAGGGCAGACAAAATAGCATGAGGTGGCATATAGCATTAAGTTATAAATCAGAATTGTGTAGCAGCAAGCAGATTCTTACCTTAGCAATATTTGAAACCAAACTTTGAAATGCAGTTGAAATGACAGCAAGATAAAACTATGTCCTTGTTTTTTATTTAGTTATCTTTACTTTTTGGTGTTTTCAGCCTAACATCTGGAATCAAGAATTTCTTAATGATCACAGTCTGACAACTGTTGGGCTACAATTTCCAGGAATAAAAATATGGACACTGTTAGTAAAGTCTGTTAACTCCTTTCATTTCTCATTTCAAGACTGTGCCTCCATAAGGAATTCTGAGTAGACTAGGCTGAGACCGCCACCTCCCCCACACACATTTTTGAAGGATTCCTTAGCTATGAAATCATAAGAAAGAATTCAGGAAATAATGTCTTGTATGCGTTCAAAGTGCTTGGGATAGTCTCCTAGGTTCACTCTCTAATAATGCTGACAGGACTTTGTAAAGTTATAGACAGAAATCTGATGAAGAGAGAGGTAAAGTGGTTGGTGTGATGTCAAAAATCAGGTCCAGAGATATCTAGATCTGTAAATGAAAAAGACTCTGTCTATTCAGGTTGCTGGTCTCATAACACAGCAGGAGAGCTGTGACTTTTGCAGTATCTTTCATCTGAGGAGATGGATGCCAAAGAGGGCATTCACACTCCACTGCATGGAACAGCACTGTAAGCAGGCTGTGCTGGTGTGGCCTCTGCATGACCGGAGATATGCCTGATGGCCCCACATTCCTCCAAGCCTGGATAGAGTCACAGGAACGCAGACCTCTTGTCTCCCTCTTGTGTTCCAGGCTTTGTGGCATCTTCCTCCCAGTGTGACTAAGAACACAAATGGTGTCCTAGTTATTTTTCCCCTTCTCTAACACACTAAGAAAATAGAAGGAATCAATGGCTGTTGTAAGATAATAAATGATTTTACCTATCATGAATCATTATTACATAGATATGTAGAGATCATTGTTGGCTGTTATGATGAAATGAAAGACTTTCTTCTTCTCTTGGTTGAAAACAGAAGAGGGGAAATAAGGCTAAAGGAGTGTGGTAATTTAAAGTAATGGCATATTAAGTGTGTGTGTGTGTGTGTGTGTGTGTGTGTGAGTGTTGGTGTCTGTGTCTGTGTGTCTGTGTGTCTGATTCATTTCTGCTTTCATACCGAAATAGACTCTTAGAAACCCCATGGGACATTTTACTTACAGCTAAGTAAGTAGGGCTAACATACTCGATATAAATTGAAACCCTAAATGTTTTCCAAATTTCTTTTAAAATACTTTTCATTTAACTATCTAAAGATCTAATGTAAACATATGACTACTGCAAAACAGCTCTGAGCCTAGTGTCTATTATTGAAGTTGATAAAGAAATTTGTGAATCATAATTAGTTATACCATTTTGGACAAATGGCAGTAATAGTAAAGGTCTTACTATAAAATTTGATTTACATGAGAAGCTGCATAATGCTTTAATATTTTGTATTTGGTATGTTCCTTCCCTGAAAGCCACCTCTAGAGGGCAGTGCACTCTTCATAACAGATAGATTCTCTGGCGTTTAAAGAGCTCCTGGGAGTGAAAACCTAAAATGTTTGACATACTTACCAAGAGTTTTAAATCAAGCAGGACACACAAATATCTCAGGTCCAGACTCTTTTTGCCTGTGTAGGAGAAAAAGGCATTGAAATAGGTATGTAGCTTTGGCCTTTTCTCTTCTTTCCTCCTTCCCCAAATTCAAATGCTCTAATATTTAAAATAAAATGAACTTGAAACTTCCCTTATAAGACCAACCTAACACTTGAAGTAAAATATTTAATTTTAAAAACAGAAGTAAAATAAAAAGGGAGATTGGGATGAGTGCAGAGAACTACTGTCGGTTGAGTACTGCTAGAGTCCAAACGTTAGGAAAGGCCTGAGACATAGGCAAGAGATAGCCACGCGTGCCAGGAAAGGACGTTGCACTTCCTCATGTAGAATCCAGGAAGCCATGAAATGGCTTAGCAGAGAGAGACAGGCTCAGATTTGTGTTTTATATGGATCACTTGAGTAGCTCTGGTAAGAGCAGAATGGAGGTTAGAAACCAGGATACCAGTTAGGAGGCTGTTTATTATTCCACACAAAAGAAAGTACATCTGACATAGGGTAGCAGTAGTGGGAGCAGCATGGAGAGGATAGATTTGAAAAACCCAGAGGAGAAGAAGCTATGAGGATGTAATGCTCAGTTGGATGAAGCAGGGGAGGAAGAAAGGAAAGTCCTGGCTAATATTTTATAACCCTGGTCATTGGGTAAGGAGAGGTGAAATAACAAATAAAAATTGAGGTTAGAGGGAACTACTTGGATTTTGCAAAATCAAATCTGAAATAGCTAAAGAGTACCCAAGTGAACCTGCCTAACAGGTAATGGAATTGGTGAGTCTGATATCTTCTTGGGGAAGAAATCTGAGTTGGAGATTAAATTAGAAAGCTATTAGCATACAGGTGGTAGTTGAACCCCTGAGAGTAGATAAATTCAGCCAACAAGAATGTCAACAGTGAGAAGGGCAGTGATCTGACAGCAGACACCTAAAAACATGAGTATGGAAGTAGTGGGCAGAGAGAGGAGCCCATGGTTGAAAAGGAACAGAAACAAATAAGACAAACTGGGAAAATATATTACTTTATGGGACAGTGTTGCACAAAATCAGCATTGCCAAATGCCCCCTAAATGTATAAAAATACAAAGAAAAAAATGGCCATTTAATTTTGTAATTACAAGAATAGTGGTGGCCTTAGGAGAAGATGTGAGGTTGCAGGAGGTGCCGAGTGAATGCATAGCCCATAAGGTGGTCACATTGAGTTCAGGTTACTCCTTTAAGTTTGGATAAGAGGAAAGAAGTGTGACATTTTCCAGGGGACCTGAGGCCAAAGGTGGATTTCTTTTCCAATGAACGGGAGGAAGCCAAATAAATTTACGTTCTGAAAGGAACACACTTGTGCAAGAGGAAAGCATGAAGTTTCAGAAGGCAGGATGGCTGTGGAGCCTGATTTTGGCAAGTATTAAGTGGTGGGTCCAGAACAAAAGAGGGGCACCGTGTCTTCTCAAACTGGAGAAAGGTAATGAGGGGTGTGGAAGAGGCAAGGAATCAAAGGAGCTCATGTTCAGTTGCCTCTGTAGCAGGATAACTTACTGAGAATTTTTTTTTATATTACTTTTATTACTATAGTAGTCTCCAATGAATTAAGTCAAGCTTTGTGTTGTGTTTTTCTGGTCTTGCCCGGAAGGGCTAGAATGACTTTTGTGCTTCTTGGGCAGAAAGTGAGTTTCTGGGATACCGGGATGGAAAGCTTCCTTCACAGGCTTTCCTTTGAAGTTGCTATTTAATTGAGATTCTACAAATGGTCATTAAGCTTCCATGTGACTAGGCTCATACCTAAGGAAGTGGAGGCAGAGTGGTAATGAGGTTGAAGAGGGTGCGTGACAAGACCCTAGGGGTGGGTGACTTTTCTGGAATAGAAAATAGGGCTTAGTAGTAGCAAGTTGTGCAAATGGCTGAAGGCCAGGCCCTTCATTGAAGCATGGCAGGATCTCTGAAGAGGTGGCATATGGTTGTAAGGGGTCCTGAGCTCCCCAGGCATGAGACTTGGGCCACCATAGCTGAGTTGGGCCAGGGGTGGAGCAGGGTAGGTGGCCTTGGGGATTAGAGACTCCAGTCATAGAGTGGAGTCTGGCCCAGATAATAAACAACCAAGCAGTGACCATGATAGGCTGGAGAAGGAATGTCTCTCCTCAAATTTTGCTGAGCAATCCTTCTGGGATGCCTGATAGCCCCTAGAGAGAAGGGGCTCCAATAATGACTGCTGCTAAGCACTGCCACTCTTGAGAGAGAATTTTGAACTTTATATATATATATATATATATATATATATATATATATATATATATATATATAATGTTAATATATATATATGCACACATATATACTAATTAACACTAAATATATATATTTAGAAAGTACAACATGGCATTTTTTACACCTGAGTATCATGAAGAACCTTTATTCTAATAAACCTCTATTTTCTTGATAAACCAGAAAGTTAGATAATAGTAGGGAGAATATAGAATGAACGTTGAATTGAGGGCTTGAGACACATAAAATCATTAAAAAATTTTTTTTCTTAATGTTTTAAAAAAATTTTTTTTTGAGACAGAGACAGCATGAGCAAGGGAGGGTCAGAGAAAGAGAGGGAGATACAGAATCTGAAGACAGGCTCCAGGCTCTGACGCAGGGCTCAAACCCACTAACTGAGAGATCATGACCTGAGCAGAAGCTGGACACTCTACCGACTGAGCCACCCAGGCGCCCCATAAAATCATTTTTTAAACGCAGACTTTTTAGACTCGTGGAATCAAAGAATGTTAATATTGGAGGAGACCTGCTGAACTCTCTAGTCTCGACTTTGCAGTGTCTCTTCCACACATATATTTTATAGATGACAAAGCTCAGAGAAGCTAAGGATTGTATCTCAGGTCACACAGCACAGCAGAACTTCAGCCTGTTTTCTCTCATCCTATCTGCCCTTTCCAGCACCCATCTAGAGTGACTCCTGTGCTGCACCCCCTTCCCCACCACTGTTGCACCACAGAGTCTGCCCGGACTTTAAGTCTTACTGCAGAAGGTTAAGACCAGCTTGGGCAGTCTAGCTTCCTTCTCACAGCTGACCTCTGGCAGGAGGACAAAGGCTTTGGACCTGGTCCCGGGCCTCACCTGACGCCAGGAAGCTGCCCTTGCCAGACCCAGGCAGATGCAGGTCGCAGCTGTGCAGCGCACAGGGAGGAAGGAGGGGACTGCAGACTCAGAGAGTAGAGAAGGCCCTCAGGCTCCCATTCCTTTTCGCCAGTTCACTTACATGAAGGGAGCGCAGGCATCTGAGAAGCCTAGAGGCTTGTGCAGACACCTGGGGAGTCTAAACCAATAGGAAAAGCCTGATCATTTCGGTTTTTGTTTTCCCAAGCTCCTTTTCCTTTTTTCCTTTTTTTTTTTTTTTAGTGTTTTTTATTATTTTTAAGAGACAGAGACAGCGCGAGCAAGGGAGGGTCAGAGCGAGAGGGAGATACAGAATCTGAAGCAGGCTCCAGGCTCTGAGCTAGCTGTCAGCACAGAGTCTGACGCGGGGCTCGATACCAGGAACCGTGAGATCGTGACCTGAGCTGAAGCCTGACGCTTAACTGACTGAGCCACCCAGGCGCCCCAGCCAAGCTCCCTTTCTAAACATACAGCTCCTCATCGGACTGTGCAGAAAACAGAAAATGTCTCTCTGTATTAAAATCCCCACCGAGAACACCCTGTACAGGTCACTGTAACTTGGGAACACACCGAGTTCAGGAAATGCTGACAGACGCAAAGGAACCCTGTACTCCTGCCTCCGGTTAACTTGCCACTCACCACTTCATGCTGAGGTAGGGGTGGGGACACAGCACTCTGCACTTAGGTGGTGGGACATTAACGGAATCAAGGAATGGCAAGGAGAGAAGCTATAAAAAGCTATAAAAAGACTAGGGCTTCCCTTATAGAATTGGCAGCCCAAGCCCCATGTCCTTTAGGAGAGGAAGGGCAAACAAGATAGACCAAAGTAGAAATCCACACCGTGACTGTGAGTGCCGGTGGCCAAAAGGAAACCACGTGATGGAAGCTGAAGGCACAGATGGGGTCCAAACCAGGAGACCAACTTATGTGGGGAAGGAGAAGACAAGCTAGGTGCAGCCAGCCAACCCCCACATCAGTTTGCTGTGGGAACTGGCTAATTTTGTTGTTTATCCTTTCCCTGATTTGCACCTAGAAATACAACTACTCCATTGCTTCAAATTCCTAGAGTTCTGTGTCCTTACTCCAGCCCCCTGGCGGGATCTATAAGCCATAATTCAGTCTTTAAGGTCTCTAAGACCACGGCCTGACAAAGGAAGGTAAAAAATTCTGCATGCAAAATGATTTTTAGGCCATATGATAAATTCTTATTTTAATAGATATGTTTATTTTTTACAGTCACTTACCAATTCTAATAAGCAATACTAATTTTCCCCTTAAAAAAATTACGCAAGTTAAAAAAAGTAAGTCTGAATCAGAGAAAATTATCCCGACAAAAATAATGAAGGTGATATAAAACAGCCTGAAATCTGGGAAATGCTACAGGGGGAGCTTCTCAAACAATGAGTAGTGTCAGCTGTGGTCACTTGTGTCTCACTGTAAGCATGGAAAAAAAACACACGGCTTGATGCCTCATGTTATAATAAACTGTGTGAAACTTCCTACCCTGTAGGGACATCTCAGAGGTTTTTCTTTTGTTTTGTCTTTGGGGTGCTCTTTGTTGATCTCTAAACTCCTCAGACAGGAGTATTTTGTTTTCCCATTTTACAGCTGGGGGACTCCAGGGCCTCCCTTATCCCAGATCACTTACAGAGACTGTGATTAGAAGAGCTATGAAGGGCTTCTGGTAACTAACAAAGGCCTTCTACCAAAAAAAAAAAAAAAAAAAAAAAAAAAAAGGATCAAAGTATAAGGAGTGACTGTTCAGCCTTCTAATGACTGAATGCTGAATGCCAAATAGGAAGGTCACATTAATTTGCATAGGTGATATAAGATAGACTTTGGCTCACAAATGGTTATATCTGCATCTTTCCTCTTCATGTCTTTATCATTTATAACCAGAAAAGCAAAACCAGTTAGAGGAGGATTTAATGCATAGTGATCTGCGCATTGGAAAGCATTCCAAATTGGTGACATTTCTATCTATAAATCCAACCAGGCACAGATATTAACTTGGCCCAGTGCCAGGATAAAGTTGAAATTCAGAAAATAATTTTGTCAAAGCAACAATTTCTTTAAAGTACGGTCTTTGTTTTAGGTAGTCTCTTTCACAAGAAACTTAAAAGCAAGAAAAGCTAGATCTATTTCAGTGCCGGTGAATATGCAGAAATAAAGAGAATAAAGCTGCAACAGGGTGTGAGCATGAGTGATTTAGTATTTTGTCTAAAAGAACTGAATTTTTCTTAACAAATTGACCAAGTTTATTAATGCTTTTGATATAATCTCTGTCTGCCTTTCCTGGCTGCATGCTTTGGGAGTGGGAATCCCACAAAACTCCCGTCTCTCAGTTTCTCCTACCTTCTTCTCCAGTCTGATTTTATGGGGTTCTGCATGTAAGGGAATGACAATGAAGCAAATAACCTGATAAAGAAAGAGCAGAGAACTGGAAGTAGAGATACTATAACTGAGTTTTAGTCTCTTTCCAATTTGTGGTTGAAAGGTTTATATTCTGAGGCAAGTCACTACATCTGCCTGGTCCTCAGTTTTCCCATATATGAAAAAGATGGCGAGACTCCTGAGTCAGGGAATCTTCACCAGACTCCACAGGTTCTATAAGAACTACCTAAAACTTCTAAAATAAAATTCCCCCAAATATGATGAATATGTAATTTCACTTTTCTGGATAGAGAGCACATTATTTTCATCTGATTTGCAAGTGTCAATAACTGCAATCTTAGATGACTTTAAGGTCACTTACTGATCTCATATTTTATTATTGCCGCAGGCACAGAATCACAGAAAGCAATAAGCGGGCATGGATCAAAGTGATTGAAAACAGGCACAGAAGTTATTGCTGTCCTTATTTCTCCACCAATGCTGAGCACCTATGGGTTTTTTACCTATCCCAAAGTCGCTCCAGGGTCCACACACCCATAAATAATGGGCTACTTCCCTGGGATAAGGGAATCCTGTGTGCATAATACAAGGTGTACCACATTTGTTGTTATTGTATAATAAAAGGATTTTTGGACATGCACAAACTAGATTTCCACAGTTCCCACCACATATTCTTTCTGTTAGCTTTGTCCGAAAGGAAAATCCTTCATGACTCTATCAAGTGAAGCTACGGAATGACTGAAGCCATATGCTGATTGTTGGAGGCTTCTTAAAAGCGAAAGGTTTTGATTACCTTCTAAAAGTACAGAGGCCAATAAATTGAAGAAAGGGAATTGGGGAGGACAGGGGTGAGGAGTAGCAACAATAAAATGATGAGCTATTGAAAAGATATGACAACGAAAAATCCAGAATCAGCACATTTGTCCATAAAGTAAAGCCCCTTGGAGACACTACCACTTTCACTCTTGTATTTACTAAGCTGAGAAAGACAAGCTGGCACTAACCCTCTCTGCTTCCTTGTTGGCACAATAATAACGAAAAGACAGAGGAAGGGCTTTTCTTCTATCCACATCTGAAAGCCCAGATAATGCTTACCAGACGTGGGAAGACAAGATATCTTAGTTTGAACCATATAAAACTACCATCGTTGAAAATAAAAGAATGGTCAAATATTGGCAATATCATACTGTGCAACCTGTATACTGTGTATACAGAATGCCTCCTGAGCCAGGACATTCTAGCCATTCTGGCATTAGCAAGGTGTTCCTGACTCATCATTCTTTGACAGAAATGATGAAAACTCCAGTGAAAAAGACAAGAGATGGGTAAAACTGTGAAATCAAGTTGGTCCATTCTTAATGATTATAATAGCGCTTTAAAAAGAGAAATGTTAAAATTCCAAGATCTCTCTTAAACCAACTCAGGAAATAGAGTTCTGCTTTTTACAGAATTTGATTTAACAAATCTCTGTCTAGAGCCTGTTTTGCACAAAGCACAGGTTGCTGGCTAAAGGGATATTTGCAGGGTTTCTTGGGATCCATCTTAAAGGAAGAGAGAAATCCTTCAATAAATAGGGAATAGCTACTACCTCAGGAATTATTTGTGAACAAAGAAAGCCTTCTGGATCATCAGCATCATCTCTGAAATTGTTAGACCTTTTTTTTTTTTTTTAGTCTGGATATACCGTAACTAATTTCCAATTGCTGGATATGTAGGTTATTTCTAATCCATTTACATTATCAACTTTTCTAAAATTAATAATACTCAGTTCTAAAAATAGTAGGGTGTTGGCATAAGATTGTTCTACACAAAGGAAGTTTGACAGCTTTTAAAGTTTAAAAGTTAGTTTAAAATTTCCTATAGGTTTAGAAATGGATGAAAGGCCAGGCTGCTCGGCCTCTCCCAAGCAAGAAGTTTATTGGTTCCTCTCTAACGAGTCTCATCCATGTGGTGAAACTAGGGCAGGTCTGCATCTCCTACAAATCCACAGGAAAATCTGAATCAACTGCCTTTATAAACTTTTTGTTTAAATTATTTGTAACTCAAAGTTCCTAGGTTTTCCTTAGAGAACTTATCAATTAAAAAGAGTTTTCAAATAGCAAAATCTAAAGTGTTGGGTAGCTTCCACTGCCCAGTTTTACAGAATATAACTAATACAGAACACTGTCTTAGTCCAAGGTGTACGACATAATAATTTGATGATGTGTATGTACTACAAAACAACTACCTCGTTAAGTTCAGTTAACATCCATCACTTCCTGTAGTTTCAGTGTTTTTTCCTTGGGATGAGAACTTCTCATATTTGCTCTCTTAGCAACTTTCAAACATACAATGCAATATTCTTAACTATGATTAGCATACCATACATTACATCCCTAGGATTTATTTATCTTATAACTAGAAGTTTGTACATTTTGACTTTCTTCACCCATTCTTTCTCATGCCCTGCTGTCACTGGCAACAACCAATCTTTTCTATCCATAAGTTTGGTGTTTTTGGATTCCACATATAAATGAGATTGCACAGTATTTGTTTTCATACATAGACTAATGCCCTCAAGATTC
The DNA here is from genome assembly GCA_004023785.1 of Mungos mungo. Classification (NCBI taxonomy): domain Eukaryota; kingdom Metazoa; phylum Chordata; class Mammalia; order Carnivora; family Herpestidae; genus Mungos; species Mungos mungo. The sequence goes on from PISW01001413.1 coordinate 301,039, forward strand.
ATCTATGTTTTTCAAATGGCAGGATTTTCTTTTTGAATGGCTGAATAATATACCATTATATATATAACATAAATATAACATTTATATATAACATATAATATTTATATTTACTATGATACATAATACATATAAACATAATTTGTTCCTTTATATCTGCTGGTGAACACTTAGGTTGTTTCCATGTCTTAGCTATTGTCAACAATGCTACAACAAACACAGAGATAACATGTCTTTTTGAGACAGTGATTTCATTTCTCTTGGATAAATACCCAGAAGTGGGTTGCTGAATCTTACAGTAGTTCTATTTTTAATTCTTTGAGGAAACTCCATATTGTTTTCCACAATGTTTGTACCAATGAATATTCCTGGAAACAGGGTACAAGAGTTCCCCTTTTCCCACATCCTTGTTATCTCGTCTTTTTTATGATAGCCATTCTAACAGGTATAAGGTGATACCTGATTTGGGGGTTGATTTGTATTTTCTTGATGATTGGTGATATTGAGCACTTTATTATAACACCTAGTGGTCACTTACCACTATGTAAGTGTTTCCTTCAAAAGAATTTCTATTCGTTTTTCTGCCCAGTTTTTAATTACCTTTTTTTTTCTTTTTTGCTATTGAGTTGTAGGAGTTGTTTATACATTTATATATTAGGGATTTGAGCTCCTTATCAGATACATGATTTATGAATATTTTTTCACAATCTGTAGGTTGCCTTTTCATTTCCTTGCTGGTTTTCCTTTACTGTGCAGAAGCTTTTTAGTTTGATGTAGTTGAAATTGTTAAATCTTGGCAGTAACCACTGCAGCTATTGTTGGGAGCAGAAAATTTTAGGGGCATGAAGAATAGACCTCAACTTATAGAGTTAGCATTGCTGGTATTGGGCCTCTTAAGGAAGGGCAGCAGCACAATAAAGATAGGCTCTGGCTTTGTTATTTTTAGCTGCAGCTCCCCAGGGGCACTGGGCAGTGGAGCCTATGCTCTATGGGGGCCACCAGTAAAATTTACAACCTCTGTCAGCAGAAGCAGGGCTCCTGTTGGTTGACATTCCAAGGAAGGCCCATCTGTTTGTTCAGGTTTTTCCTGATGGAGCCAGAAGGTGATTGCTTCAGTTTCATAAGTTGAAGTGCCTAATAAGAGAAAGCTTTGTGGTTGAATCAAAATATTAAAACAGATAATATGCTGACATTCATTCAATTTTAAAATTCACAGCTTTCACCAGTTTAATCATCCACACGTGGCACATTGTTTCTGAACATTTCTCCCATTAGTGCAATGGTGAGGCCTGTTGTAGCCCACACACGTAAGTGAGTCCAAGGAGAATTCATAGTTTCCACTGGACTCTAAGTTACTACCAGTGAATCCATGAGTATCAGTAATAATATTATTAATAATATAAAGAGTAGTAATAATAAACTTGTAAAATAATTACAAGTCTAGGTAAAATTTTGTTCCAATAAAGAAAATTTAAGATCTTGTTCTTACCATTTGGGTTGAAGAAAAAGAACTCATGAAGCTATTTTGAAAAGTTACCAAAGAAAATACAGATAGGCTTTTAGCAATAATTCCTAAAATGTATAATATGATCAATAAATAGCACTGGGGGAAAGAGAAAAAGGATCTCAAATGGGATCGGGAGGGAATGAGGAAGCATTAAGGAGGCAGAGTTTTAATTGATGGCTTCCTGTTTTGTTTCATCTTACCACAGTGAGAGAGAAAAGGTAGAGGGTACCAACAGGAGAGCCAAGAAAAGCAACAAAGAAGGAGCAGAAAATGGCATGTTTGAGAGTTAGTGAGTATAGAACAATTTGGCTCGAAATAAAGAATCAGATTATTTCTGGGTTTGGTAAAAGCTAACTCTAGTCTTAAGTTAGGGGGTTTGGAATGCTATTGGAGGTAATAGAACTTTTTCTCCAGCAGTGGGTTAGAGAGAAACATTGATGAAATGTTAACTTACCCTCTATTAAGATAATTGGCCAAGAATCTACCTCGGTTTCTGATGCTCTCAATAGAGAAGTACACAAATGTCCAGAAGAGAAATCTAGTAGCAAATACAGACTTCATTTCTTAAAGTAGCTAGTTCACATATAAAAAAGGAAATAGCTAAATTCACTCATGCTTCCAAACTGTGAATATAAATCAAAAGATGACTCCATTCAGCACACTAAAAGACTCATCTGGGCTATTCCCTGTGGTCTGAGAGGTTGGTTAGGTGGCCCGACAGAGATGACAGATGCTTTGAGTTTTTAACAATTTTCAGAAAAGCAGTTAGAAATAGCAATTGGTGTCACATGAATAAATCTTTAATAGTCAATAAAAAGGCCAAGGGAAACCCAGCAGCACAAGAATGAAAGATAGGAAAAGAACAGATAAAAGTTGGGCAATTTTAACTAAAGCCACTCATTTCCTCATTTCTGAAACAGTTGAATTGCTCATAGACTTCCGGGCTGATGAGTGTCATCTGGTGAAGGAAGCAGGATGGCAGTAAAGCAGAATGATCATCTTCATAGTAAAATAGATGTGTATGGCACTTTACAGACTACATAACACTTCCAAATATATGATAGGATTTAAAATACTCAAGAATTGGTACTGTCGACAGGATGGGTCTTATCTTCATTGTAAAGATATAGAAGCTCTCAGTACCTATGGAAGCAACCATCCTTTGTTATTCCTGGAATAAGTTGTTAAATTAGTCTTCCGACTTGTAGTTCAGTGGGCTTTTGACCTCAAAATTGTTTCCTCTCCCTTAGAGGCACAAAGAAGATAAAGGGATCCATATAAATAAAACTTTCTCTTTTATTTTGTATGTCCTTAAATGTCCTATAAACTTCATTACTGGTTCTAAAAATACTTTTCCAGCTCAAGAGCCCACTAAGTTTAGGCCACAATGTGAGGGTCACTGTGCCATTCTCAAAGAAAAAGAATTACTGCCCTAAGGCATACTTTGTATAATGAATTGACATCTCTTAGGCAAAGCATGGCACTAGTTAGTTTCCATCCTTGGGACAACTGAGAAAACATTTACTGAAGTAATTGCCTCTGTTCTCAGGTTTGGATAAGAACACTGATAGTACACTTATCTTTGAAAAAAGAGTCCCTTGATCACAAAAAAGCAGTTACACACTTTTCTCTCCACCTATACACTACAGAGGCTTATATAATAAAAGTGCTGATAATGATAACAGCTGTCATTTACTGAGAACTTACTAGATGCCAAGGATTATGATTAAGTGCTTTATACACATTACCTGATTTAATCTTCAAAATAACTTTGGAAGGAAAGTGCTACTACTATTGCCATTTACAGATGACAAATTTGAGGCTCAGAAAAATCAATGAACCTTGCCCAAAGTCATACATGGAATAAGGGGAAAAATCAAAATTTAAACTGAGGTCAGTTTCACTCCAAAGCCGATGCCTTACCCATTATACTAAACTGCGATGGATGACACATTATTGTTACAATAGGGTGAATGCGTCTCTTCTACCTCAATCTCAGCTATTTCAGAGAAAGAGCAGGCTTGTTGGTAGGCTGACAAAAACACTGGTTGGGCATAAAATTGGCCCTTGACATTTGGATCAAACCAAACATAAGTATAAAGTCATGAATGATATAAGAATGTATCTTGAAGGAATTTCAACAAATTATAGATTTCTTCATTCATCTGAATAATATTCACTGGGAATCTACTGTATGCTAGATAATGAGCCAGATGCTGAAAAAGAAAAAAAATTAAATTATACTTCTTGCCTTTGAGTAACTTAGATTCTAAAAGGAAATATAGTCACACCGATGATTGCAGTACAGTTAATAAATATATAATTATGAAGTATGTACAAATCGAAAAGATGCACAAAGCAGAGAATGGTCACCTGTATTTGGGAAGCTATGATAGCTTTCCAGGAAAAGATGCTTGAGTAGAGTCTTGAAGTGTGAATAGGAGTTTGAAAGATAAAATTAGGTGGGAATGTACTCCAAGAAAAGAAGAGAATATTCAGAGGTATGGCACATTGTGAATATGGCTAAACATGGCAAAACTTTAGAATGAGAGAAAGGTCAGTAGAGATACAAGATTAGTGAGACTGGCCAAGGAGGGCCTTAGGACAGTCAGCGGAAGAGGAGATGCCATTGAAAGCAGAAAGAAGATAGCTCAGGAGACAGCAGATGTTTGTCAGGATATGAAGAAAGGGAAACATTTTTCACTGTTGGTGAGAATGAAAACTGGTGCAGCCACTCTGGAAAACAGAATGGAGATTCCTCAAAAAGTTAAAAATGGAACTATCCTATGACCCAGCGATTGCAATACTAGGTATTTATTCAGAAGATACAAAAAGTGATGATTTGAAGGGGAACATGCACATCAATGTTTATAACAGCATTATTGACAATAGCAAAAGTACAGAAGGAGCCTAAATGTCCACTGACTGATGAATGGATAAAGAAGCCGTGGTGTGTGTGTGTGATGGAATATTACTTGGAAATCAAAATGAATGAAACTTACCATTTGCAACAATGTGGAGGGAACTAGAGTGTAACATGCTAAATGAAATAAGTCAGAGAAAGATAAATATCATATGATTACACTCATATGTGAAATTTAAGAAATAAAACAGATGAACAATAGGGGAAGAGAAGGAAAAGTAAAATAAGATAAAAATAGAGAGGGAGACAAACCATAAGAGACTCTTAAATACAGAGAACAAATGAGGGTTGCTGGAGTGGAAGTGGGTGTAGGGATGGGCTAAACGAATGATGGGTACTAAGAAAGGCACATGTGATGAGCACTGGGTGTTATATGTTAGTGATGAATAAATTCTACTCCTGAAACCTTTACTACACCATATGTTAACTAACTTGGATTTAAATGGGAATGTTAGGAAAGAAAGAAAGGGAGGAAGGGAGGGAGCAAGGAGGGAGAGAGGGAGGGAGGAAGGAGGGAGAGGGGGAGGGAATAAAGGAAGGAAGGATGGAAGGAAAAAAGAAAGGAAGGAAAGAAGGAAGATTATTGCCATATATTGAGAAAGAAAGGACGAGGAACTGAGCTGAGCAGCAGCACTAGAAGAAATGAGTTGAAGAGACATAATAAAAAAGCCAAGTCAACATAAATGAGCTTTACTGATTATATGAAGCATCTTGGCAGGTGATAGGGAGAGAGGAAGAGTCAAGAGGATCATATCCAGGTTGTTGGAATGGGTGGGATGAGTGACTGGGCAAAGGAGTGAAAAGATGAGTTCAGTCAGGAGTAGTTTGAGATAGTGGTATCTGTAGAACCCCAGTCCATATTCTGCAGGTATTAGATAGCATGGAGAGACCCAGCTATGTAGCTCATCAAGCTGAATCCTTGTACCTCCAGCAAAAACAAAATCTGCCCATTGGTGGCACCCAGGTGGCCATTTTTCTCATGGGAAACACTGACCTTTTTAATTTATATTACTCTTTCTAAAAGATGGGAGCTGACTTGCTGCCAACCACAAATAAACATGCTTAGGAATTCTCTCTTTCATATATATATTTTTTGTAGAGATTCTAGTCTTCAGCTCTAATTTCCTACTGATCAACTATTTTTGATGCAAATATACAAAGGATTGTATGGACCAATGGCCAACTTATATATGAGAACCTGTTTACTCTTGGGGCACCTGGGTGGCTCAGTTGGTCAAGCCTCTCTCTGACTCTTGGTTTAGGCCCAGGACATTATCTCACAGGTTTGTGCGGTCAAACCCCACATCAGGCTCTGTGCTGATGGCACACAGCCTGCCTGGGATTCTCTGTCTCTTTCTCTCCTCTCTCCTGCCCTCCCACATTCAGACAGAGACTGTCTCTGTCTCTCTCTCTCAAAAAAAAAAAAAAAAAAAAAGAACCTGTTTACTCTTGTCACTTCATAAAAGTTAAGTGGAACCTGGTCAAAAAGTTGCGGTTAATAGTAGCATACCTTGTTGTGAAAGAAAAAAAGACTCCTTAAATAGCACACATTGAGAAAGGATCTTTGTATATAAAAACTTGACATAAAAAGTTGTTTTTAAGTGTTTAATTGGGCATCAGGCCCTTAGGGTGCTGTGTTACAGTAAAAACTGAAGAACTAATATACATTCATGTTTACTCGCCATAATTGCTTTGAATTGCAAATAAATGATTACCACAAGATAATACAAAGGAGGAAATTCCTTCTATGTTAAAGATTAAAGAGCGCAGGTAGGGTAGAAATGAACTGATAAGTATCATGTGTGTCTGAGTAAGCAAGAAAGGTAAGCCACAGAGAATCCTTAAAGAACATTGTAATTATGATTAGAATAAAGACCCGTTCAGCTAAGCAGTCACATCTGGCTTCTAGTGATAACAGTCTGCATAATGGAAATAATAAGTTAAGGTAGTGAGATTGTTGAAGTCTCTTGTGAATATTAGACTTATTTCCTCAGTGAGTCAGACAGAATGTCAGAGAGATCAATTTATGTGAATACAATTAATAAGGTAATTAAGAAATAGAGACAGCTCAAGAGGATATTGCCTGATAATTAATAACCAGCTGGAAAGGATGAGGATCCTGGGAAACAGTGAATTAAATAAAGATCAGTATAAAGAGTTTCTATCAATAAAATATGAACTATTCTTTAAGGCAACCAAAGATTAGCATCTGAAGGCCATCAGCTAACAAATAAAACTTAAACAGAGATTCTTGAAACTGTGTGTCCTATAATCTTATGTCCTAGAGAGCCCAGAGAAAGGGGACTATAAATCGGTGGGAAAATGAAAAGGGGGACAACATCATGCGTAGAAAATCACACCTGGTCTGGAGTGAGGGTCCTCTCTCACCTCCGCTAGAGATGAGCTGTATAAATTAGAATGAAGCACTTCACTTCAGAGCCTCAATTTCTTGACTGGTCAAATTGGATGATTGAACTCTGTGACCTTTCCGGTTTCTTGCATCTCTAAAATGTGAATTATAAACATAGTTCCTTAACAATGACAACCAAAAAGAGCTAAAGAAATAAGTACTTGAGCCAGAAAATAGAGTGGTAATTGTTGGCTGTTGGTGTTGGACAGGTACCAACAGGCAATGAAGGCCCAGATTGTAAAGAAAAAAAAATTTAAAAGAAAAATATAAAAGGAATCATCTCATTTTCTCCAATCATGCATCTGAAAAACAAAAATCAGAAATGAAGTGTGAGACTGTGGTTTATTTCTCTTTGCAGCTCCTGATAATCAGATCATTTACTGTTAGAAGCTACAACTATCAACAAAATGCCCCTTGTTATAAGAAACAACATAAAGCATTGACCTCAAAGTTCAATCCCCTCAGTGACAATGTACCTGGGAAGCCAAAGCTTTAAAATGATAGGAACTTGTTCCACTAGAAAGTGTCTTTGCTAACCCAACACTCTGTGATTGGGTAAACATTTCTTTGAAGATAGGCATCAAATATCTTATGCATGTATAGGCAAGCAAGAAAACAAACAGGTACCTGTCCAGACCTCAGTTTACCTCCCACTTCTCCAAAATGCTCTGAACCCTGAAAATCCATGGAAGTTTCTAGAAGTTTTGTTGCTCAACATGGACTGAAGTGTCACTGGAGGAACTGGGAGAGACAGATGAACTATAAAAGTCAATTTTCCTCAGACCAGGAAGCAAGCCTATTGCGGGGGTGTGGGGGATATATCAAGCAGGGAGGGGATTAAGGCCCTGACACAAAATGATATATGAGAAGAGTAGCAGAAATAAACTGATGGTCTCTTTCTCCTTGTAAACCCAGCATTAGCAGTTGAAGGGAGTCAACTCTGGAGCTTGACATCATCTATTTAGTAACAGAGCTGGGGGAAGCTATGTATTCTGCCAAATTTGGTAATTTTCAGTATTTTGAGGCAACATGGGGATTTTTAGAACTAGCAAGTAAAATATCAGAGACAGCAGCATGGAAACAAGTTACTGAGACAAACAAACAATGAAGTCAAACTGCAGAGACTTCAAAGTCCTTGCCTACTGCAAACCAAAAACATGGTTCCACCCCTTGCTCTCCCTGGACCAAAGGCTGCTGTGCATTTGGGTAGATATGAAGACCTGAAATGTCTTGGTGCTAAACTCTACCCAAGGGTCTCTGATGGTATGTTTGCTCTCCTCCAAAAACACCCAGGCACCAGTAGAAGTGGGTGAGAATGAACATCAAGGCCAGTTTTTGAAGGGAAAAAGGAGTCACTTGGCAATAGGTAGCTAGTGAAGCATGTATAAACAGAGAAGGGTTCTCTTTGGGGCTGAGAGGGATGAAGGGCAAATTGTGAAGTGGGAGGGAAAGCTGCTTGTTGGTATCTTTGAAAATGGCCACGAGAGCATTGGATACCATCTGGCAAGACTGTCTCCTCCCCCTTGACTCATTGAATAGCCCACCAGCCTTTGTAGCACCCTCAGGGCCAACCAGGGACTCCAAAAATGCCACTGAAGAATCATAATTCCCAGTCCTGAGGTATCACTTGCATCCTTCTATCCCAAGGAGGGCACTGGGGCATACTTTGAATGGTGATATAAATTCTAAGAGTAGAATTAAATGAGTTAATATATAGAAAGCACTTAGGAAATGGCCTAGCACAAAGTAAGCACTATAGAGTTAGCCATCAATACCACCATTTCCCTGACGGGGAAACCAAACACAGAGAACCCAGACAGTCCAACTACCGACTACAGGCTCATAACCATTTCACTCTCAGTCAACAGGGAAGCCAAGAAACCAAGTGCTGAGTCATATGTCAGCCATCCATCATGCAAGGGGAAGACTGATTTCAAATCTAGGTCTCTTGACTCCAGATCTGGTATCTTTCCACCTTACCCAGTGGCCCTGGGTTATCATAGCATGTGTGGGAGAACAAGTGACCAAGGTGAAGAGGTGTCTGCAACACAGCAATTGGTCCCATCTTTGAACAGAACCATGAATGTCTCTATGAGAAGATTATGGTCCTCTGGATCCAAGACACGTAGAAGGAAGAATAGAGTCAATCAGTCCAGAAGCACCATTCCTAAAAATTCACTGAGCTCTTACCATGAAGTTATGTCTGACTGCTGTGTTCTGACTCATTAGCAAAGAAGCACTAGTTCCCCACAGGGAGTTCTTTGCATTTAGCGATATATACCAACTTGTGCTTGAAGTCAAAGTAATTGCCCACTCTTGCCCTGGAGAGTTTCAAATACATGGTGACTTGCTAGGTGTCCAGAAATTGATCACTTCATCATCAAACAAACCAGCCAGGGGAGCAATTGCTGCAACAGGAAGGTTAACAGGCGAGAAAATGAATAGTCTCGTGGTTACAAATGTTTTCTGCTGCCGTGACTAAAAACCGCTGTGATGGTCTTTTCTTTTTTAAAGTTCATGTGCCTAGATATTTTACTGCTGAAAATGTCAAGCCACTGAGCTATTGTTAGAATAATTGACCACTCCACGATAGCATTTCATGACTGTTTTTTCTGTTGTCAAGAAGTCAGCATTATAGATTCTGAATAAATTTGAGCTACTGCTGATCTGCTTTCCAGCACACAGCATTACTGGCTCTGAAGGAAGCATTAATGTTGCAGACTGTGAATGTATATTATGAATAATACCAGGGTACAAATATTACCAAACCTTTATATGTGTTCTTTGTTTCCTAATAAAACTCTTGTAAGGTCCTCCAAGGGGCCTGCCTCAGCTAACCCCAGAATTCACGCAGCTTATTAAGTTAATATGGTAACTTGCCAAGTCAGGGCTTCTATGATTGTTGCTGCATGCAGTAGGATGTGACAGTTTTTAGAAGTGGCTTATTTAAAAGCTTTGCTTCCTTGGAAGAAGAGCTCATGTAATAAGACTAAATTATTATAATCATCATCCATATTCATTAAATAAAATTATTTTTCAAGTATATTACAGAATAAATATGCTAGACTTTAATTCTAAAACAGGACAACACCTTTCTTATGAGGGTATGCCTCACTTTAAATAAACCAGTGGTTTTCTGATCAGTTGACAGCATGTTAAAGGGCTTCTTGGCAATGTCCAAGCTGAGTGAGTCCCTCACTGGGCATCTGTTCTCTTACTAGCATCTGTTACTCTGGGGCTTTGTTGACTCAATAAAGTCCTTCCTTAGGCACCAAGAAGATAGCTAGATAATCTTTTGAGACCACCCAGGTTTGGGCAGTTTTCATCCAACAATATCTAAAAAGAGATCTTATGAGTAATATTTCAGAAAATAAATGACCTTATTTGAGAAGAACCAAAGTAAAACTGGAAACAGATTTGCTGGATAATGAAGTTAGATAAATATCACTTACAGCACCCAGGTGTGGCCTTATTTAATCTTTCCTCACAGAGAAATTAGTAGAGTTTTTGGCCCTGGGTGGCTTGGGTTGGAGTGTCAGTCCCTTTCTTGCATCATCCACCTTTGGGATTCCCAATGACACCCTCTATGGGGCTTCTCAGATTCTCTCTGCATTCTCTCAGCCTCTCCCTCTTACTACAGAAAGTTTTTTTTTTAATTACAACAAATGCTGCAGATTTCATGATGCCCTCTGCACATTTATACATGGCTCTATGTCGTCATACCGATAGTGTTGCTCCCCTATGGTGCTTTTCTCTGCATCTAGTCTCAGATTCGCATATTTCCTCATTGTTAACCCACCTCCTCGGTTAGGTCTCAGCTGTATCTCACAATTCTTTTCAGCTGCACTGCAGAGCAACTCCTGGCCTCTGGGGAGTTTGGGGAAAGAGATGGACAGAAAAGATGTCACTCTGAACTCCTAACTATGCTTCAGCTGAGGCACTTCGGCTTTGAGCTCTATTACTTGTAGAGTTTTGTTGAGATTTCATTCCAAACAAGATCTCCTTGCAAACAAACAAATGGAGAAGTTTGAATACTGAAGGCCTCCCTTTCTTGACAAAGTCACCACAGGGCCAGGGAACTCACTGTTTGTATTCATTGTTCTGTTTATCTCTTGATGTGTTATAAAACCACTTGAAACTTGGCAGCTTAAAAAGAAAACCATTTTATTGTATCTCCAGATGTTATGGGTTCAGAAATTCAGGCTGGGCTTAGCTGGGTGTTTCTTTTGTTCCCTGTTGCATTGACAGAGTTCCCATGGTGCTATCCAACTCTCAGGTGGGTCTGGGGCAGGGGCAAGAGGTCCAAAACAGCTTCACTGTAACGAGGCTTGAGGGGGATGGCAGAAAGAGTGGGCTTAGCTGGATCTGTCAACACAAGTTCCCACACATGGCCCCTCTCGCATGACAGTGTCAGGGAAGCTAGAACTCTTGTATGGAGGCTGGTGGTTCCCTAAAAGAATGTTCTAAGAGTCAAGAAGTAGAAGCTGACTCTCAAGGCTTTGGCTCAGAAATTGGCATAGTGGTACATCTACTATTATTTTATTGGTTAAAGCAGTTACATGGACTTCCCACATTCAAAGGAAAAAGATAGATCTCTCACAAGAAAAGCAGTATACACATGAAGTCTTCTTTAATATAAGATAGATACAGACCTCTATATGACTCCAATGGCCACAGCATCAGGGACTTTACTACTACTTCTTCTTCTTCTTCTTCTTCTTCTTCTTCTTCTTCTTCTTCTTCTTCTTCTTCTTCTTCTTCTTCTTTTGGCCTTAGTTCTCTTTCTGATCTTGTACTGTATACTTGTACTCTAAGATGATCATCCACCCGAATTGACCCATACTTGCCAGTCTGGGGGAATAATAGCCTCACAGTGTCCATTATATATTTCTGAACTGACTTCCAAGAACACTGACTATTCCCTATCAGTCATTGCAGTATACAAGATGAAGAGGTTTTGCTTTGGTTAGGGTCGCCCAATAAGATACAGGACATCTAGTTAAATTGGAATTTTAGAAAAACAAAAAACCTTTTTTCTGGTATAAGTATTTCGCAAATATTGCATAGAATATACTCATACTAAAATACTTGTTTATGGGGCACCTGGGTAGCTCAGTCAGTTAAGCGTCTGACTTCAGCTCAGGTCATGATCTCATGGTTCATGGATTTGAGCCCTGCATCGGGCTCTGTGCTGACAGCTCAGTGCCTGGAGCCTGCTTCAGATTCTGTGTCTCATTCTGCCCTCCCCCACTCATGCTCTGTTTCTCCCTGTCTCTCAAAAATAAATAAATGTTACATATATACATACATATATATATATATATATATATATATATATATATATATATATATAAAGAGAGAGAGAGAGAGAGAGAGAGAGAGAGAGAGAGAGAGTTTGTTTAGTCTCATAGCCTTAATTATTTTACTGAAATGGTTAAAGCAATTACTTATATACATATCAAAGTGCAATAATGGAGACAAAAGCCACAGAATTCCTTTAATTCTTGTACTTTTCTTTCCCATTGCAAGAGGTTTATAATCTCACTGAGTGGATGAGGGTGAGAGGAATTTAGTTCCAAGATTACAACCAACCACCACTTAGGCAAACTATATATGAATGGCTTTTACTATGTGTGTGTGTGTGTGTGTGTGTGTGTGTGTGTGTGTATACAATACCAAATGCTGATGAGGAAACAAAGAGGCTAGAACACTCCTATTTTGCTGGTGACAATTCTACTTTGGGAAAAAGTTTGACAGTTTCTAGTAGTACATACATGTAGGTTACCCTAGAAACATAAAAACCTATGTTCACACAAAGACCTCCATATGAATGTTTACAATAACTTAATTCATAAATGCTAAAAGCCAAAAACAACCCCTAATTTTCATTAACTGGTGAATAAATTGTTATAGCCACATGGCAATAAAAATTAAAAAAAAAATACAGATACATGCACCAACATGGATGAATCTCAAGAGCATTATGCTAAGAGAAGAAAGTCAGACTCAAGAGACTAAATATCAAATGACTCAATTAATACATTATTATTAAAAAGGAAAAGCATTATAGAAACAGAAATCAGATCAGTATATATTGGTAGCTGGACAGAGGAAGGGATTTACTAAAAAGGCTTATAAAAAATTATCCCAGATCTTGACTTTGGTGGTTGTTACATGACTATCTAATGATTTGCCAAAATTCATTAAGCTGTATACCTAAAAAGTGTGAATTTTATTGTGTGTAAATTATAGCTCAAAAAAAAGAACAATTAACTTATATCTTTAAACCAGGAAAAAAAATAACCAAACAAGATATGAGGGGGTATTGTCCTGAATTTTCATTTGAGTATTGGTTTGACCATTTCCAGATCTGAAGGCTTTTGACTCTTTAGACTTTTATTGACCATAATACATATCCTAAATATCATATTCAATGGTAGACTTGAAAGTCTATCATCTGTAGCAAATTTTGAGAGAATTTACTTCTACTGACTATGGCATCCACTGTATGTAATAAAAAAATGTTTCTCCTATGCAGCTAGAGAGGTCCTAGTTATGTGCCATCTTCGAAGGGATTGAGGAAATAGTCACTTAAATCATTTTCGGTGTTCTATGGCTTAGATGAGGGACTGCAATAGATTCTATATCTTATATAGATTAAAACAGCAAAAGAGAAACCACTGAGAATATTAACACAGTGGTAGCCAAATAAGGTTTTTATTCTGAGGACTTCATTTTATGAAGTAGTTGTGAATACCACAAAGGGAAATATGGAAACATTTCTTTTACTACTTTTTCTCTGCAACAGTTTTTTTGCTTTCTTAGTTAGAACATTGACAGAGACAAGTCTCAAAACACAAAGCAAAGACTAATTCTTCAGGGCAGCCAGTGTTTCCCTTTGAAAACAGGTTTCTTATCTTTCTTGTTTTGATAATCCTAGTGTTTTGATGTAAAACTCCTGAGGTGTTCCTTCAGTAAACTAAGCAATGGTTGTTTTATGAATAGCTAATCTAAGTTCATAAATTGCTCAAGGGGCAGAAAAAAACCTGTGGATCTTGAGAAACACAACAAAGGAATAACCCTTAGATGAATTTTCTACAGTGACATCTGAGGCATGTCAGGAGATATCTGGCACTAAGCTTACAAACAAGTACTCATCAAGTGAGAGGTAGGGAGAAAATTAATCATAAAATTCACGTAGCATTGGAATTTTAAAGCACAATCTTACTGAGGCGAGTTTTCCATTAAACTATGTCCTGTGAATGTATATGTGAACTGTTGGTTATAATATTAGTTCATATCAGTGTCTTTCACCCAGTGTTTCTGGCAGTAGTGCTTTTATGAAATACGCTATGCCAACAACGCAGTAACTAGTGTCCAGGAGAGCAGGGAGGAGGCTCATGGCCAACAGGAGCATGGGGTCTGGGCAGGCATGAAGTACAACTTCACCAAAGAGCAGAACGTTTTGATGTTTCCCAACACTGTGATTTGTTCTCCCAACCATTTCAATATGCTACTGGAAGCCGCAGCCAACCACTTTAAAGTGACTTTATTAGGACATTTCAGTCTTATTAAACTACCTTCCTTTTGGGTGCCTTGTTGATCTGATCCCAGGAACTGAATCAATTCACAAATTAATAGGCCTTTCTATAAGTAGAGAATTCCTCTATTCTGCATTTAATTTTTCACACACACACACACACACACACACACACACACACACACACATCTACCTTACAGGCCCAAGAACTTTGCGTGTTATACAAATCTTCTCCCTGACTGAAATTTTTTAAAGTGGTTAATACCCAGACCTTCATTCAAGTATTTGACATTAAAACTGTTATTAGTTTAAATTTCAATTTTAGAAGTCCTAAAAGTTAACTTATAGATTAAATACTCTTTTCACTCAACCCATAGCCAGTGTTTTCCAGTCGTCTGTGTATTTGTCAGGCATAGTTTTGATTTGTCCTCAGACACTGGAAAATGATATTAATATTCCTAAATTACAGAGTTAATAATAATAGCTATTCTCTACTATGTATCAGGCCCTGCCACTTTACTTGCATTAATTTATTTGGACTTCACAACAATCCACAGAAGTAGGTATAATTACTTCAGCAATGAGAAATGAGGTAAAACATCCTTGCATTCACAACCCTGTCTCTGCTATCTAGTTGGGCAATTACACTTACCTTGTGTTAGACGATGAGAAACAAAGACTGCCAAAAAGCAATGTGAAACAAAGATGAATTTGTTTTATGGGATTTTCTGGCAAGGAACATCTGTATTACTCAGGTCAGGCAGTTCTCTAACCAAGCAGCAACTGAAAGGACCTGATTTAGAGTCAAAGGAGGAGAAAGGCAATATTCTAAGTCCAAGCTTCTATATTGTGGATTATTTCCCTCGCTTTGCAAATAGTAATTTGCTGGTTTGAAATCACTGGCACAGAGAAGCCAGGTTTCCAAACAAGTCTAAGATGGGTTGCTAAAGATCTCAGTGGGCATAGGGTCATCCAGTAAACATGCTGGATGCACATGCTTAAACTATGGCTAGATTTCTATTTCACATCCAAAAGATATCATGTGACAACACGACATCTGTATATTGTGGTAGGACTAGAGACTACCTGGAGTGAAATGGAGGTGGGTCAGACGCTTCTACATTTCTCTATTCTCTGAGGACACAGGCACACTCACTGTGGACCATATGTGATCAGCTCCAGTAATTTCTAATTTGCTTACAAACTTCATATTAGGAAACTATTCTACAAACAGTGCTGCCAAGATTTATACAAAGTGCACAATAAGCAGAGAAGAAATGTTTTCTTGTGCCTCCTAGGATTTTAAAAACTTGGAATCCTGGCATGGCCATACCACAACTCAAGGAAAAGGGAAAACAGAACAGAAACAAAACAAAACAAAAGCAAGATAGCAATTTTGGACTACCTGAGCCTAGTCCACCTTCGGCCCTTTTGTCACTAGCAAAGGACACCTTTCTAATTCCCACTATCTTATTTTCCTTCTAAGTTAACAGCAGGACATAGAGCATAAAAATATGCCGGCAGCTGGTGTCGCTCCTGTAGAATGTCATCCCAAGAACCATGTTTCACATCAAACATGAAGGGGGATGAGATAAGTGCAGGCGCTACTCCAGGCCTCTCCCTCACTGCCAACAGAAGGCCACAACAGTAGCGAATCCATGAAACACAAGCACAAATACATCTACTTGGATGTGGAGAAAAACTTTACTCAGGGTAGAAATAAGAAAATTTCTATTAGGTAGCTTCCTTCCCTAACCCTCAATTTCTTCCTTTAGATTGTTCTTTTGTATAAGCAGTTGTTCCCTGAATCTCCCATTCAAAAAACTAATATTCCTGGAAAAGTAGGCACCTAGCCATGTTAACCCCCTGCTCTAAACTTTCTATTAGTAATCCTTTGTTAAATGCCACATTCCATAAAAGACCTACTGAAAAAGAAAGCTGCCTAAATATGTAAAAACTGCAATAATAACAACAAAATTAATGTTCAACTTGTGTATCATAAAGACTTTCTAAGATTGTAAGTCATGGTTCACATTGAAATCCTCTCTAGCCCCAGGACCCATGTGATTTTTAGAACTGACACTGGATGACATAAAAATAATTTAAAATAACACAATACCCAATTACCAAAAAATCCAATATAGAGAAGCAATAGAAAAGTATCAGTGGCGGCCTACGAGAGTAGTCAGCAAGCCTATATGTAACCTGAAGTTGGACCAACGTCTAGGGTTCTTGTCTCCAAAAACTAGTTAATTCATAATGGAAATGAGGCACAGATAGCCAAGACACATTCCCATCCAAACCCACAGTATTGCAATAGTTTGGATATAGCCAGCACAGCTGATCAGACATCATCAAGAGAGATTTAATTCAACCAGCAGCCAAGGGGTCAGAATTTTACCTAAATATCTCTGTTCAGTTTTTCTCACAGGATTCTTGGTTCACCTGTTACTATATATTTTCAGCAGCTTGATTAGTATAGATTCACCATTCCAGTTATTTTGTAGGAAACAAAAATAGCAAAGTCTTAGTCTCTGTATCCTGATAATTTATCCTCTAGATACAGAAGAATGCTTCAATAGAAAAAAATTTGCAAAGAATTATAAGGCTATATGACAACAACAATAAATTAGTATAAAAAACAAATGCACAATATCTGAAGATTTACATAAAAAGTAATCAAGTTAGGACAGGTTTAATAAGAAAAGATCTCTTGAACGGAGACAGTTTCACATTTTATTAAAAAATTTTTTTTCTCATCTTTTTAAAAAATTTAAATTCAAGTTAGTTAACATATAGTGTAGTATTGATTTCAGGAGTAGAATTTAGTAATTCATCACTTATAAATAACACCCAGTGTTCATCCCAGCAAGTGCCCTCCTTAATGCTGATCACCCATTTAACCCATCCCTCTACCCACTTCCCCTCCAGCAACTCTGAATTTGTTCTCTGTATTTAAGAGTCTCTTATGGTTTGCCTCCTACTCTGTTTTTATCTTATTTTATTTTTCTTTTCCTTCCCCTATGTTCATCTGTTTTGTATCTTAAATTCCACATATAAATGAAATCGTATTATATTTGTCCTCTGACTTATTTCACTTAGCATAATACACTTTAGTTCCATCTACATGGCTGCCAATGGCAAGATTTCATTCTTTTTGTTAATCAAGTAATATTTCAGTGTATGTGTGTGTGTGTGTGTGTGTGTGTGTGTGTGTGTGTGTAGCAAATTTTCTTATCCATTCATCAGTAAATGGACATTTGGGCTTTTTCCATAACTTGGCACTACTTGTGTAATGTGTAAATAGCACTGCTATAAACATTGAGGTGCATGTTCCCTTTCAAATCATCATTTTTGCATCCTTTGGTAGTTCAGTTGCTGGGTCATAGGATAGTTCTGTTTTTAGCTTTTTGAGAAATATCCATATGGTTTTCCAGAGTGGCTGTACCAGTTTGCATTCCTACCAACAGTGCAAAAGAGTTCCCCTTTTTTCACATCCTCACCAATATCTGTTGTTTCCTAAGTTCTTAATTTTAGCCATTCTGACAGGTGTGAGGTGGTATCTCAGTGTGGTTTTGATTTGTACTTCCTTGATGACAAGTGATGTTGAGCATCTTTTCATATGTCTGTTAGTCATCTGGATGTCTTCTTTGAAAAATTTTCTATTCATATATTCTGCCCATTTCTTAACTGGATTATTTGTTTTGGGGGGGGGATTGAGTTTGATAAATTCTTTATAGATTTTTGATACTAAACCTTTATCTGATATGTCATTTGCAAATATCTTCTCTCATTCCATTGGTTGCCTTTTAGTTTTGTTGTTTGTTTCCTTTACTGTGCAGCAGGTTTTTTATCTTGATGGAGTCCCAATAGTTAATGTCTGCTTTTGTTTTCCCTGCCTCAGGAGACATTTCTAGTATGACGTTGGTCTAACCAAGGTCAAAAAGGTTTCTGCCTCCATTCTCCTCTAGGATTTTAATGGTTTCCTGTCTCACATTAGATATTTCATCCATTTTGAGTTTATTTTTGTTTATGGTGTAAGAACGTGGTCCAGTTCCATTTTGGAAAGCATGTTACTGTCTAGTTTTTCCAATACCATTTGCTGAAGGGACTGTCTTTTTCCCATTGGATATTCTTTC
Source organism: Mungos mungo (assembly GCA_004023785.1). NCBI lineage: Eukaryota > Metazoa > Chordata > Mammalia > Carnivora > Herpestidae > Mungos > Mungos mungo. Next base: position 319,555 of record PISW01001413.1, read on the forward strand.
CTACTTTGTCGAAGATTAGGTGGCCATACATTTGTAAGTTCATTTCTGGGTTCTCTACTCTGTTCCATTAATCTATGTTCTGAAACATTTTAAAAGAGATTTTACAAACATGGACTTTCAGGAAGAAGAGTGGAAGGTACCAGCATAGGCAGAGATATTGTATTGTTTTGAGTGGAAAAATTTTGTTATGGAGAAATAAAAGAGGATCTAACCAAACCAGAAAATGTAGCAAGCATTATAGAAGAAACTGCTATAATGTGGAATCTGCAATTCAATTAGAGCTTTGTATATTGGGTAGTTTTATTGTTAAAACAACATAGTTTCTCTTACATAGGAAATACTATTCTCAAATTTTGTGTAAGGCTTTAGATATTTTATAGCATTTATTTTCCCTCTAATTAAAAAAGTAATAACTATTCTTGGTAGAAAATGTGAAAAACACAGTAAAGGACAAAGAAGAGTTTTAAAATCTTCCATTATACCACTACTTACACATAACCACTGTTAATGCTCACAGAATTTCAATCATTTTATTCTGTGTGTGTGTGGTTTATATGATATGCTTTGTTAAATACAAAATTGGATATTTTACTGCACATATAGTTTTATATATCTTTTCCACTCTTTTTGAGGATGGGGAAGGGACAGAGGGAGAGAGAGAATATCAAGATCATGACCTGAGCTAAATTCAAGAGTAGGATGTTCAACTGACTGAGCCACCCAGGCATCCTATATCTTTTTCATTTTTAATATTTTATAATTAACATATGCTTTATGTGACATTTTTTGTAGGACTTTTTCTATTGCTCTGATTTCATTAATGCTTTTTTCCCCTAATATCCATTATTTTTCACAAGTAGGAGAAACCGTAAATTAACACTCCAGTTATGTTGTCTGGAAGGAATAATTCTTAGCTGAATGAATCACTTAGCTTGATATTAGCATATTTTGGTTCCTTAGATTAAAATATTCAGAGATGACTGCATTAGTAAAGATTTGATACACCCTGATTCTATGGGATGATAAGGGACTAACTCCTGACTATTTGTTGTAAATTTCTTCTGGGTTTTTAGAGTGTGTTCCTGTTTTACTTTGGGAACTAGAAATCTTGTCTTCAAATTAATGATATAATTTTCTTTCCCATTGTCAATGTCATTGTCAAATCAACTTTATAAAAGAACTGGGTAACACCAAGGACCCATTGGTTCTAAATGTTATATTTTACTACTGCTCTACCATCATTTCCAAAGTTCAGCATGTCCCCCTTCCAAAATCAGCTTATCCTACTCAGGCACCAAAGCAGTAGTTCCTTTTTACTACATCTCCATGCTGGGCATACAATTCAAAAGAGAGAGATAAAAAGCACTGTTATGTTAAATGTGGCTATTCAAGATGACAATTCTTTTTCTTCCTGAAAACAAAATATCTATCTATATCTGTCTGTATATCTATCTATCTATCTATCTATCTATCTATCTATCTATCATCTTCATTATGCGTTTGAGTCTATTATTGGAAATTGCTATCTCTAATTTACCTGCTTCAGTATTCAACATAGTAACTGACATCAGGAAGTATCTTTTCACTAAGTAGTGAATTTTCCACAAATAACATTGGAGAATGTTTCCCTATTAACTGATGAAGCTTTCTTCTGGGGATGCTCACATGTCCAGCAGTTTTGGCCAGATGTCATAAGCAGATAAATATTTTATGCCTTGTTCTCACTCTGTTTCCGAAAACTTAAGGAAAAGTTATGGAAATGAAACATTTCAACACAGGTATGAAAATGAGCCTGGGCAAGAAGATGTCTATGCTGACTGCTACACAGAACTATTTACCTTCCTGTGTCATACAGAGTATGGTGACGCCTGCAAAGCCTCATGGCTAGAAATGTTCAACGTAAAACTGGCAATCCTGACTGATGACTTAGTTTCTCTTTTAATGAGAAAGTGTGTAGAACATATTACTTAGGTTTGGCCACTTGCAAAAATACGGCAAGACAAAATATTTTCAGCACTCAACAAAAATGCTTGTATATTATTAGACTCTGCAAAGGGAATTTTTTCAAAGACTGGCAGTTTCCTTTTGCTCATAGCAACATATGTTCCTTCTACACAGATAGGGAAAAACAAATCAGATTGTTTTCCACTTTTTGGGAAATAGAGTGAGAACTGTTCCAGCCGTACTTATGTCAGCTGTACAAAAGGAGTCACTTAAAAACTTAATGCAATTGAGTTTACAGAATTTCAGGAGAAAACTAAAATAATCCCTGAGGTGAACTCTATTGAGGAAGCATAGTGCTAAATTTTAAAAATGGGAACAAGAGATTAGATTTCTTCTTCATGCTCTCTTCCTTGTGTTTCTTCAAACTACTAAGTGAGTGAATGTACAAAGGAGCTATATATACAAATAACACACACACACACACACACACACACACACACACACACACACACACACACCAGTAGGAAAGATTTAACTTGAGTCAATGCACGAATATAGAGCAAGAGAATTCCCCCAATTTTTTAAAAAGTTGTAAACACTTAAACATTTTATAGAACAATAAATTATAAAGCCTAAGTCACTATGAGTTAATTTAGTAAAATGAGTACTTTAATAGAATAAAACTTACAATAAAAATTGTAATTATGTATAAGTATATGATAAAGGCCTAAGCTTAAGAACTATACATATTCTATATCCTGCTTGGCATAGCAATAGTAACTGTTTCTGGCCTTCTCTGTAAGGAGAAGTAGAAACTGAAACTCCTAAAGAGTAATGGATCCATAATACAAAGGAACATAGAAAACGTGGTCTGCCCACTTTCGGGAAACTGGACTCTCAGATATAAATGATGCAGCACTAAGAACCACAGATTCTTCCTCGCCCCACAATCATCTTCTCTTATGGCTTCCCTGTTGTCCACATCCTAGGGAGCACCATCAAAACTATATTCCATGTAAATGGTGACGACTGGAACCATGCTACAGAACAAAGATGTCTCCTACCCAAAGAAGAATATCAGAAGTTGGCTATTTGATTCCCCTCTCCCCATGTACACTTCAATCTTTCATTCAAACGTATACTCAACAACCATTTGTCGAGAATTGTTATTAGTTGAGATTCTTTTTGTTAAAATGTCAGAAAACTCAATTCAAAGTATACCTTATTTAAAAAAAAAGGAATTTATTGTTTTATGCAACTGAATAGTCCACAGTTATACTGGGATTAGCTGGTATCATCAGAATCCTGCGTGTTTTTCCCCACTCCTTGGCTCCACTTCCTCTGTGTCGACTCTTCTTTGACAGTACTTACTTTGTATACTGTGTGGAGCTGTACAAACTACTAAAAGACAAAATTTTCTGTTAATAATCATTTTCTCCTGCCTTAATTCTAAACTCAACATAATTATCTTGTGAGACATTAGCCTATTAGTCAATAGATGAATACATATCTTGAGGAATAAAAGTGACCACACCCTTAAATGAAACAGGCAAGTCTGTCTGAATCAAGATTTCTCGGGAGAGGCTTGAGCACCTGCATTTTTTAACAGCTTTCTGTATAATATGTATGCATAAGACCACTGGTCTACAAATTCAACAGCACTAAGAACTAGTTTGCCTACATTTGTAAAATGTCTAAAAGAATTCAACAGTTATATCTAGGAGCACCTGTGTGGCTCAGTCAGTTAAGTGTCCAGCTCAAGCTCAGGTCATGATCTCACAGTTTGTGGGTTCGAGCCCCACGTCGGACTCTGTGCTGACAGCTAGCTCAGAGCCTGGAGCCTGCTTCAGATTCTGTGTCTCCCTCTCTCTCTGACCCTCCTCTGCTCGCACTGTCTCTCTCTGTCTCTCAAAAATAAATAAAAACCATTAAAATTTTTAAAAATATATCTATATTATACTACTGCCAAACTTTTTTATTTGTGGCAGTCCTAAGAGTAGATATTTCATATTTTCCAAAGCACATAGGATCCATAGAAAATGAATTTGGCAAAGATGGACTGTCATTTAAAGAGTGTAGAACCAAAAAACTTGAGGCATTCCATTCCCAAAAGATAATTTGTGTATATTACAGAAGGAAGAAAAAAAAGGATTATTGACAAAGCCTTTACACCTATTCATAAGAATTTTTATATGCTTGTGTACTAAATATCTATTGCTGCAATAACACATTATCCTCAGACTTGATGGCTTAACATTATAATAATTATTTATTATCTTGCACGGTTTTTGTAGGTCAAGAATATAAGAATCTCTTGGTAGCATTTTGGCTTATGCTTTCTCATGAGTTAAAATGTGAGCTAAGACTACACTCATCTGGCAACTCAACTAAATTGGAAAGATCTAACTTCCAAGATAGTTCACTCACATGACTAGCAAGTGCACCTTTGCTGTTAGCAATTGGCCTCAATTCCTCTCCTCCACACAGTTGTCTGAGGGTTCTCATAACATGGTGGCTGACTTCCCTCAGGAGAGAGGTTGAACAGAAGGCAAGGTGGAAGCCGCAGTGTCTTTTATGCCAAGCTTCAGAAATTGTACATTGTAATTTCCTCAAGCTCCGATTGGTTACACAAGTCAAGCCTACTGATTTTGGGAGGAAATCACACAAGATCAAGAATGCCAGAGGGGATGGCTCATTAGACACCCTGAAGATTGGCTACCACAGCTTTCTACTTTGTATTATTTCCACTACATAATAAAGGATGTTTGCTCCAAATGAAAAAGAAAACATTCTAATAAATGCCATCCTGTCAATCATCTCCAATATAAAAGAGAAAAGGAGTTAACCTCACTGTCAAAAGGAAGCAGTGATTAGGGTGTGTTTTTTTAACTTAACTCTGAATGAACTTTTTGTCCATTTCCCCAAAGCAAGTCATCACGTGGCTATAGAAATCTTCATCTTTGTTGCTTAGACCAAAAAAAAAAAAAAAAAAACATGAAACCTCATTAGTAAAGCATTGGGAAATCAGTGTGGATATATCTGATTTTAATTTTATTTTCAATGGAAAATAAAAGAAGAATTGCTATAAAAATTCTTCTGATTGAGGCACCTAGGTGTCTCAGTTAGTTGAGCAAATGATTCTTCGTCTCCACTCAGGTCTTGATCTGGGTTTGTGGAATCAAGACTCACGTTGGGCTCTGCACTGAGCCTGAGCATGGAGCCTGCTTGGGATTTTCTCTCTTTCTCCCTCTGCCCTTCTCCCCCATTCACACACACACACTCTCTCTCAAAACAAGAACAAAACCAAACAAAAACAAAAGCAATTTAAAAATGTAAAAAAAACTCAATAGACAAACAAAACTGTTCTGATTAATATCTGTTTCCTAAAATCCTAACCTTCTACTCATTGCTTTATGAAAATAGTCAACTAACTTAGGACCTGGCCAGAAGAATAGAGTTTTTCCTAATCTCTGTCCAAAGAATTACTAGCAGCACTCTTTTTTATAGTTGACTAATATTCCAGTGTGTGTGTGTGTGCGGGAGAGTGTGTGTGTGTGCGGGAGTGTGTGTGTGTGTGTGTGTGTGTGTGTGTGTGTGTGTATGCTACTTCTTTACCCACTCCTCTACCAATGGACACTTGAGCTGCTCCCATATCTTGGTTATTGTAAATAATGCTGGAATAAACATAGGGAGGCATATAACTTTTCCAATTAGTGTTTTCATTTTCTTTGGATAAAGAAATTCCAGTAGTAGAATTACTGGATCATATGGTAATTCTGTTTTTAATTTTTACAGACCTTTATACTATGTCCCACAGTGGCTATACCAGCTTGCATTTCCATCAACAATGAAAAAATATTTCTTTTCTCTGCATTTTTGCAAATACTTGGTATTTCTTGTGGTTTTGATTTTAGCCATTTGACAGGTCCATGGTGATATCTCATTGTGGTTTTGACTTGCATTTCCCTGATGATGAGTGATGATCATCTTTTCATATTTCTGTTGGCCATTTGTATTCCTTCATTGGAAAAATGTCTGTTCAGGTCCTCTGCCCATTTTTAATCAGAATATTTGTGGGTTTTGACAGTGTTGCATAAATTCTTTATATATTTTGGATATTAACCCCTTATTGGATATATCATTTGCAAATTCCTTCTCTCATTTAGTAGGTTGTCTTTTGTTTTGTTGATGCTTTCTTTCACTGTGCAAAAGCTTTTTATTTTGATTTTGTTTCCCCTGCCTGAGGAGACTATCTAGAAAAATTTGCTACAGCTGATAAGAATGAGATTACTTCCTCTGTTTTCTTCTAGGAATGTTATAGTCCAATTCTCACATTTAGGTCCTTAGGCCATTTTTAGTTTATTTTTGTGTATGATGTTAGAAAGTGGTCCAGTTTTCCCAACATCATTTGTTGAAGAGAGTGTCTTTTTCCCATTGTATCTTTTTGCCTCACTTGTCATAGATTAATTGACCATATAAGTTTGGCTTTATTTTCTGGGCTCTCTATTCTAGTCTATTAACCTATGTGTCATTTTTGTATCAGTACCATTCTGTTTTGATAACTACACCTTTGTAGTACATCTTGAAATCTGCGACTGTGATACCTCCAGCTTTGATTTTCTTTTCCAAGACTGCTTTTGTTATTTTGGGTTTTTTGTGGTTCCATACATATTTTAGGATTACTTGCTCTAGTTCTGTGAAAAATGCTATTGATATTTTGATAGAGATTGCATTAAATTTGTATATTGCTTTGGCTAGTATGGACATTTTAATAATATTGGCTCTTCCAACCCATGAGCATGGAACATCCTTCATTTCTTTGTGTCATCATTAATTTCTTTCATCAGGGTTTTACAGTTTTTGGAGTATAGACCTTCCACCTCCTTGGTTAAGTTTATTCTTAGGTATTTTATGCTTTTTAGTTCAATTGTAAGTGGGATTGTTTTCTTCTCTTTCCGCTATTTCATCATTAGTGTATAAAAATGCAACTAGTTTCTGAATATTAATTTTGTGTCCTATGACTTTATTGAGTTTATTGATCAGTTCTAGTAGTTTTTTAGTGGATTCTTTAGGGTTTTCTATATGCAATATCATGTCATCTGCAAATAGTGAAAGTTTTACCTCTTCCTTACTAGTAGGGATGCCTTTGATTGAATATATTGATTGATTGATTTTTTTTTAATATGGAACATTTCATGAATTTGTATGTCTTTCATGCATAGAGGCCATGCTAGTCTTCCCAGTATCATTCCAATATTTTAGTATATATGCTGCATAAGCAGGCACTACTTCATTTTGCTGTCTGATTGCTGTGGCTAGGACTTCCAGTATTATGTAAGAGTGGACATCCTTGCCTTTTTCCTGATCTTAGAGGAAAAGCTCTCAGTTTTCCCACTGAGTATGACATTAGCTGTGGGTGTTTCATCTTTGGCCTTTATTATGTTGAAGTATGTGTTCCCTACAAACCTACTTTGTTGACAGGTTCTTTAAAAAATATTTACTTATTTTGAGAGAGTGCATGTGCAGGTGCACACATACAAATGCAGGGGGAGGGGCAGAAAGAGAGGGATGGAGAGAATCTCAAGCAGGCTCTACACTGTTAGCACAGAGCCCAAGGTGGGGCTTGAACTCAGGTGCTGTGAGATCATGACCTGAGCCTAAATCAAGAGCCCAAAGCTTAAGGAACTGAGCCACAGAGGCACCCTATGTGACAGTTTTTATCATGAATAAATGTTGTAGTTTGTCAACTGCTTTTTCTGCATCTATTTAAATGATCATATGGTTTTTATCCTTTCTTTTATTGATGTGATGTATCACATTGATTGATTTGCCAGTACTGAAGCATTCTTGTATCTCTGAAATAATTTCCACTTGATTGAGGTGAATAATTTTTTAATGTATTGTTGGATTCAGTTTGCTAATACTTTATGGGGGATTTTTGCATCTATGTTCATCCAAGCTATTGGCCTGTATTTTACTTCTTTTAAACTGTCACTGCTCAGAAATTTTTGAAATGGCTTTTTGCAAATTTTCAAGAAGAAATATTTTTTAAGTTGTTAGAATTCTGTTCTCCAATGACTTCTTTTCAGTACTGCTGTACCTCACCAGCAGCTGGCTGGCATTGATGAGAAAACAAAACTAATTATGCAATTATTATGAAACTCTGTTCAAAGGTACTTTCTACTTTACAAGTAAGTGGCAGGGGCTGGGCAAGGAACCAGTACCCTTGCCCCGTGTGACTTCCTCCAAAGTATCTGCAGACATATAAGAAAATTTATAGCATTTGTTCATTGTGCATCCAAGATTTTCTTTCTCTTAAGGGTCAAATTCACTGTGCAGCTTAATAGCCAAAATCCTTCCCACAAAATAAAGATGAAAATTCCATCTGAAACTCAAAACAGCTTTTTGAAAAGTAAAATTTTTAAGGTTTAGCATATTTATGTCTTATTTCACTATCTTCAGGGTTTGGTTAATTCCGTAGGCAGAATTCATACTCAAAAATCCCACCAGAAAAAGGTTTTCTGTTTCTGGGGCTACCAAAAATACTGAAGTTCCTTTCGGAGGATGACTTTCATCAGTCTTAAAAAGACAACAGATATGACTGCACTTTAAGTACTCAGTTATTTGAATTTTTTAATCTCTTGTAAGTGCCACTACCTATTAAAAATGTGATTTTCTTTTTTAGATGTGTTGAGACTTTCAATAGAATCTAGAACAGAAGTAGATAAAGTTTCAATGTCCGTATTTAAAAAGCTTTCTTTAATTCTTACATTCAATAGAGGATTAATGCAAATAAAGCTGAGGGTTACATGGAACCCAACACCCCAGGAAAGAATCCCAGGGTGTGCTTATTGGTTTTTCCTAACCATTTTCTTTATGGGTTTATTTCACATCGATCTCACACCTTGGATAAAATACAGGTCTGAAGGGTCACTTGAATGAGAGATTTTCCTCTTTATAACATGGAATATAAATTGAGGGCTTTGATATTGTCATGGAAATGACTCTGTAAATAGGGCTCAAAGGCCTATTTTTCAAACCAGAATGAACTGAAACAATGTTTTCTTTTTCTTTTCAGATTATGAGATTGGAGTTTGGGTAGGGAGGACCTCTGGTCAAGATAGTGGGAGAAAATGGGGAGAAAAGAGTGTGTCCAAGAGAATTCCTCTCACGTATGATAGCACAGCTTTATTCAAAAAAGATGCTTGTCTTGTCCTTCAGGTGCACGAATACAGCCTGTTGAGAACTGGAGAGGAAAGGTAAGAAGATAAGAAAGAAAAAATGGAACAGACCATTTGTCTCTGAGCCTTAGTTTTAAAAGGCAAGATTCATACTAGAAAATATGACACACACACACATTAAAAAAATTCTACTTTTCAAAGTAATTGATTTTTTAAGTTGGATTTAAGAAAGAAATAGTAATGTATCAACAAATATTTAAATACCTAGTTAAGTCAGTGTTTATTTTGGTGTTTGCATCATGTAGAATTTTATTTTCTTTTAACAAACTGTGAATAAATAAAACTTAGTTTTCTTAAATAAAAAATTTAAAAAAGAATAGATGGAAGGCAAGGAAATGATAATGAATTGTTGTTTTTAAAAATACCCTCATACTGAGACTTAAATGGGATTTCAAGTGTTACGATCTCAATGTTATCTTAATTTCCGGACTTTTTAGCAACTTTTTAAAATAAAAATGCAAGTGTCCTCCCCATTTCAGACAAATCAAGAAATTTTAGAGCAACCAACTTAGAGAAAAATACCTAGATTTAAAGTTTGAGGATAATTTAATGCTAGTAATATTGATTACTGGTGCAAAATATGGTGTTTTCAAAGTCACCATACACTCCATATCCTTCCCCTCACTTCAGGGGCACATTCTTTTATAAAACACTCTTATCAGCTCTTTTAATATTTGTTCTTTGAGCCCCGGAAAAACGTATAGAAATTGCTCACAGCACCCATCCATTGACCTCTCCTTGATCTTCAAGAAAAAGGTAATGTCTTGTCACTGCTAAACAAGCTTGGGAAGTACTTCTGTTGGTCACCTACCTTGTGGCAATGAGAGGCAGTCTAAAAATCATTTAAAACATCTCAGAATGGGGTGCCTGGGTGTCATAGTTGGTTCAGCAACAGACTTCAGCTCAGGTCATGATCTCACAGTCTGTGAGTTTGAGCCCTGCATCGGGCTCTGTGCTGACAGCTCAGAGCCTGAAGCCTGCTTCACATTCTGTGTCACTCTCTTTCTCTGCCCCTCCCCACTCATGCTTTCTCTATCTCTCAAAATAAATAAACATTAAAAAATTAAAAAAAAACATCTTAGAATGAAAGAAAAAGAACAGTTACTACTGAATTTTAATAGTAGGAAGTTCCATTTTAAAGTAGTCCAGCTAAATGGAATGAGCATCTAAATTAATTTGAACTCCATTAGTTTATGCCCAAAGGCAACTCATATTATATGGGAGCAGACTTTTAGGTGAGAGGCCTCTGTTTTTGTGTTAAAATCTGCAACTGTCTTTAGCCTCACTTTTAATTCAGTTGTGTCCATCCCAGTGAAAGAATAGAGTGATTTGCTATTCTCTCTATTCAAAGACATGCCTTCCATTAGAGGTACGTTCATAAATGTCTGAGAAGTGTGCTTTTAAAATTAATCAAGAAATTACATAAAATGAATCAAATGTAACCTCTATTGAAGATTAATATTTAATACATAGCACCTATAAAGATAATATGATTCTATCTTCAACAGACAAAAACAAAATAAAGCACTGAGTAGTTCACAAAAATAATAGGAAGAGAAGAAAACAGAAAGAAAAAAAAGATTGGTGTTATTTTCCAAAATGAGGATTAGGCAAAATAAGAAAATGAACTTCCCAACGACATAAAGATTGAAATTAAGATTCAGGAAACACTTAAATCCTAGATATATCTCACAGTCTTAAATTTCTCTCTATATTAAAAAGGCTGGATCCTTTCCTAGAAGCCTCCTGCCAGTATAAGGACTTCGGTAAAGGTGGAAAAAATGGTGCCTTTAAAAAAACACTGAACTTATAAAGGACAGTAACAGGAATTTCTCTTGTAAAGAAAAATCAAATACTCTCTCTAGTGCCAAAAACTTTAATTAATCAATCAAGCCTAAAAGAAGAGAAAATCTTAAATTTGTATAGTTCTTCATAGTTCACAAAGCTTTTTCAGTAATTCTATTCCCTTTACCTATCCATTTTCTTCATAGCAATTGTGATATTGAATTATGAAATTTTCTTCATTGTTGATACCTGACATGTTAGACATTTATTTGCTTATGTCTTTATTATCTTCCTCCGACTGCTAAAATGTAAGCTCCATAAAAGTATGGATGTTACCCTGAATTTTTCACTTCTATATCCCCAGCATCTAGAACAGTGCTTGGTGCATAGACAATAGATATTTACTTTACGTGAGTTAAAGTGAGTAAATGAGGTAAATCAATTGATAAATACTATTGCATTCAAGCTTTGAAACCTCCTGGGAAAAAGTCATGTATTTCTCACCACCTTTACAGATGAGGAAACCAAGACTCAAAACAGTAAATTATTTATAGTAGTATAAACAGTTAAGTGGGGTCAGAGTTATAATTAGAAAGAACCAGGTCCTGGGGCACCTGGGTGGCTCAGTCGATTGAGCGTCCAACTTTGGTTCAGGGGGTTTGAGCCCTGCATCAGGGTCTGTGCTGACAGCTCTGTGCCTGGAGCCTGCTTCAGAGTGATTCTCCCTCTCTCTCTCTCTGTCCTTTCCCCACTTGCACTCTCTCTCTCCTTCTTTCTCAAAAAAAAAATATAAATAAATAAATAAACATTTTAAAAAATAAAAAGAAAGAAAGAAAGGAAGAAAGAAACAACGAATGAGCCAGGTCCCTTGTAGCACCTGTGCAAAGGGATGAGGTTAAGGGTGGGTGGTCAAAGATCACTGCCATCAGTAATTTCACTTTTTACTTTTCATGAAGATGCAAAGAGGCAAGAGAAAAAAATGAATAAATTCAAGTCCTTCTCTAAAATGATAGCTATCATGCCTTCTCAGCTTTCTTTCCTCTTTGATCACTTCCGAAATTAAATTTCCCTGCTGATGTGTTTGTTGTCTGAGCACCCACTTTGTGTTCACAATTTCCCTCCTGGTATCTTATTTTTATCCTATATAATTACTATGGGCTACAGATATCATTTGTTGAGCCTCTATTACACAATGTTAGGAACTTTTCACGTGTCCCCTCACTATCAGGAAAATGCAGATCCATCAGGCTTCAAAGACAGACTCTTTCCCCACCAGGATGCCTCTCTGTTACGACCTGGCTCCTTAGAAGCAGCTCTTGGGAGGCCCAGAACAGAGTCCACCATTACCATTGATAAAGGAACTCAGCAAAATCATAGCCCTCTACTAGTTAGCTGCAGGAGTGTTATGGCATAGAAGTGTGACATGGGCACACTGATTATTAGCACTCCAGGGTTCCTACCAGGTTGGAGGTATCTGAAACTACCCCCCTCCCACCCACCAGGATTTGATTTACTATTGCTGTGTGAAGGAAGGTAATGATCCAGCCAATAATTATTTTGGCAGCACTCAGTCCCTGATGGTAATGGGTGGATCAACTTTATCCTTCTCCTTCACCAGTTACACCAAAACAGTTTTGTAAAGATAGCATGCTATCCTGCACTACCACCCTCTGCTGTTTCTTTCCTTTTCTTCTTAGTGAACACTAAGTTCATTCCTTTGAGAGCTAGTAGTAAGCAGCTCCAGAAGGGGATCCTTCATGATTCTCACATCCCGCCTAACAGCCCATGCAGATTCTGCCTTTAAACATTTTCATTAGAGTTCAATTTGGTGCTTTCTAAACAATGGCTTAAGAAATGGGAGAGGGGGCACAGATATTTCAGTAATCAGGTTTCTGTCATTAAAAATGCTAATCAGACCATAAAAATAAATTCTTTCTGAACCTGACCTTCAGTTACTAACATTGTGTGAAGTCATTTGAGAAAACAACCAAGTTAAATAAACAGGTTCTCTTGTGGATTTATGACTCCGGACAAGAAAGATATAGTTGCTTGGTATAAGGCCAAGTTCTGAGCTCAAAGGGGCTTCTGCATATATATAAAGACAAATAGAAGCTTCAGAAGGGTGTCCTAGGACAGGGCTGAGATCAGGGTATTTCTTTCGATTGTTAAACAGTGTGTGCTGCATTGAGCTTTAGTCTAGACAAGATGGAAATTATGCTAAGACTATTCTTCAGCAAAGATGAACCTCACGGCTCAACGAACAGAAAAAGCCCTGCAAATCAGGTCAGAGAGATGGGAAAGAGAGGGAGTTTGATCCTTCTTGGGAGTGAGTCCAAATACTTTTGACTAGGAAGACGATTGGAGTTCTTGCACCTACAGATGATGGAGATATTACAGAACACCTAAGTCATGTATGTGCCTGGATACGAGGCAAAGAACTGCTACATATTTGAGCCATTATGTCTTTTATACTCCATTTTGGACAAATTTTGTTTAGGGAAGACCAATTAACCAACATAGACCTCAATCGTTGTTAATTTTAGTTGCTTGCAGAGGTTAACATGATGAAACCAATATTTAAATAAATAAATAAATAAGGAAACCAGGCCCCATTCCCTGGATATTCTGATTTAATTAGTCAACAATGAAATCTTGGAATCAATGTTTTTCTTAAGATCTTATAGGTGAGTCTTAGGAGTAGCGGCCAAGGTTGTAAAGCACTAACCTGGTAAAATTAGCAATTTTTTAAATGATAAATTTCATAAATATTCCTAAAGTTGTGATAACCTCACGATTTTTTAAAAAGACAATGTGTGGTTAGATTGCAGTGATGACGAATATTTATAAGAGTCATGGAAAATAAAAACTCCTCCTAATATTACACCAATGGCTGATTGAGGAATGGCCATTCAGGAAGTTGTAAGAACGAGTACCTGAGGACTTCATGGGACATAGTTGTCTTGCCAGCCATGAATTATTTACATCTAGACCCACATGAGAAAAAAAAAAATATCTTGTTTAAAATTTCTGTTTTATTTTTTGTTACTTGCAGCAGTAATTAACTGCTAATAAATCCTAGTTAATTCAGGCTGCCTTCATCAGGATGTCTATTACACAAAGAGAGACTGCCTAAGAGTGAAGACAAAACAGAGGAAGGTAGAACAAAAAGAAAAAGACAGAATTCTGTTGCTATAATTTGAGTCACTGGATCTAGCCATGCCTGAAGTCATACTACCTTTCAATTTTTCAATTGTATAAGTGAACCTATTTACTTTTTTGTTTAAGATATTTTAAGTTGAGTTTCTGTCATTTGGAAAAAGAAGGCCCAGATCAATCTAGCGATCTTCAAGAAATATGTTCTCAGTAATTGTAGATGACATTATTTTGACCAATTATGGGTTATGGAATTGGGAGTAGGAATCAACTTACTTAGACCTCCAGATCCCCCAAGCAACAGAAAGATCTAAACTGACATCTAGATTACATTAGCATCCACATTATTCCTTTACTGTAGGCATCGTATTTTTATTATTTTAAAATACCATATGGGACTTGAGTGGCTTTCAAGAGTTAAGACATTTCCTTGGAAAATGGTAATATAGGGAGGTTTATTGGGCTTCAAATTACAGGAGAGACTAAAAGTTTTTGAAAGATGGGACTGGAGACAGATCAGTTATGAGTAGGAACTGAGAAAATGGGGACCTTGTGGCACAAGGAATAAATAGGAAGGGACAAACGTTAAGAAAACCAATTCAATCTTTAGCTTTAACATCTATTATTTGCAGTTCATGACATATTTTCACATGCTATCTCATTTGACTCTTAGCTATAATTCTTTGGAGGTAACAAAGCAGGTAACTAGTTTCAGCAATTTACAGAAGTGGATACTTAGACTTAGTGTGATTATGGGTCTCACCTAAAGTCACATGTGTGTAAGGCAGGATTCAGAATCCAGATTTTCTGATTGGCAGTCTAGTATTGATGTACCAGGTCTCTCTGTACACAGAGATCTACCTATAAACAAAGTTTTCTTTTCAGCAACTTTATTCTTTTGTTAATTCGACTTCATTGTTCATTATTTTCTTCTCATTCATGATCTCTACTGAGTAGTGATTTGGGCTAAAAGACAGAAATTCAGCTGAGATGAATCATCTTAATAATGTAGTATTAGAACCAAGGAGTGTGTGTGTGTGTGTGTGTGTGTGTGTGTGTGCATGCGCACATGTGTGTTTATCAAGGGAGAGGAGAGAGGAATTATCAAACAATGACCCACCAAAAAACCAACCTTGAGTCTCATAGAATGGCTTTATATTAATTTTTCAACTATTTTCTTCTGCTTATTGCTTCCTCCAAAATGAGATCACCTCTCATTCATTCTCACACCAGTAGCCCTGATAATTGTAATAATTTGCCATTTCAAGGAGCCATGGGAAAAGAAAGGAAGTTGCTTTTAGACAGTGTCTTATTCAAGCAAACGGAAATGGTTTCCGAACCACAGAAAACAAATAAACATGCCTCTTTCTGGAACTTCACTGGTGTTTGCCTGTTGTCTGGCACTAAAAAATGTACTTTAAAATAATGGTTCAGTGTGTGTCTGGAGATTCTGAATGCTAGTGGGGCTATCTAAACTCTAGAAGAAGAGGATGTTGACTGTGTCTAGGACCACTGAGCTTGGACTAACTCCCAAATGCCGGGTGTGAAACCACATGCTAAATATCTTTCCATACAGCAAAGTGAAATGCCAAATCCTTAATGGTCAGCTCAGCTTTCACAATTTCTCAAGAAGTATTTTTCATTATTGCTCAAAATATATGCTAGGTATATAGCCATGGTATATGACATCCACCAAGATACAAATGCTTGACATTCTGGTGACATTGTAAGGCACTCTAAAGAATCATGCCTTTTCTATTATCATACCCACTGACGTACATTTCATCCTTTACTTGTGAATTAAAAAATGTGTAGTTTGGAATTCTGTGGGTCCTGTTGAATTCTTCAGGACCATGGTCAAACAGAGGTAAATGGTTATCCTTTTCCATAATATTATTCTTGGGCATGGAAGGGAGTATCTTTTTAATAAAGGAAAACTGGCAAAGAGACTTCTTGCAGTGCAGTCCTGGTCTGGCACAAAATGTGAGGTGCCGGGGATGCAAACGTCTCATCTTCAGATCCTTACCTGGCAAAGACACAAGAGGACATATTCCCTGGCGTTGCTCAGCAATCTGCGGCACCATGGTAGGTCTCGGGTCTTTGGACTGACCTTCTCTCGGATGGTAGAAATCCAAAGTAAAGCAATGTGACCTGGCAAATGCAGGATCCTGGAGCAGAGCGTGTGATTTTTTTCCATTCCTATGGAGATCCTCATTTGGCTGAAAGTCCAACCAGGGACAAAGTGTTTCCAGATATTTGGCAGAAAAAGAAATGCCCTCTTTTCAACTTTCTTTACTTCAAAGAAGTAGAATGCTGAAAAGAAAATATGACTATCTTCTATATTTTTGCTATATCAATAACAGCCATATAGATCTTAATGCTTATGCAATACTGGTGTTAACAGTGGCCACTTATAAATAAAATCATTGTAAGAGTATAACACGCATTTTTTTCTAATCTATAAAATATAAGATGAGATAGGAGATGAAATATGTCTGCATATGTGTATATATGTATACATGTGCAAACATGTATGTGTGACATAAACGTGATGAAATATGTACATATGCATACACGCATAATATGTGTATATGTGTGCATACATGTAATGTAATGAGCATGCAGGAGTCATGAGATATAATCATAAAAAGCCACTTTGTGTTTGTTTTCTGTCTTCTGCTGTCCTTTTTAGTTGGAGAACATCTTCCTTTGCCCCTGGATAAAAATAAGCAATCCCATGTCTGTTCTTCCACATGATGTGGAAAATCCTACAGTCACTTTAAGTTGTAAAAGAATCGGTGTGGCAACTGTCATTCTTCACTACTCTGCCCTCATACCATTTAATAGGCTTGCACACTCTTCTCTCAGCTGCTGTGAAAATGGTCTATGAATGGCTCTCAGAGAATTCTCTCAGGAGAACCGCCCTCAACTGACAAGTGCCATCTTTTCTGGGAAGTCATGACGCCACTCCCTTACCCCATCACATATGTATCAACAACTGATTTTAAAGGTACAAGAGGCCAGGCCCTGGCTCCAGGCGGGACAGTTCTGTTACGTAACTAATGTTGCATGTATCCTGAAATCATATCCTGGCCCCGCTTTTTTTTACTTTTCTTATCCTTAAACTTAATGACTTTTTCTGAAGAACACTCCTCCAAAATTTGTTTGCCCTGAATTTTATATTCAATGTCTGCTTCTAGAGAACCCAATGTAGGACAAAACAAAACTAATCTCCATTTCCCTTTAAAGTTAAGATTTTCCACCATCCGCTTAAGGTAGAGTTGTCTACAGGAAGTTCACCAGCCTTCAGAGAAGGGGAGAATAATATTTCTCTTATATTTCCAGCATACCACTAATTTACTCACCACAAGCTGCCCCTAATTACCAAGTAATTATCCTGTATCTCTTGAAATGATTATATTATTTCTTAAGACTACAAATATATTGTAATCCACTGATATTTTCTGACATTGAACCATCCTTATACTTCTGGGGGGCGGGAAACATCTTACACATTCATAACATTGTATATTTTGAGGCTGTGTTGTTAGGACTCATTCTCATCCTTTTAGTCTCTGCTTCTCTCTTTCCCATCCTATTATCTAGAATTTCACTTTTGGAATACTAAGACGTTTTTGGTTTGTTTGTTTGTTTGTTTGTTTTCCCTTTGATCTCTGATAATCTTTTGGACAACATAAGCATTAGTACACTTATCTAGTCATCCTTATTTTCCATATCTTTTTGCTATGTCTCCTAGAATTGCTTTTCTTCTTATTGGAATACTTCCTCCAATAGTGTTTATAAAGTGTTTGTGAGGCAAACTTGGAATGACTGAGAACATCTCCATTAAGCCCTCATTGGTGCTACAGAAATCTGGCTGTGACTGTCCTCTGGGTGGGAAGAACCCAAAGATAAATTCGGGGGCCCTCTGAGAGCTGCCCCCTCACTTTGGAGTTTCCACATTGCAACAGTGAGCCTTCTAGTTGATCTCTTGTGTATCCCCCGGATCTTAACCCAAAAAGTACACCCATACACTCTTACTACTGGGGTCTCCTGGCCTACGAGGAAGATCCTGGGGGATGTTCTTTGAAGACACCACAAACCTGGCTATCTTCTCTTGGCCCAAAGAAACTCATTTATTCTCAGACCTCCAAAACGTTGGCTCCCACTTACTGACTTCTCTCCTCACTGGGGCCTTATGGGTGTCCTGCCCACCTCTCCAAGGCAGGAAGAACATACTGAACACACATTAGCTCCTTTCAAATTCTCTTTCATTGCTACTCCACTCTAGCACTGAGGGACTCATGTTCTGCAGCTTAGGAAGACTTCTTTCATATTTTCAGTCTTCTTTTACTGATTATGAATAAAATGTCTCTGACTTTTCAAGAGCATTACTAAAAAGTAGGACAATGAAATAAACCCTTCAAAATTCTGAGGGAAAAATGTAATCTGAGGGAAAATAATATAAACATTTATACCTTGCCAAGTTATGGAGCAAATAGAGGTATTTTCAGACATAGAAAAAGGTCCTTAAACATTTATCTAACATGTACTCTTTCTCAGAAGGCGACTAATGAAAATATTACACGGAATTAAGGCAAGAGAGAGGAAGAATGGAAACCATAAAACTATCTAATCCAAGAGGGAAGCAAAGGGAATTTCCAGAATTATAACAGGAGATCTTAAGTCACCAATCTTTTACTACCTAGAGAACAACGTGTCCAGATTGGAGGTGAAGAAGCTTTGGGACAGACATCTTTAAAAAGGTGATACCAGCAAATCAAAACCTCAATAAGATATCACCTTACACCTATTAGAATGGCTGTTATAAAAAGACAAAAAAACAGCAAATGTTGAAGAAGATTGGAGAAAAGAGAACCCTTGTGCACTATTGGTGAGAATGTAAATTGGTGCAGCCACTATGGAAAACAGCATTTGAGGTCCTCGAAAAATTAAAAATAGCAATTCCACTTCTGAGTATTTATCCAAGGAAGTGAAAACACTAATTTGAAAAGATATATGTACCCCTAAGTTCACTGCAGTATTATTCATAGTAGCCAAGATATGGATACAACTTACGTGTCCAAACATGGATAAATGGATAAAGAAAATGTACACATACACAATGGAATATTATTCAGCTATAAAAAGAATAATATCTTGCCATTTGCAACAACATGAGTGGATCTTCAGAGCACAAAGTGAAATAAGTCAGACAGAGAATGACAAATGCCATTTAATCTCATTTATATGTAGGAGAGTTAGGGGTTGGGTGAAATGAGTGAACAGAGGTACAAACTTCCAGTTATAAAATAAATAAGTCATGGGGATATATGTACAGCATGGTGACTGTGGTGAATAATACCATATTATATATTTGAAATTTGCCAAGAGAGTAGACTTTAGAAGTTTTCATCACCAGGAAAAAAATTATATCTATGTGAGGTGATGAATGTTAATTACTTAATGGAGTGATCATTTCTCAATGTATACAAATATTGAATCATTTTGTTGTACACCTGAAACTAATTTGATATGTCAATTTTTTCTCGATTAATTTTTAAAAGATGATGGAAGTGTTTGAACATGAGAGGAGATTTTCATTAGAGGAAGTCTGTGGCTAATTATAATAAGAACATAAAAAGTAAATATATGAGTAAAATAAGACCATACTCCAATTAAAAAAAAACCCAAAAAATATACAGGAAAAGAAAAGTAATTAAGATGTAGTACATAGTTCATTTGTAAATAGTTTACATAATGGAAATAATATAAATCTGGAATATTTATTAAACCAAAATTACAGTAACATTATTTTAGGAGAATGGAAACAATCCGAAAACCTCTCATCTTCCAAAGTTAGACAACTTAAGAACTGTTATTATAAGCATACTATTAAGAGATAAAAGTTTTTGTTTGTTTTTACTTTATAAAGACTAAAAGAATAAAACAGTGTATCTGGGGGCCAGGAAATAGCAGGGAACTCCCATTTTTCATTTTTAAAATAGACTATAGGATTATTGAGTATTTGTATTTGTACATACATTTGATAGAAAATAAAAATGAAATTTAAAAAATTAAAATAAGGGTTAGTCAATAAATATCACTGGAATAACTGGTTATCCATGAGGGAAAAGTAAAAGTAGATTTCTACCTCTCACCATACACAAAAATAAGTACAAAATGATTATAAAACTTATAAAGTTTTAAGTCTTTTAAAAAATAGGTGAATATTTTTATGACATCAGTCTCAGGCAGATTTCTTAAAAGGCAGAATTCTATAAATACAAGGAAAATATTGATAAATCATATTGCACATAACAATAAAAATCTCTGTACCACAAAAAAGTCACCATAAACAATACTGAGACAAGTCACAGATTGGGAGAAGATATAATTGCTAAAATATTCAGGATATATGTGAAATCACTACAAATAATAAAAGATTAATGTAAAAAGTTCAACAGGGAAAAGAAAGCAAATAATATAATCAGACAATTTGTTGAAGAAGAGATCTCAATGACCAATAAATATAAGAAAAGACAGGCAAACATAAGGATCAAATTAAAACAAGGAGAAATCATTATACACCAATGGAATGGGGAGGTTGGGAGAGAACAATATGAAAGCTGATAATTCCAACTAGTGGAAAGAATATGGGGAAAGAGAATTTATATACTGCCTGTGGCAGAACAAATTGGTACAAACGCTTTGGGGAAAAAACATACTCTAATACCTAGGAAAGCTAAAAATGTGCACATTAATTAAATTCCTGATATATTCTTCAGGCCTAGAGAAATTATTGTACCTTTGGACAAGGGACACTCAGAAAGACATTCTTTACTGCACTGTTTAAAATAGGGGGAAATGGACACTAACCTCAGTGCCCATGAACAAAGAATGGATCAACAAACATGGCTTATTCATACAAGGGCATACTATGCACCTGTTGAAATAAATGCTCTAGATTTACATGGATACATTTTGGAAACACACTACTGAAGACAAAGTACCAAACTGAAGTTCTGAAATGGTACTTATGATTCCACATATGTGAAATTTTAAAGCACAACATAATTCTATATATGTTCATGGATAGATACATACAGAGTAGAAGTCTGAAAACTTTCATGGAAATGCTTCCCAACAAATTCAGGACCGTGGTGATTCTTGAAGGAGGGCAGGAGGAATGGAAAAAGAGATGGAGGAAGGACAGTGTCAGGTGTGCTCACAATGCTTGATTACAAATGCCCAAACAAAAATGATCTGAAGCAAAATAATAGAAGGCTAACATTTAAGTCCAAGGAGGTGGATATGTGAGTATTGGTTATAGCTATTTCCTGCATGTTTAAAATCTTTAACAACAATGGTATGGAGGGATATGTGCCAGCTATCAGAAGTCAGGCCTGCAGCCTGAGAAGGGCAGGGGAGGTGGGACCCCCAGCCCAACACAGGGCAAGCACACAGAGTCCCTGAGGGACAAAGGGAAGAGAAAGAGAAACTGAACATGCTCATAATACTGTCTCTAGAGAAGAGATAAAGAACATTTAACCACACTAGGAGAGAAAAACTCTCACTCCATATATAACTGCTGGGTAGCCCAAATCCCAAATCCGGGTGTCACAAGGGAAAAACAGCTTCAAGCCCTGTGCCATCCCAGCAGAAAGTCGGCAGGCACAGCCATGGCCAGGGGTGTGCACTTCTACCTCGGCTCCTGGAGCGGGAGCACACGCCTCATTTCCACGGTGCATCTCGCCTCCAGCATTGGTCACGTGAATCCAGAATCCAGGTGCCAACAGGGAAAAAATAGCCCCCACCCCTATGCAATCCCAGCAGGGAGTTGGCAGTGGTGGTGGGGGGGGGGCACGCTTCTGCTGCAGGAGTGTACAGCTCATTTCCGGTGGTGCCTGGCCCTCAGGGAGCAGCGCGAATCTCGGCTGGCGCCAAGAGAAACTGATCCCTTCCGCAATGCCATCGTGATCCTGGCTGGGGGCTGGGAGTTGGTGGTGGCGCCTGTAAGGGCGTGGACTTCACCTCCTGCTGCACATCTCACCCTAGGCAGCACACCTCGCCTCAGGCAGCAGCAGTGCAAATCCCGGCTGGCGCCAAGAGAAACTAATCCCTCCCCCTATGCAATCACTATCCTGGCTGGGGGCTGGGAGTCGGCAGCAGTGTCTGTGAGGGCTTGCACCTTGCCTCCAGCAGCAGCAGCACAAATCCCTGCCAGCGCCTAGAGAAAACTGCTCCCTTCCCCTACGAGATCCTGGCTAAGAAGCCAGCCACCAAAGCAAGTACATCTCATCTGTGGTAGCATAAAAGTGCATGGACTAGGATTTTGAAATCAGGCAGGCCTGAAAATACAACTTGGCTCAGCTGTGGCACAAGGAGATTGGACTCATTAGAGTGGCCTACAGTGCTTAGTTCCAGTGGAGCTTGGAGCGCTGCCATTCTACTCTTTGCAGCCACAGAGGTGGGTCCTCTGAGAGCAGCCCCCCAAGACCTACTACACCAAACCACACCTATCCATGAGGGGGAACTGCTGCAGCTTTTTTTTTCTTTTTTCATTTTTCTTTTTTTTTTTTTGTTCTTATTTTTTATTATTATTACCTTTTTTACTTAAAAATTTTTTAAAATTTTTACTGCTTATTTTCATTCCTCCTTTCTCCCTCTTTTTTTTCTTTTCATTTTCTTTTTTTTTCTTTCTTTCTTGCAATCCAGATATATTCTCCTGTATCTCATCCTTATCTCTCCCCTCAACTGGTCATACACTTTTAGACTGTCCATTGTCCTTTGTTATCTGCCTCCCTTTATTTTTTTTTATTCTCTTCTTTTCTTCTCTTTCCTCTCCATTTTCTTTCCTTCTTTACCCCTTTTAGTTTTTTGTTTGATTTGTCTGTGCATTTGTGTGTTCTGTTCCCTCTGTGTTTGTCTATCTGTTTTCCTTCTTAGGGATGCCCCAAGAAACAAGCCAAAGTGCACATGAAGGCAAGTCCCAAATATCACTGAGTAGGGAAATAAAATAATCAAAGGCACAACAAGAGAAACTGAGAGACACCATTAAAAGAATATTTCCTGAAACGACAGGCCCAGAAAGTCAATAAGCCTCCTTTAACAGAGCAATATCAACAGGTGCACAGTGTACAACAAGCTTTTTAAAACTGACAAGGGACAGAAAACTAGCCAAAATGACAAAACAAAGGAAATCTCCCCTGAAGAACCTCCAAGAAGTCACAGACACAGAGCTACTCAACACAGACCTAAACAACATCACCAAACAAGAATTTAAAAAGCTTGTCATAAAATTAATTGCTGGGGTTGAAAAAAGCATCATCAAAGAAGGAACTGAGACATTAACTAGGAACTTTGAAAATAGGTGTGACGAGTTAAAAAAGGCTGTAAATGAGGTGAATAATAAAATGGAGGCAGCCACCTCAAGGATTGAAAAGGCAGAGAGAAGAATAGGTGAATTAGAAGATATAATTGTAGCAAAAGAGGAAGCTGAAAAAAAGAGAGAGAAATGGATCCAGGAGAAGGAAAGGAGAATTCAAGACCTGAGTGATACAATCAAATGGAACAACATCCATATCATAGGAATTCTGGAAGAGGAAGACAGAGAGAAAGGTCCTAAAAAGATACTAGACCAAATTATAACTGAGAATTTCCCAAATCTGGGGAAAGAAGTAGACATTCAAATTCAAGAGGCACAAAGAACCCCCTTAAGACGTAATTTAAATCAACCTTTGGCGCAACATATCATAGTAAAACTGGAAAAATATAAAGATAAAGAGAGAATTCTGAAAGCAGCTAGGGAGAAAAGGGCCCTAACATACAAAGGGAAACCTATCAGAGTGGTTACAGACCTATCTAATGAAACTTGGCAGGCCAGGAAGGAATGGCAGGAAATCTTCAATGTGATGAACAGAAAAAACATGCAGCTAAGAATCCTTTATCCAGCAAGCCTGTCATTCAAAATAGAAGGAGAAATAAAGGCATTCCTAAATAAATAAAAATTGAGCGAATTCATGACCACCAAACCAGCCCTACAAGAAATCCTAAGAGGGACTCTATGAAGGAAATATTGCAAAGATACAAGGTGCCAGAGACACGACAATAAACGTGAATTCTACAGAGAGCACAATGACTCTAAACCCACATTTTTCAATAATAACACTGAATGTACATGGACTGAATGCTCCAACCAAATGACACAGGGTAGCAGAATGGATAAAAAAACAAAATCCATCTATTTGCTCTCTATAAGAGACTCATTTTCGACCTGAAGATAACTTCAGGTTGAAAGTAAAGGGATGGAGAAATATCTATCATGCGACTGGAAGCCAAAAGAAAAGCAAAGTAGCCATACTTATATCAGACAAACTGGACTTTAAAGTAAAGGCAGTAACAAGAGATGAAGAAGGACATTATATAATAATTACAGGGTCTCTCCATCAGGAAGAGCTAACAATTATAAATATCTATGCACCAAATTTGGGAGCGTCCAAATATATAAAACAATTAATCACAGACAGAAACAATCTTATTGATAAGAACGTGCTAAATGCAGGGGACTTTAATACCAATGGATAGATCAACCAGACAGAAAATCACTAAAGAAACAATGGACCTGAACGACACATTGGAACAGATGGAATTGATAGATATATTTAGAACTCTGCATCGTCAAGTTAGGAAATTCACCTTCTTTTCAAGTGCACATGGCACATTCTCCAAGATAGATCACATACTGGGGCATAAACAGCCCTCCATAAGTATAAACGAATAGAGATCATACCATGCACACTTTCAGATCACAATGCTATAAAACTTGAAATCAACCACAGGAAAAAGTCTGGAAAACCTCTAAAAATGTGGAGGTTAAAAACCACCCTACTAAAGAATGATTGGGCTAATCAGGCATTAGAGAAGAAATTCAAAAATATACAGAAACAAACGAAAATGAAAATACAACAATCCAAATTCTCTGGGACACAGCAAAGGCAGTCCTAAGAGGAAAGTATATTGTAATCCAGGCCTATTTCAACAAACTAGAAAAAGCACAAATTCAAAGTCTAACAGTGCCCCTACTGGAACTAGAAGGGGAGCAGCAAGAGCACCCCTAACCCACAGAAGAAAAGAAATAATAAAGATCAGGGCTGAAGTAAACAATATAGAATCCAAAAACAAACAAACAAACAAACAAAAGCAAAAAAATAACAGTGAGCAGATCAATGAAACCAAGAGTTGGTTCATTGAAAGAATAAATAAAATTGATAAACCTCTAGCCAGGCTCCTCAGAAAGAAAAGAGAGAGCACCCAGATAGACAAAATCATGAATGAAAAAGGATCTATTACAACTAATCCCTTAGAAATACAAGCAATCATCAGAGATTACTATGAAAAATTATATGCCAACAAACCGGACAACACAGAAGAAATGGACAAATTCCTAAATGCACATGCACTGCCAAAATTCAAACGGGAAGAGATAGAAAGCATGAATAGACCAATAACCAGTGAAGAAATTGAATCTGTTATCAAAAATCTCCCAACGAATAAGAGACCAGGGACAGATGGCTTCCCAGGGGAATTCTACCAGACATTTAAATCAGAGCTCATACCCATTCTTCTTAAACTATTCCAAAAAAATACAAATAGAAAGAAAACTTCCAAACTCGTTCTATGATGCCAGCATCACCTTGATACCCAAAGCAGGCAGAGACCCAGCAAAAAAAGAGAACTACAGACCAATATCCTTAATGAATAGAGATGCAAAAATACTCAACAAGATACTAGCAAATCGAATTCAACAGCATATAAAAAGAATTATCCATTATAATCAAGTGGGATTCATTCCTGGGTTACAGGGCTGGTTCAATATTCACAAATCCATCAATGTGATACATCACATTAAAAAAAGAAAGGATAAAAACCATATGATCCTGTCAATAGATGCAGAAAACGCTTTTGACAAAATACAGCACCCTTTCTTAATAAAGACCCTTGAGAAAGTAGGAATAGAAGGAACTAACCTAAATATTATAAAAGCAGTTTATGAAAAGCCCACAGCTAATACTATCCTCAATGGGGAAAAACTGAGAGCTTTCCCCCTGAGATCAGGAACACAACAAGGGTGTCTACTCTCACCACTATTGTTTAACAAAGTGCCGGAAGTCCTAGCATCAGCAATTAGACAACAAAAGGAAATAAAAGGCATCAGGATTGGCAAAGAAGACAATCTTTCACTTTTTGCAGATGACATGATACTCTACATGGAAAACCCAGCAGACTCCACCAGAAGCCTTCTAGAACTGATCAGTGAATTCAGTAAAGTTGTAGGGTACAAAATCAATGTACAGAAATCAGTTGCATTCCTATACACCAATAATGAAGTAGCAGAAAGAGAAATCAAGAAACTGATCCAATTCACGACTGCATGAAAACCATAAAATATCTAGGAGTAAACCTAACCAAGGATGTAAAAGACCTATATGATGAAAACTATAGAAAACTTATGAAAGAGATTGAAGAAGACACGAAGAAATGGGAAAACATTCCCTGTTCATGGATTAGAAGAATAAACATTGTGAAAATGTAATTTCTACCCAAAGCAATCTACACATTCCATGCAATCCCCATCAAAATTGCACCAACATTCTTCTCAAAGCTAGAACAAACTATCTTAAAATTCATATGGAACCACAAAAGACCCCGAATAGCCAAAGTAATACTGAAGAAGAAAACCAAAACAGGAGGTATCACAATCCCAGACTTTAGCCTCTACTACAAAGCTGTCATCATCAAGACAGTATGGTATTGGCACAAAAACACACATAGACCAATGGAATAGAATAGAGAACCCAGAACTGGGCCCACAAATGTATGACCAATTAATTTTTGACCAAGCAGGAAAGAGTATCTGATGGAAAAAAGACTGCCGCTTTAGCACGTGGTGCTGGGAGAACTGGACAGCAACATGCAGAAGAATGAAACCAGACCACTTTCTTACACCATACACAAAAATTAACTCAAAATGGCTCAAGGACCTGAATGTGAGACAGGAAGCCATCAAAACCCTCGAGGAGAAAGTAGGAAACAACCTCCTTGACCTGAACCGCAGCAATTTCCTACTGGACATATCCCCAAAAACAAGGGAAATGAAAGCAAAAATGAACTACTGGGACCTCATCAAGATAAAAAGCTTCTGCACCACAAAGGAAACAATCAAGAAAACTAATAGGCAACTGACAGAATGGGAAAAGATAGTTGCAAATGACATATCAGATAAAGGGCTAGTATCCAAAATCTACAAAGAACTCACCAAAGTCCACACCAAAAAAACAAACAACCCAATAACAAAATGGGCAGAAGACATAAACAGATACTTCTCCAAAGAAGACATCCAGAGGGCCTACAGGCACATGAAACGATGATCAACATCACTCATCATCAGGGAAACACAAATCAAAACCACACTGAGATACCACTTCACACCAGTCAGAGTGGCTAAAATGAACAAATCAAGAGACTATAGATGCTGGCGAGGGTGTGGAGAGACGGGCACCCTCCTACACTGTTGGTGGCAATGTAAACTGGTGCAGCCACTCTGGAAAACAGTGTGGAGGTTCCTCAAAAAACTATCCATAGAACTCCCTTATGAACCAGCAATTGCACTGCTAGGAATTTCCCCAAGGGATACAGAAGTGTTGATGCACAGGGGCACATGCACTCCAATGTTCATAGCAGCACTGTCAACAATAGCCAAAACATGGAAAGAGCCTAAATGTCCATCATATGATGAGTGGATCAAGAAGATGTGGTATATATACACAATGGAGTACTACATGGCAATGAGAAAGAATGAAATCTGGCCATTTGTAGGAAAGTGGATGGACCTCGAGGGTGTCATGCTAAGCGAAATAAGTCAGGCAGAGAAGGACAGATACCAAAGGTTTGCACTCATAGGTCTAACAGGAGAACAGGAGAAACCTAATGGAGGACCAGGGGGAGTGTAAGAGGGAAAGAGAGTTGGGGAGAGAGACGGACACAAAACTTGAGAGACTATTGAATTCTGAAAAGGAACTGAGGGTTGAAGGGGAAGGGGGAGGGGAGAAAAGAGGTGGTGGTGATGGAGGAGGGCACTTGTGGGGAAGAGCACTGTGTGTTGTATGGAAACCAATTTGACAATAATCTATTTTTTAAAAATTTTAAAAAATGTGCTAGAAAAAGAAAAAAAAAGTCATGTCTGGTTCTGGTTGCCACTAAAAACAGGTGCATACTCTTGGCCAAATCTCTTAGTATCTTTTGATCTCAAGTTCCATTATTTGTAAACAGAGAGGAATAGCATCTCGCCCAGCCAGCTGAAGTATTTCGAATATGACTAAATGAAATAATATATGTAAAAAGCCATTTCAAAAATTATTCAGAGCTAAATAATGAAAGAATTATTACTGTTTGCATGTTGACATGTAAAAAATGAATATCCATAAAAAAACAGTAATAGTAGCTCAGGGGACCGATATCAACACGTGGTATAGCTATTCTATGGGTTTTGTATTGCTGTTTTGACTGTGCAAAATTATACTCATCATCTCATTTTGCTCTGGAGGCTTGACAAGGAAAGGGTGAAACTGAATCCCATCATGGCTACCAACTCTATTCCCTAAATGCTCTAAGGATTCGAAAGAGTTAAAACACGAAGGTCAGCCAGAAACCAGTGGGAGAAAAACACACTGCACGTAAAGATGATATTTTAGGAAATGTTAGTTTAGTATAAAAGACTACTCGGCAAAGGAACACAACACTTCCTTCTACTTAGAGCTTTAAAAATTATTTTAAATAATAGCGCTGGAAAAATGTATAAAGTGAAGAGAGAACAGAGGAGCTTTTTGCATATATATTCTTCTCAGTTGGGCTCTTCTTAGTAAATGAACTCTCCTCGAAAACACTTGTTAGATAGAAGAAATTAAGGCCGACGCTCTATCCTCTCTCCACTAATTAATTACAGCAAATGAGCTTGTAATGTGCATCATAACAACTTAATAAGCTGGACCAAACTATTTTAGATTCTGCTGTGCTAGTATTTCATCATTGCTGGGCTATTTAAATTAGGTAAGTAGTATTCAAACATAAATAGCTTTTGAATTACCTGTCTCCTTCAAAAGAAACTCTATGTCTTGAGCAGATGTGCTATTTATGTGGAAGGAGTGACAGCAACAAATGACATAGAAGGGAGGACAGGGAAAGGAGGAAGAGACAGGACAAACATGTGAGCTCACACAAATTATCATATTCTGTAATATAATATCCATCCCCCTGCAGCGTATCTCACTGGCTGACCGGATGCCATTCCAAGAGGTCCAACAAATTTTTCAGTCTTTGTTGGACCTGAACAGTGGAGACTCTGATAGCTACGTTAGCCTCTCTCTTTTGACATCATTAGTTACATCATCAATTCACTCCTCAAATGTCTAACTGAACGTGGATCAAAGGGTGACTAATACAAGCTCTTTAGCAATGTCTCTGATTTTAATGAAACTTTAAAGGAATTAATGACTCACTGAGTCAATGAATAGACTTTGTACTACTGGGAATGAGTTAAAATATGACTTACTGTCAGTGAAAGGGGCAAGGGCCCCAGACCAGCTGTGAATTATCTCAAACACAATTATCTGAAACTTTAAAGTTCCAGCTTTTTTTCAAATCAAAGGTCATTGTGTCTTCTAGGTAGCTACTACCTCAAGGTGGTAATTGGCTAACTTTAGCAAAAGTCAAACAGATCCTCATCTCTCCCTCCTTACAGCACAAAGAGTTTGCAGCCGATGAAGGTGTAACTCGGGCATTTCCATAAGGGATGGAGAAAAGAGGATGGTGTCAGAGAGCAGATCTAGGACTCAAGCTAAGTCCATCAGGTGGTCTCTTCTGTGGACCCTTCTTTCTTGTTCATTATTCATACTAAATTTCTCTAGGACATACAGTCAGAGATTTTCACTATAAAATGGAAAATACAGTGTAACAATTCTCTCAAAATGTTTTTGAAACATGAACCATTTAGAAGCAGAGGGAAATATGCCAGTTTGAAAGACCAGAAGAAATTTTAAAGTCAAAGGCCAGTGACCAGGAGAAATAACTGTCTCCTTTCCTCTTTGTGAAGTAATGGGTGAAAATCACATACACACACACCTCTGATATTGGATCTAAAGAAAAATCTTATAATGGCAGAAACTATATCAACATATTTTTTTGATGTTCCAAAATACATTTTACCTCAAATTTGTGATAGTCCTAGGATAATAAATAAATAAATATATGTACGCACATATATACCTTTCAGGAGTTATTCTTTTAGTAAATTTTTTGGAGAATCAAGACTGGACTGTACAACTGAGGGTCTAATTAATTTCTTCTCTCATATTTTTCCTCCTTTTTTTTCCCTCTTCCCTATGCAGGACCTATATTAGCAAGTCCTTGGTAAGATGCCAAAAGATAAATATTTCAAGTATATATTTTTTAAAGTCCACTCCAAAATCTCAAATCCTCCAAAACTCAAAGGATATGGCAGTAATGCTAGACTGACAGGCACAGGGATAAGAGAGCAGACAGTAGAGCCGCAGTGCCCAGTGTATCACTAATCCCTTTACTGCTGGGGCCAGTCAGGAACACACACGAGCAAGAACTGACAAGTGACATGAGACCTAAACTGTGTTCACTCTTGGTCACTGAGCATTCAGAGCCATTCAAGCCCTTGAGAAATCTGTTCCTTGAGTCAGACATTTTCATAAAAACATTCTCTGTAGAGAAATAATAACTAAGCAAGCAATTCAGAAAGACTTGGGATCAGTTGAAATCCCACTGATGCCTCATAAGACAAGAAGTTTTTTCTACAAAAAGGAGAGCCAGTACTTTTGTTTTTAAATGTTTGTTTAATTTTGAGGGAGAGAGAGCAGGAGTGGGCAGAGAGAGAGGGGGACAGAGGATCTGAAGCGGGCTCTTTGCTGACAGAGGCAAGTCTGGTGTGGGGCTTGAACTCACAAACCGTGCGATCATGACCTGAGCCAAAGTTGTCTGTTCAACTGACAGAGCCACCCAAGTGCTCCAAGAGCCAGTACTTTTTATATACCTTTGTCACTCATTGTCAGGCAATAAATACACTAGGTATTTGCTTAAAATAGGGAAGTGAGGACAGGGCCAGACAACCTACTTTATTATATTTTTGTGGTTCCTACTATTCTCTAGGCTTTCTTTTTTTTATGTTTTTTATTTATTTTTGAGAGACAGGGAGAGACAGTGCGAGCAGGGGAAGGTCAGAGAGAGAGGGAGATACAGAATTCGAAGCAGGCTCCAGGCTCTGAGGTGTCAGCACAGAGCCTGATGCAGGGCTTGAACCCACGAACCATGAGATCATGACCTGAGCCAAAGCCGGATGCTTAACCAACTGAACCACCCAGGCTACCCCTCTAGCCTTTCTTTACTTGGCTGCCCGTGTGGTCTTTAGCAGAGCCCACAACGCTCCAATTGCTCTGTTAGTTTAATGAGTTTATTCAGCTCACCTACCCATGGAAGCCTTCTCTGAAGTTCCATGACTGCACTTCACAGAACAGCGTGGCAGCCTTGAATTCCAATAATATAAAAGGCCTCTTAAACAATAGTTCATTTGATTTAAATCAAATTTATCAATGCCATGTCAACTCTACAACAGTACTGTCATTTAGAAAGTACATTCCATCAGGTGGGTTCTTCTCTAGGCTTGTTCTTTCTCTTAGTATTAAGGCCGACTGCCTTTTGACGAAGATATAATTGATGTAAAATATTTTATCTCATCCAAAGACTTACATTAGTTATTCAAATTCAAAAATGACTATGCATAATCTTCACACTTATTATATATCAGATTATTTAATTTTAGTGAAATCTTCCTCTTTGTTTTGAGAGACAAAAGTTGTTTACTACCAAGTAACTAAATAATTTAAGAAAACATGATTTAGATTAGCCTAAGAGGCAATTTATTAGAAAACAATTGCATTAGATTAGCCTAAGAGGTTATTTATTTTCCCAGAGACATTATACTTGTTAAAAAAAAGCTATGAAAATTGCTATAGAAAAATAGAGTAAGAAAATGGCTATATGTTATTAGAATAACCATGTTAAAACAAGCAGCAAAAATTATTTGTAGGTGGCCAGTGAACACGACAGGTGCTCAACTTCCAAAACCACTAAGAAAATGCAAATTATGCAAATTATGCCTAAAATTAGTAGATGGAAAGGAACAAGTGGAGGTATCAGAAGTCTCATACACTGCTGATGGACAGAAGAATCAGTGCAATTACTTTGGAAATCTGTTTGGCAAGTATTTATCTAAACAAAATACTCACATATCCTATTACCTGACAGCTCCACTTTAGGTATATTCCCAACAGAAATATGCACATACATTCATAGGACTACATGTTTCGGATTGTTTATAGCAGCAATTGTAATAGCCTCAACTTGAAAACTACCCAAACGTCCGTCAATAGTTGAATGCATATATTCGAGTTTATTCACAGAGTGGAAAACACTGGAGTTATGAAGGTAAGCAATCTACAGTTACACCTAACAGAATGAATGAATCTCACAAATGTGTTAAAGGAAAGAGGCCAGAAACAAAAGCCATACACATTCTATGATACCATTTATATAAAGCACCAAGACAGGCAGAACAAACTTATGCTTTGTTGGTGTTATTTGTTATGCTGGTGTGAAGAGGAAGTCAGTGCCTGGAGAATAGGAGTGTTTGTCATCCTCTATGTTTCCATGTCCTCCTGGTGGGAAGCCCTACCCCAAACACTATACACAGGCTAAAATTAAGACAGGTGTTCATGTGAATGCTGATGCTGAAGCACATGACAAGCAGGCATGAAACCATGGAGATGCACTTGATACTGCTTCCAGTGGACAGAAGGACTGTGGGCTTCCCCCCAACCCAACACAGATGCCCTGTGATCCGTACTACTAGAGAAATTTCACTTTAATTTTTCCATTTCTATCCCATCAAGGCACAGAAAAACACTTTGATTTAGGCTCTGGTTAGAAATGGAAATGTGTTAGGTGTGATGTGGTGAAGCAAAGAATTGGCAAGGGGAGGGTGTACAAAAAGATGAGAAGACTTATTGAACACATTTGCCAAAAACTATTGTAGACATTTACTTCACACATAATACTTATGGGAAGTTGCAGGTGGATTCTGTCCTAAGTTTCCTTTCAATTTGTTTAAACTGTTCACAAACAGACCACATAAAGGCTAAGAAGGTATAAACAAGACCACTGCTGCAAATGAATACAAAAGTCACAACAAAGATAGCCCAACACATATTTAATGATGTGTATAAGAGCTACTTGTGCTGAGTAATAATTATAAATGGTACACATAAGGAGTTAAATAAGGATTATTCTTATTTGGTCAAGACTTTCTGATTTTTCTCTTCTTTTTGTTAGTTCTACACCCTGTAATTTATTCCATAGCAGGGATCTTACCCCTTCCCCCATCTCTGTGCCCCTATGACAGGAGCTGGTACAAAATATTCTCAACAAATGATGTTGAATGGAAGAAATGCCAATATAGATTATTAATCATAAAGCTCTTTCTACCATCAGTGTTTCCTAAACTATACCCATCCACAATGTCTATGACAAAGCCCTCCTAGGAGCCCTTACCACAACTCTTTTGTCTTCTTTACCTTCGGACATTTGTTCAACTGCTTATTACTTACCATCCACAACAACCACCCTTTTCCACCCACAGTATTCACCTACCTAGTGTGCTGAGTTCAAAAAGTCTGGAATCAACAAAACTACAATACAGGCAGATGGCTAATCAATAAGGGCTGTGCATCTTAGCCCTGCCTGTACATTACAGTCCCTTGGGAAAATAAAAACTACTAATGGCAAGACCCCGCTCTCAGAAATCCACAGTCAGTTTGTTTGAGTGGGTCTCTGGCAGCTGAGTTTTTAAAAGTGCACCAGATACTTCTGAGGTAGCCAGGGCTAAGAACCATTGCCTAGATGATGAACACATATTCACTAGATATGGATAAGAACCATGAACAAAGGAGAGCACAGGAGAAAGGACCATAAATATGCACTCTGGGCATCGTAAGAAATAAAGGAAGAGAATTAGTAGAAGTGGAGAGATAACTAGTTCAGAAGAGGTCTGGTCATTGGCAGAGTTTGGGCTTTAATGAAAAGAAACTTACAACTCCCTAATATATCTCTGCTCAGTCCTCAGCAGCTACTAATCCATGAGATTCTTCCCAAGGGTTCTATTCAGAGTACTTAAGCACATTTAAAAAATTATTTATTTATTTATTTATTTATTTATTTATTTATTAATAGTTTATTGTCATATTGGGAGAGACAGTGCAAATGCAAGCAGGGCAGGGGCAGAGAGAGGAAGAGAGGAAGAGAGAGGGAGAGAGAGAGAGAGAGAGAGAGAGAGAGAGAGAGAGAATCTCAAGCAGGCTCCATGCTGTCAAGGGCAGAGCCTGATGTGGGGCTAAAATTAACAAACTGTGAGATCATGACCTGAGTTGAAATCAAGAGTCTGATGCTTAACCAAATGAGCCACCTGGGAGCCCAAGCCCAATTTTAATTGTATGAAAAAAAGAAATAGAAAAGGACAGAGCACATGTTTAGTAGGAATATTTTAGCAGTTGTCATGCTTGCTTTTATTATGAATTTTGGTTTTTAACAGTGAAGACTACTTCCCCAGGTAAATTTCAAGCGCAGGCTTTAGAACCAGAGACCTAAGTTTGAATGTTGAGTTGATCCTTTATTAGTCACAGATCTCAGACAACTGATTCTTTGAGACTTAGTTATTTTCAACCTATAAAATGGAGATGATAATATCTACCTTGTGAGGCTTTGTGTGGATCAAATAAGATAGTAAAAAAAAAAATGTTGCTGACAGTTTGAAGGCACACAATATTAGTTTACTTCCCTCTAGATAAGACTTATCTTTCAGATTTGTATTGTCTAATATGATAGCCATTAGCCATGTACAGCTATTTAAGTTTTAATTTTAATTAATTAAAAGTATTTAAATTTAGAAATTTAATTCCTCAGTTTCCCTAGTCATATTTCAAGTACTCAATAGACACATGTAGTTAGGGATATCTACCTATGGTTTATCGGACAGCACACTCTAGTCCATTTTCCTCACTGCAGTAGATTCTAGTGACCAGCACAGCAGCTACACTACCAGAGCCCGCTTACATGCAGCCACATGCAGTGAGATTCCGTCCATAGAATCTGCTGGCCAGGCAGTGAGGCCCAGAGCTAAATGCTTCTATCAGAATATTCCATGAGTAACACATCTGCTTTTTTTAGTGTCTACTTCTATAAAGAACAGGATATAAAAGGAAGATGCTGAGAAATTTGAAAATAAGCCTGGCTTACTTAGCAATTGTGCTGAGGCTGAGCAGGTTATGTATGTCTTTAGCTTTGCCAAAGCGTATAAAGCATCCAGGGTGTCAAGCAAGGGCATATTTGCCATCAATTTTATTTATTATTCATACACAGCTTCTAGACACTGTACTGGTCAACTTTGAATTCATTTCCCTGGCAACCTGGGCTAAATTAAGCAACATGACAGAGTCATGAGGCAGGGAGCCTTTTGAGAACATCTTAACCCATCATCTCAGACTTTGAAGTTGCCTTTTATCTCAGATACAATGCCTAAACCAGCCTGCCAATGTGTGTCATCTGAGGCCTATAGATCACTAGTTCAGGTCATGACTTGTTTAAACAAGAAAAACAAGAATGTGATGGGTCACAGGGTGTGGTTGTGCAGGCTGTGCACTGCACAACTCTATGGAGTGCCATTTACATAGTTATCATAGATTTGAATATTCACTATGGCAATTTGCCCAGAAAATAGCAATAGTGTCTCAAACAAGAGTTTAACTTTTTTTTTTTTTTTTTAGCTTTCATTGAAGTACTATATATATTAGCCACAGGCATAAACTGGGTGGCTTGCTTTAAGGCAGAAACAGAAAAAAAGAAATATCCTTAATCTAGGGGTAATTCAGCATTGGGGCTGAAGAATGTTCTGGATATCCATAGCCATCTTTGTTCCAAAGCTTCTGGAAAAAATCTGCCTCATGATTAACATGAACCAGCCTCAACCACTGGATTTAGAGATATTCACAGGTTCTGAACAGGTTATAGCACTGACACCGTGTTCTCAAGCCTGGTTCTACAATCACTTGGGGAATTTTTAAAAAATTCTGGATTTTTTGAAACAAACAAACAAGCAAGCAAAAAATACAAGACAAAATCACAAACTCATCTATACAGGGAACATCTTAATGGCTGCCAGAGGTAAGGAGTAAGGGGTAAGGAAAATAGGTGAAGGTGGTCAAATTTTGGATTGTGAAATAAATAAGTCATGGGGATGTGCTGCATGGTGACTACAGTTAGTAACACTGTATTGTATATGTTAACATTGCTAAGAGGTTAGACCCAGAAAGATATTATCACAAGAAAAAAAATTGTAACTATGTACGGTGATGGATGTTAAACAGACTTATTGTGGTGATCATTTCACAATGTATACAAACATCAAATCATTATGTTGTACACCTGAAACTAAAATACTATGGCAATTATATCTCAGTAAAAAAGAAATACCTGGGGCACCTGGGTGGCTCAGTCGGTTAAGCGTCCAGCTTTGGCTCAGGTCATGATCTCACAGTTTGTGGGTTCAAGCCCTGTGTCAGGCTCTGTGCTGACAGCTAGCTCAGGGTCTGGAGCCTGTCTTCGATTCTGTGTCTCCCTTTCTCTCTGACCCTCCCTTGCTCACACTGTCTCTTTCTCTCTCAAAAATAAATAAAAACATTAAAAACATTAAAAAAAAATAAATACCTGATTCTGAACTCTACCTCAAACCAATAAATGAGAATCTCTGGGGGTGGGTTCTGGGTACCAGTATTTTGTAAAACTATGTAAGATGCAGCACGACGGATAACTGCTCCTCCAGCAGATGGAAAGAAGAGGAATCTGATTATCCCCAGTCTGGGGCACATTTTTAAAATGGAAGAAGATCTCTTAAATGTATTTTATGGAACTTGTAGTCGGCAGAAGCAAAGATAAACTGAAAGGAGACATTTTCAAAAAGTAAGCAATATGATCTGGTATCCATCACTATGGAGTGGGTCTTCATCATGCAGTTTTCAGCTTTAGAACTGTACTGCAAACATAAAGAAATAACATCAAACTTTATTGATAAAGTGCTCTGGCAAGCTCAGATTGTGCTTTAAAGTGTTCTAAGAAGAAGAAAGTAAACGACCGAGAAGGAGAAGGGGAAGGCCCATTTGAGAATGAAAATGAGGCCTCCACTAAGTCCTGCATCCCGGAGGCTGGTGACGGCCTGTAATATACCAGGTACCCACTGACATTTGGACAGGTGAACTGTCCGAAAGGAACAAAAGCTATAGTGTTAAGGCGTTGGCTTCAAGAGTGTATGGAAGTTGCAAAATGCATTCTTGAAAGAATTCAGCAACGTAAGCTTCATGTGTATGAAACATGAGGTTGCCATGATATTGCTTAGAGTCCTTATGTAGCACATTCACAAATGAATCCACAGTGATACATCAGTGTCCAGAATCTGCCAGCTTATGATCACATTCTATAAAGCCCTTGCAATTTCCTTTACCCCACCTTGTGTGGAATGTATCACACGCATCTTGTATTATGTCCATTTGGATACCTGCCAGCAGATGTCAGGAAGCATACTTTGTGCACTGCTGTATTTCTCTGGGTGGCTTGCACAGTGCCTTGTACATGGTGAGAAATGTCTTAGAGAATTGTAAAGAACAGATAAGCAAAGAACTGACCAAAGGGAAAGCAGTGTAATCATTTAGTTCTGGAGTCAGCAGTTACCCAAAGTCAATAAAGAACAGTGCATGAGATTGTTGTTGTGAAGAATGCTACCCAAAAAAGAATGAGTGGTGGGGTTCCTAGGAGAAGACCCAGGAAGCGTGGGTCTCTCTATCTGGCTATAAAGAGTAAGCAATCCTTAACAACCTGTTAAGCTACTAGTGAGACGTCAACACAAATTCAGTAATCTTGCCATTTCTATCATAAGATATCGCAACTTTCTTTAATTGTGAATTGGACTCTAACAGATATATTTAAATTTCCCAGGTGGGAATCTTTCTCTTTTTTAACCCAAATACATGTTTAGCTTGCTGATGTTCCTCCATGTAATATACAATATATTTAATGAGAAACCAATAACTATAGGGATCTCCCTATACTGGGAGTAGTGAACTTGAAGCATAGTAAGCCATGAGCCAGGGTCCTCCTAAACTCAGATAAGAGAACAAATTAATTTTTCTCTCTCCATGGAATTTCCTTCTTCATCAAGACTTGCACCTCAGCCCAGAAAAGAAGAGCTCACTGAGAGCAATGATCCACACAGCTGCTACAGATGTGTTCCTTCTGGCAGTGCAACACATGCTGCCACCGTGTCCCTCGACTGCCCCACAATCAATCAAGGACCATCTGGGATGCCTGTTCCGAGCATACACAACAGAAAAGAAGATAGCATCAGACAGACGTGCACCATGTCTCCCACATGGGAAAGAGGCCATAATCATGTTATCAATTAAACCACCAACAAGTATTGCATTCCAGGTGTCCGATGCCTGTGCCAGCCCTGCCTGCTGCTGGTTTCTCTGGGAGAACACTGCAGAATGTTTAGACCAAAGACAAGATCAAATGGTAACAGGAAAATAACAGGGAGGTTATGTATATATATCTCAATCACCCATACTGGCATTCAAAATAGAGCAGCTCGTCTTACATCCAGATAGTATCTTACGAAACAAACAAGGACAACCAAGACAACCAAAAAGATAATCTTCCTCATGTCTGTATCCCCAGACATGGTGTTTCTGTTAGGTATACATGATAGGTATCCAATAATACTTGCTGAATGAATAAATGAATGAATTTATATCTTACCTGAAGATGGAATCAGAATAGCCCTTAAAACTTAACTACCTATTATAGCCTCCATGTAAAGAAAAAGAGCACTAAAATTCTGTGGATTTGGCCACTTGATATTACTGCCTTGGCCATAACTGATTGGTCTAGGAATTTGTGTTAAGGCCAAAGGATCATGTTTAAAAGCCAAACTGCTCTGAGGCATTTTGGTTTAAGACATCTCAATAAAAGTGACAAGATTGGATAGTGGCCAGCAGGCTCCACTGGATCCCTCTCTCTCAGTGAGTACAAACACAAGTCACGCAGAAAAGTGGGTCACAGGTGCTGCCCTTGTATATGGCATGGTGATGGGCTTCTGGAAGACCAGGGTCCAAAAGGGCTGATTGCCAGTTTATAAGGCAGCCTATCACTCCAGGCAGCTTTTCCCTAACCATGTTCTGAGAAACAGAATTCTTAGAGATGTAAGGAGATACTGCTTGATAATAGTCTGGGAAATGCTGAATGCCATGTCCTTTCTTGATTAGTCACAATATCCACTGGCACATTAAGTCTATTAAGAATCTTGCTACAACAACAACAAAAAAAGAACTTTAATCCTATTTAGCAGAGGCCCCTGAAGTCTTTATTTTACAGCACATTTAATTGCTAAACTTAGGGTAGGATACCTGATTTCAGAAATGGTGCCCTAAAGTGACCTGGTTGGATCTTTCCTCACAATTTAAATAAGTCTAACTACAGTATTGCTTTAGTTATTAGGCTTTAAAATATTATCCCCAGGAAATGAGCCTCTAACTTGTAAGCAAGAATTCACAGCCTTGGTCAAAATTAGACTGAACTCTTTTTTATAAAGCAAAGCAGTTGGTCACATTGTAACATGAGTCAAAACTTCGGGTTCCAAAATTTTTAAGACTTCATGACTTCATTCAGGAATCCTAAAAACAACTGTGGTCATCATCCATTAAAAATGCAACTTTCACAGTGTTCCACAGACAGGGAGATAAAAGTCCTTAGAACTGATTTATTTTCATTAGCGCCTTGCCAGTAAATATGTAAACAATTTAAACTAGGCAAACACACATGCTGAGCATAATAAAACCCATCTTAATTGCTGCTTTACCAAGGAAAAGAACTCTGAGTACTTGTCCAATAAATAAATGATCTATGATTCTTCTTGTCACTTTTCTTCTCTTGAATAAGTTTAATAAATAAAATTGATGGTTTTGGAAAGTTTTAGATCAGCTCTTCCAATTGTAACATTCCTTTATTTAAATATCACTACAATATCCCAAACTTTGAAGCAAAGGCTGTTTCTTGCATTTATTTTGACACATATCATAAAGCAGCACTGATAAATCTCAGCCCATTAGCCCTGGCTTGATTTTTTCCTGATCCATGCCTGCTTTTAACCTTTTACTTTTCTTCATCTTCCTTCTACTCTCCAACCCTCATGCTGGCCCAGATTCTAATGCATTAAGCCCCTGGTAGGAAAATGAGTTTTGTTTTTTAATCATTTGATGCCTGACACATAAGCTACAAAGAAATGCATTTTAACTCTACTAAAAATTCTAGTTAGGATCATGAATAACTGAAAAAGGCTTAGCAATCAGCAAACATGCCTCCCCAACTCACACTCAGTCTCTCTCTCTCTCTCTCAAAATAAATAAACATTAAAAAATAAATGAAACAAAAATCCAAAAACAACAAAAAAGAAAAACCATCAATTTTCACCTGCTCCCAAAATAAAATAAATTATTCCTGAAATTAGACATTCTTCTCATCAATCAATACCTACTTTTGGAACTAACAGAGTAACTCTGGACAAGGTTGTAACCACTGCCCTAGTAGTAAAATTCAAAGTAAATTTTATAAAATTATGTATGTACATACACGTAGATACAGGGCCAGCTTTCACTCTTAAGAGCCATGGAAGCAACGATTCTTGAATTCAAAAACTGCTATTTCAAGTGTAAACATAGTGATAGTGATTAAACAAGAGGAGAATATAGTAAAGATGACACGAGTTGCTATAAGTTATTAGTATCAGGGCAGAGAGAAAAATAAAAGCCATCCAGAGGGAAGAAAATGTGAGGCCAAAGAAGAAAAGGAAGGGAATTTAGTTTCCATTCCTACTCCTTATAAGTTGTATTAATATTCAGATTAAGCCCTTTATTACTTCCATTTGTATTTTGTTTCTGAAATGAGTGATAACACTCATCTAGTCACCTAGATAATATCAGTTAGAGCATACAAAAAGAGGAGAAAATACATTCAGGTGATCCCCAACTTATAACAGCTGGACCTACAACTTTTCGACTTTTTGATGGTGTAAAAGCAACACACCTTCAGTAGAAACCACACTTCGAATTTTGAATTTTCATCTTGCCCCGGGCTAACGATATGCTGGAAGATATAGAGCTGGGTGGGGGCAGCAGCCGCAGCTCTGGCAGCTGTGCGGTCTCAAGGGCAAACAACCCACATGCTCACAACTACTCTGTATCCGTTCAGCCACTCCGTTTCTCACATTCAGTACAGGAGTCAAGATATTACATGAGATATGCAGCACTTTGTTATCAAGTAGGCTTTGTGGTAGATGATTTTGTCCAATTACAGGCTAATGTGAGTGTTCTGAGCAGGTTTAAGGTACGTGAGACTGAGCTATAATGTTCCATAGTTTAGGTACATTAAATGCATTTTTGACTTAACAATATTTTCAACTTATGATGGGACTATTTGGATGTAACCCCCTTGCAAGTTAAGGGAGATCTTGCAGTAGTTTTGTGCTTTGGAGAAAGGAGATGGGGAGGATCAGCACATGGACATTTTTGTACAGTGACTGATAGGTCATGACTACCTGCTCTTCCTAATGTTTTGTCTTTCACCCTGAATTAGTTCAGAGATAAATCTATCTATAACATTCAAATAAGGATTGAAGGCCATGTTAAAAAAAAAAAAAAGATTTTGAGTTTAGAGCAGCATATTACTGATTTGGTCCTACTCCAACCTCAAGGAATTACTATGACTTGCCAGAAACGACATTGCTCTCCTTTCTAGCAGGTGTGTTTCCTAGCCTCTCCCTTATAGCATTAGGGGCAGGTAAAATGACTCCAATAACGTATGTAACAAAACAGATGAAATTTTAAGTATTCCTTGGAGATAAAATATGCTGTCATAGCTTTTGATTTTAGATTTCAGATAATCAAGTTACTACATTTCAAATACTTGCAAAAGGGAGAAGTGCAACTTTTTCCCTTGAAAATTCCTTAATCTCCACAGCAATTATTCATTTTTTTTCCTCTGAACTTTTTTTTCCTCTGAAGAATTTAACAGCAACAAGAGCAATAATGATAATAATATTTAGTGCTTAGGTACTAGCCACAGTGGCATGGGCTTTACTTACATTGTCTTTTTCAAACTATAACAAAGGAACTATCATTTCTATTTTAGACATAAGAAAATTAAAGCTTAGAGAAGCTAATAATTTGCCTAAGATCACACAGCTCATAAGAAAGCTAAACAAGAATGTGAATTCTGCTTTTTGATTCTACTGCCCACACATCTTTTCCTGAACAACTTGAGAAATGTAATACACATTACCACCTACCCATAAAAGGAGAGTACAGGCATTCTAATCATGAATGTATAAGTGTTGAGCTAGCTAAGTATGGGCTTCTCTTAACCAGAAAGGATATATTAGTTGAAGTCTGTAATATTCCAATTAGTCTTCTTATTTCATCTCCTTTCATTTTCAGAGACCAGCTGTGAGTTTCCAGGACTCCTTATAGAGTAAGCATGCATATTCTTTGGTTTTATCTATAGTTTTTCCCAATG
Organism: Mungos mungo; assembly: GCA_004023785.1. Taxonomy (NCBI): domain Eukaryota; kingdom Metazoa; phylum Chordata; class Mammalia; order Carnivora; family Herpestidae; genus Mungos; species Mungos mungo. Next base: position 362,487 of record PISW01001413.1, read on the forward strand.
AGTACCACTATGGTTTTGTTTCCCCTCTTCGAGTAAAATCTGGGATCCTTTGGACAGAAAGAAAAGTTAACAGCAAGGTGGGTAGATAAATATCTAGGTGCTATCTATGCCAGCAAGACTCTGTACTCTAGAGTAATTTCTTAGAATATCTTGGCAGTAATACACATAACACAGAGAACTTCATTCACTGACTTATACCTTCCTAAAATGACTTTACCACTTACTCATTTATCTGGCTTCAAAAGGCATTTCCACGTAAGGATCATAATAAACTAGAAAATGAATTATAGGTACTATAAAATCAAACTATAAATTATAAAGGCAAATGCCCTGTATTTTGAATATTTATTTAGCAATACTTTCTTCTTTCACATTCAATGCCATTTTACCCTTATCTATAAATATTACCTTGTGAAAAACAAATTTGGAATAATATACATTAAAATGGCATATGGCAACTATTTGACAAAAGTCAATATTTAGTACCTGGATACATCGGCAAAGAGTTATAAGGCCAACCTTTCTCTACAAACAGCTACAATTACCTTCATAAGGGCAGAGAAGCCCCAACAGGAATATGAATCTTCTTCTACCAATAAATGAATGGGGGCCCCACAAATTAGAAAATCTCAAAAGTGTAATCAGTCAATAATTTTTAACAATAAATCAAATAACAAAATTAAAAAGCCACATGTCAATTCCATACCTGAAAAGCAAAACATCTTTTTTGCAAACAATTCAATCTTTTACATTGCTAATATAAAAATATGAATTGTACAGGTTGGCACATTATAATTATTTATATTTTGTCCTTTAAAAGCTGAAATACCTGCTTACCTATTTAAAGAAAAAGTCACTGACATTACAACTAAACAAACTAAATTTTAATTATTAAGCACCTGTTTATTCTAACCCATTTCCATCTAGTTTTATTTTTAAGTCTTTTTTGAATGTTATCCGATTTTGCCACTTGTTCTGATATATTCTGATTCTGTCTTATTATGATTCTTGTCTTGATTGGTAATAATAAACTCAGGATTGGAACTTTGAAATCACTGACTTCCAAATGGCCAAATATATGACACATGTTTCATCTCCCTTTGGCACAAAAGCCTGGTGCATTCCGCCTCTCTTGCCATGGATACCATCTCATTTAGCTCAGCCTGAACAGGCTGACTGCAGATATTGAAAGCCCAATGAGCCGTTAAAATAGTTTTTCCTCTCCTTACAATCAATCCATGTGCACCAAGTTATCAGGTA
>PISW01001414.1:0-365039 GCA_004023785.1 Mungos mungo
TTCCCATATTTGGGAAATTCTCAGTTATAATTTGGTCTAGTATCCCTTCAGGCCCTTTCTCTCTCTCTTCCTCTTCAGGAATTCCTATGATACAGATGTTGTTCTGCTTGATTGTGTCACTCAGATCTCGAATTCTCCTTTCCTACTCCTGGATTAATTTCTCTCTCTTTTTTTCAGCTTCCTCTTTTGCTAGAACTATATCTTCTAATTCACCTATTCTTCTCTCTGCCTCGTCAATCCTTGAGGTGGCTGCCTCCAGTTTGTTATCCACCTCACCTATAGCCTTTTTAAACTCATTATATTGCCTAGTCATTGTCTCAGTTGATTCTTTGATGCTTTTCTCAACCCCAGCGATTAATTTTATGACAAGTTTTTTAAATTCTTGATCCAGTATGTTGTCTAGGTCTGTCTTGAGCAGTTCTGTGGCTGTGACTTCCTCTTGGAGGTTCTTCAGGGGAGAGTTCCTTCGTTTTGTCATTTTTGCTAGTTTTCTGTCTCTTGTCACCTTTAGAAAGCTTGTTGTGCACTGTGCACCTGTTAATATTTCTCTGTTAAAGGAGGCTTATTGACTGTCCAGGGCCTGTCATTTCAGGAAATATTCTTTTAATGGTGTCTCTCAGTTTCTGTTGTTGTGCCTTTGAATATTTTATTTCCCTACTCAGCGGTATTTGGGACTTGCTGTCATGCACACTTTGGCTTGTTTCTTGGTGTAGCCCTAAGAAGGGAAACAGACAGACACACACAGAGGGAACAGTAACACACAAACACACAGACGAATCAAACAAACAAACACATTAACAGGGGGAAAGAAAATAGAGCGAATGGAGAGGAAAGAGATGAAAAGAGGAGATGAAGAAAAGAAAACGAAAAAGAAGAAAAGAAAAAAAAAGAAAAAAATTAAAGGGGGTCAGAGACAACAAAGAACAGTGGACAGTATAAAAGTGTATGACCAGTTGAGGGGAGAGGTAGGGATGAGATATATTCTCCTATATAAAGAAGAAAAGAAAAAGAAAAAAAAGGGGGGAAAGGAGAAAGGAAAATAAGGAGTAAAAATTTTTAAAAATTTAAGTAAAAAAAAAGTAATAATAATAAAAACGTACAGAAAAAAGCAAAAAGAAAAAAATGAAGAAAAAAAAGAAAAAAATTATTTAAAAAAAGCAAAAACAACAACAACAACAATTAAAAAAAAAACAAAAACAAAAATGGCAGCTCCCCCTTTTGGATAGGCATGGTTTAATGTGGTAGGTCTTGGAGGCTGCTCTCAGAGGCTCCGCCTTGGTGTCTGCAGAGATTAGATAGGCAGGCGCACGCCAAGCTTTGCTGAACTATGAACTGTAGGACACTCTAATGAGTCCAATCTCCTTTTGCCGCGGTTGAGCCAAGTTGTATTTTCAAGGCCCGCCTGGATTCAAAGTTCCAGTCCATGCACTTTTTATGCTACCACAGATGAGATACTTTTGTTTTGGTTGCTGGCCTCTTAGGGGGAGGAATCAATTTGTCTTGGCTCAGGCTGGGATTTCGGCTGCCCCTGCCTGGGGCGAGATGCGCAGCAGGAGGTGATGTGTGTGTGCACTGTCGCAGACCCAACCCCCAGCGGAGATCTGGAGATTGCGTTAGCTTTGGGGGAGGAATGAGGGCGTAGCTGTTGCCCGAGGCGGCGCTGGGAGCTGCTGGAAATGAGCTAGGAGCTCCTGCAGTCTGCGCGCGCACCAGGGTCTCCACCGCCACCAACTCTCTGCAGGGATCGTGCAGAGGTGGGGGCTATCTTTTTCCCCTGTTGGCACCCGGGATTCAGGGCCCGCGCGGTCAATGCTGGGGGCGAGATGCGCCACGGAAATGAGGTGCGTGCTCCCACTCCCAAAACCGAGGTCAAAGTGAGGACCCCTGACACCGCCATTGCAGTGGTGGCCGACTCCTTGCCAAGATGGCGCTGGGCTGGAAGCTGTTCCTTCCCTTGCGCCAACTGGGTTTGGGATTTAGGCCACCCAGCAGTTATATATGGAGTGAGCTTCTCCAAGCGCAGTTAAGCGTTCTTTACCTCTTCCCCAGAGACAGTACTATGAGCGTGTTCAGTCTCTCTGCCTCTTCCCTTTGTCTCTTGGGCTCCACACGCTTGCCCCGCGTTGGGCTGGGGCTGCCACCTCCCCTGCCCATCTCGGGCTGGCCCGTTTTCCAATCTCCCCAGTTCACACTCACTCACTCAGGTATCCTTCAGGTTCTCTTCCTTCTGGAGTCTGTATTTTCTCCTTCCGCTCTTGCAGATGAGGGTAATGTACTCCTCAGTTCGATCGATGGGGCAGACGAAGTTTACAGAACTCCCTTCCTCTCCGCCATCTTGGCTCCTCTACTAGATATCGTCTCTTTATTTTTATTGTAGTCAATAAAATATTCAGTTCAGCAGTTTACCTGGGAAGAGAAATATGATCAAGTTTGACTTGAATTTTTTTTTATGTCTTTATTTTATTCTGAGAGACAGAGAGTGAGTGGGGGAGGGGCAGAGAGAGACAGAGACACAGAATCTGAAGCAGGCTCCAGGCCTTGAGCTAGCTGTCAGCACAGAGCTCAATGCAGGCCGCGAACCCACAGACTGTGAGATCATGACCTGAGCCAAAGTTGGACGCTTAACTGACTGAGCCACCCAGGTGCCCCTTGACTTAATCTTTTGTTTTGACTTGATCACTAAGACAGTCAGTACCCAAATCCTCTTAGCATGGTCAGGTTGTAATTGTGCACGAGGGGAACCAGCACATGGTTCTGAACAGGATCTCCTTTATCTGAAAACAAAGGCAACACCTTGATATCAATGAAACCCAAAGAGCTTTGGAAAAGTTTAGCGTTTCTTGATTCGTACTCTCTACTTGTGAATTATCTGAGAAACCGGGATACAGCTTAAATAAATAAGGGCCTAATTTTTCTTGCGAAGAGTATTGAGGTGGTCATGCCAGGGTCCATGCACTGCTTGGGGGCCAGACCCATTTTACCTTTTCTGCTCTGCTGTCCTTCAAGCAGAAAGGCTGAGCATCTAAGAATTATAGCAACATTCCAGGACACAAAGAAAGACAAAGAAGAAATCATAAGCAGCTGTATCAGGACTTTGGGGCATCCCCAGAAATCCCAGTAAATGTGCATCTCGTTGCATGAACCATTTCCCACAGCTACCATTCGCCTCAAGAGAGTCTGACGACTGCAGTTTCTTAGCTGAAACACATTGCCATTGCCTGAAAACAGGATGAAATAGGGAAGCGACCCTGTCTAAATTTCTAGCACCGGATGCCACCACACCCCTCGTCACCAAAGTATGGTATCAGGATTCCACCTGTTAGGCATTGCTTTCAACGTCTATTGTCCTAGTAAGTGCACATGATTAGATATCAAAAAATAATCCGCCATTTTATTCTCTTCTTCAAGTTAGCGATAGCAGCCTTCTCATTCATGTTTACTTTGTTTTCTAATTCATGTGCACAATTTTACATATATTTCCCTTTCTTGGTGAGGAAGTAAAGGTTCATTTGGATGATAAAGAGAGTTTTGGGGAGACCAAATTCATTCCATTGTTAGAGGGGCCTCGGGTTCCTGTCGGGACTGCTCTGCTCCCTGTACAGTCCAAGCATCCTGGCTCCCTTCTGGAACCAGCTCCTTGTGCTGAGTAGACCTGGGGGCATTTTGAGTCTCAGGCTGAGGAGTAGCTTCTGAGTCACCAGGTGGCCCATTTCCTGCTGTGCCCAACCCAACTGTCTGGGTCCCTAGGAACACACTTATTGGTGCTGTAGACCACAGATCAACAGTGTATTTAAACAGAGCCAGAGAAATGCTGGATCACAGCCTGAGTGCAGCACAAATCTAAGGCTCTTATTCTAAGAACCCAAAGTGTAACATGCATTACAAAACAATGGACCCATTACAGAGTCAGCCTTCTGCAACCATGATTAAATTTTTCCCTTCCTATTCTTTTCTTTTCCCCACCTCTATGTAGGTTTTGTCTTAGAGACCTTATTTGAATTTTAAAGTTAGCAAGACTTAAAGAGCCACCTTTCCTAATTTCCCTTCTGTAGGAATCCTAGAGAACCTCATCTGGGTTCTACAGGTAGGCATTCAAAGATGAGGCACTCGTGATTCCACACATCAGCCCCTTCTGAAAAATGTGTCGGAAAGCTGTAGTCTTGTATTAGACTGACCTCTCCTATTAGATTTCATAATCTCATACCAACAGTGAAACGCCAACATCCCCTCTGACACACGACAAAAACGACTAATGTACTGATTAGGCTTTACATTGCTAGGGCTTCCCTTTTGTAGAAACTTTGTTGACTCAGAATTGAGTGGTAGTTCATGAGTCTCTATAAGGAAATTGGAGGGAAAGTATACATGAAGAGCAGCAAGAATTCTGGGTAAAAGTTGAGACATGTGACGGCTGTAAAGGATAAAGAAGCTGGACAGTGTTATCTGCCATTCTGACCATCATCTTTAACAGTGAAATGTTGAGGTTATGTCCTTGCAAGGGTCTTTCTTTATATTCTTTTCTCCATTTTGCACAAGACTATAAAACAGTTTTATCTTCTCCCTCCCTATCTCCTTCTCTCCACGTCTCTCTTTATTTTCTTTCCCTTTCTTTCTTCCTTTCTTTCTAAGGCTTATAACTATGAGCACTTCAAGGAGAGGTTAATCCACCTGACTTGACATGAGGAGGGAAGGCATCATGTGTGAGGTGAGGCTTGAATTAATCTTGCAGGGTCAGCATTTGAGTGTTTGGTCAGATGGGAGGGAACAGATTGAATAAAGGCAGAGGAACCAATGCAATAATTTCTATGGCGTCTGCTGGAATGACTCAGTCATGATTCTTCAGGCTACTGTTGCATAAGTCCGCAGCCCACAGGCAGCCATTACTGTTCACACTTCCTTTCTTTCACTACGGGCAGGGCACAGCATTTATTTTGTGGAGTTCAAGTTGAATACTCAGTGATTGTCAACATTTTTCCCCAGGAGACCTATATTACAGATGATCATCCCAAGCAAGATGCTCCAAAGGAGGTAACATGGGTTCTGTGCCATTCTGGGCAAGCTACCGGGAACGTTATCCTCTTCTCTCTTAAAAACAATACAGAGAAGAGTAGAATTATAAGGGAAAACAAATATAGGTCCCATATTTGTTTTTTAAGAATTGTCACAGTTGATTTTAACTAACCATGTAGATGATGATGGTTGAGGATTAGCAGAAAGTTGAAGACCATTGAAGACCACTATAGACTTCATGCACATCTGTTTATTCCAAGTTTACCACAGTAAGAAAGTTAGCGACTATTTCGTTCCTTCTGCTAGAGACCCAGGGGTTTAAAAGGACAATGTGTTTTACAGAGAAAAAGGAGGAAATGTCAAGACAAGTCTTTGACTGGTCACTATCCCATTCGGGAGGGACTTTTTCTATGTAGGATTTTTGAAAGTGATATGGAGGCGGTGGGAGTAAGTAGTAGGCAGGGAGCTTCCTGATTGGCTTTCAGACTCAGCTAGCCATCTTTGATTGGTTCCCTATCCCCAGGCACGGAACTGGGTCCTTCCCAGAATATGTAGGCTCACAGGGGTCTTCCTGTTCCCACTGAAAGAATATTGGTTCCCTACTTTGGGTTCCAAGTCTGCCAGTTCACATAGTTGTTGCACTAAACTCTGAGGTCCTCCAGCACAGACCAGGTTCTGGTATACAGTAAGGAGTCAATGTTTGTGGAATGTGTACCAAATATTTATAAGAGGGATTTCCCCCAACATTTTACTGTAAAAATTTTCAAATGTAAAAGCTAAAAGGATTATACAGTGAGCATCCATATTCCCTCTACCTAGGTTCTATAATTTAAATATTACTATATTTTCTTTATCAAATATCTATGCGTGTATTTACCTCACAAGAGGAAGTCTCATAGGACACATTTGATGAAGCTAATAAGAAAATAGTTGATTGTCTTACTGTTTTCATGGGGAGAGGTCTAGTCCAAGAGAATAATGAGTGATATTCCAGAGATGTCTTAATAGCCCTTATAAACCACTGTTGTTTGCCAGATGTGGGTGGGGCTCAGTTCCTGTGAGAGGCTGTTAATGTTCAAGGACTTTCAGTCAGTTAAGGTGTGGATATGCTAAAGGTTTATTAGTTGATAGTATTATAGAGCCAGCATTTGCATTCGTCTTTAAGAAAATATATTAAACTGGTAGGGAGAAATGCCAGTTAAAAAAAAAAAAAGCATCCTAGAGATTTTATGCTTAATGAAGCTACTACAGTCAGTTTGTCATAGGATTTTTATTTTAAAGATCCATAGAAAAGTCAGCTTCCTTCACAAATAAAAGTTAATTCTGTAGGTTAAACGATGTAGGCGAAAGTTGAATATGCTTTCTGCACCAGAGTCTATTAAGAGGGTAATCATCAAAATATATTTGCTTGATTTTTCTCTATTCTGTTTTTTTTCCCCTTGAGAGTTAATCTATGTATGCATTATGACTCTTCAGTGTGAGGTATTTGTGTACCCTGGAAAGTGCCGCATATGGCCCCTGACCATGGTTGTGGGGGTGTGAGTTGTGGACGCCCCAGGGAGCCAAGTGTAGCCTTTCAGTATAGAATCAGATGCCTTGACTTTGGGTCTGGCGTCTGTCCTTCATATTTGGGGCCTCACTTTTGTAATCATAAAATTAATTGACTCCAAAAGGTATTTACTTTACATGGCTGTGATAAAGATTAAATGAGATACTGTGTGTGAAATGCCTGGCTCCTAGTGACAATCAGTAAATACTGGTCATCGTCTGTTAAAATGTGGCAAAAGCAATACAGTTAGGAGGAAAATTAAAATATGCATGTACTGGTATAGTAAAATTCTTTCTTTATTATTTTTTATTTTAGAGAAAGAATGAGAGTTGGGGAGAGGGACAGAGAGAGGGGAGAGACAGAGACAGAGAGAGACACAGAGAGAGAGAGAGTCTTAAGCAGGCTCCATGCTCAGTCTGGCCTGACGCAGGGCTTGATCTCATGAATCCTGGGATCACGACCTGAGTTGAAATCAAGAGTCAGATGCTCAACTGACTGAGCTACCCAGGTCCCCCTAGAATTCTTGTTTCAAGCTAGAAGTGACCCCAAAAATCCTCTACCTCAACTCATCATTTTACAAATAAGAAACCTGAGGGGCTCCTGGGTGGCTCAGTCGGTTAGGCGTCCAGCTTTGGCTCAGGTCATGATCTCACGGTTTGTGGGTTCAAGCCCCACGTCAGGCTCTGTGCTGACAGCTAGCTCAGAGCCTGGAGCCTGCTTCGGATTTTGGGTCTCCCCCTCTCTCTGACTCTCCCCTGCTTGTGCTGTCTTTCTCTGTCTCTCAAAAATAAGTACAAAACATACAAGTAAGAAACCTGAAATCCAGAGGCATTAAATAATTTCCCCCCAAATAACAGTTGGAGGTGTTCTGGAACAGGATGAAAGCCAGGCTTTTCCATCTCCCTAGTAAAGCTCTTTGCACCACACCAGGCACTCCTGAGTCGAGGACACTGAACAGGGCCTGCTGTAGGAATAAAGCAGCATCCTTGGAGACACTCAGCCCTGAATCCGGTTCCTGTTATGCAGCCTGGGTGAATTATACCTTGGTTTTCTCTCTGTAAATAGCTTTTGTAATCCTGCCAGATGGTGCTATTTGGAGATTAAATGAGAGGATAGGAATGAAGCACGTTGCACAACACTTTCGCGTGTAATAAATTGCCCATCCGTGACTATTGTTTTATTTTAATGTTTGTTTATGTTTATTTATTTGAAGAAGAGAGAGAGTGCACGTGGGAGGGAGGGACAGAGAGAGAGAGAAGGACAGAAGATCTGAAGATCGCGGGGCTTGAACTCACGAAGAGAATATGGTATCTGTTCATAGTGAGAATTGGTGAAAGGTGGTGGAGGAAGAAAAGGAGGAGGAGATTTGTTTGTTTGTTTTGTTTACTTATTTTGAAAGAGAGAGGGAGCACGAGCAGGGGAGGGGCAGAAAGAGACAGAGAAAATCCCAAGCAGCCTCTGTGCTCAGCACAGAGCCCGTCTCGGGGCTCAATGTGGGGCTGGATCTCACTAACTGTGAGACCATGACCTGAGCGCGAGATCAAGAGTCAGTGCTTAACCATCTGAGCCCCCCAGGTGCCCCTGGAGAAAGGATTTTAAAGGAGGGCAGAGCCCCTAATTCTCAAAGTAGATCATGAAAAACTCAAATCCTGGAAAGACTGTGGCACCCCTTTCAGATGGGGGTGGAAGAAAAGAAGAAACAAAGTGGAAGAATGGAAGATGGAAAGACGAGCAGAGAGAAAAGATGCCCATGGAAAATGAGTGACTGTCATCAGGCATCCCTGCGGGTTTGTGACTTGGGTTCGGGATCAAAGATCACAGTCATGGCGCAGCTTGACCCTCCACTTCATCCCTATGCGTGCTGTGTTTTCTTCACTCCTACCCAAGTTTAACTTTGGGTTTACTTAGATGCAAAATCATGGTCCCAGAGGGACCACTAATAAAAGAATTTTCGAGCTAGAAGCTACCTCCGAGGTCCTGGGATTGTGTGCTTTCACATTACCAAAGCCGGTGTTACCACAGCAATGTGGTGACACATGACACAGTGCTTCGGAGAAGCCACAGCTTAGGTGGGCTCCGGTCAGGCGAGACGAGGGCCCAGCCACCGTGTGTGACAGTGACTCTGTGGGAGAATGCATTTACGGTACTAAGCAACAGGAGCCCAAGAAAATTATTTGGAGAAGAATGTATTATTGGTTGGATTTGCCCCTCATGGGATGCCTTTGACTACCCTTTACGTGTTTCCCCACCAGAACACAGCAGTGCCCAGCTGTGCCAGGCACCAGAGAACTCAACTTCTTATTCAAGTAGATTCTAACTTTTTCAGGGCAGGGCATGTGTTTTCTCAATGCTTTGCCACCTTTGCTACATTAGCCATGTAGAACGTAGGCCGTGAATATGCTGCCTGTCTGAAAAGAATGAACTAACCTAATTTTTTTTCATTCAAGTGAAACTATTGTAATAGACAAGCAAAGCAGACAGACTGCTGGAGTCCATGAGATGGTGAAGGGTGATGGTTAGGCCTGCGGCGCTGCGGGAACCGTGTCCTTGATGACGGAAATGTTCTGTCTGCACCGTCCAGCGGAACCACATGAGCTTCTGATAGCACTTGAATCATGGGTAGGACCATCGAGGAAATGAACCTGTAATTTTATTTGATTTTAACTAAGTGGATTTAAATATAAAACATGACTACATGTGCTGGGTGGCCCCCGGGATGGGCAGTGTAGAGCGTAGAAGGTAATGATGAAATGCAGACACTGTGGAACATGGCCAGGGTTTGGTTCCCAAACATGCCTTTCCTCATGCCTGAACTGCCCAGTTCCATGGTGTCCCCGTCCGTAAGAGCCGTCATAAAGGTCATGAGTCAATATACGGAGTCAATACGTGGAAAGTCATATATTGAGTCAACATAAGGAATGAGGCCATGCATGGCAATGAATCATTTGAAAAGTACTTAGAACAGTGCCTGAAAACAAATATATATGTTGCTCTTGTGACTTTTATTTGGAGGCTATGAGATCTGTGTTGACTAATTAGATCATTAAATTTTTGCCTCTTTCAACTTTCTGGGTCTCTATAGTTCTGTTAGTTAAACTGTGGGTTAGTCAGTGCAATCTCTCTGGCTCTGAGAACTGATGTTCCCGTGAACGGGCAGCTTTAGCTTGTATAGACAACGTGGAGGAAGAAATCTGGGTTTGGGTCCAGCCATAGACTTCTCTATGGGTTATGTTGTCTTCTGGCCTCAGTTTCTGCATCTGACAGATGAGGCTGTTTGGCCTCATTTCTCAGATCTACACACATTTTAGAGCCATGGGGGGGGGGCGTGTTAAATAATGTTTAAATAAATGATTTCATTTCAAGTGTTTGGAGCACATTTCCTATGAACTATCGTAATTATAACATAGCAACAGTATTTACCGAGTGGGTTTTCTAGGCACCAGGCCAAGTGGTTTATAGGCGTTATTTCAGTCGGTGTTCAGTACGACCCTATTAGGAGGGTATTGTCACTACTCTTTGAATGGGACAGGACAGAGGGTACAGGCTTGGGTCTCTGAGCCAATGGGCAGCAGAGACAAGCTTTGCTCTCTGACTCCCAAGCTTGTCATCTGAAGTTAGTCGAACGGCCTTCTTGTGTAGTTTGAGAACATACTTGCCAACGCTTAGTGTGTTTGCCCTTAGGCTTCAAAAAACTCAATAACTGAGGAATCATTTTTAAACTTGGAAAAATCTTAGAAGTGGGAAGCAAGGTGGCTTTTGCAAAATGAAGAGATAGAAAAGTTTGGTCACTGATGCCCCTGTGGATGGTGAAACTTCAGTCACTTGGAATTTGCTCTGGACAGTTTTTCTTAAGGACAGTCTCTTCCTCGAAGGTTTCTTTCTTTCTTTCTTTTTTAAATTTATAATAGTTTATTGTCAAATTGGTTTCCATATAACACCCAATGCTTCTCCCCAAAAGTTCCCCCCTCCATGACCATCACCCCTTTTCCCCTCTCCCCCTCCACCTTCAGTCCTCAGTTCGTTTTCAGTATTCAGTAGTCTCTCATGATTTGCATCCCTCGCTCTCCCCAACTCTCTTTCCCCCTTCCCCTCTCTATAGTCCTCTGTTAGGTTTCTCCTGTTCTCCTGTTAGACCTATGAGTGCAAACATATGGTATCTGTCCTTCTCCACTTGACTTATTTCGCTTAGCATGACACCCTCCAGATCCATCCACTTTCCTACAGATGGCCAGATTTCATTCTTTCTCATTGCCATGTAGTACTCCATTGTGTATATATACCACATCTTCTTAATCCACTCATCAGGTGATGGACACTTAGCCTCTTTCCATGTTTTGGCTATTGTTGACAGTGCTGCTATGAACAATGGGTACATGTGCCCCTATGCATCAGCACTTCTGTATCCCTTGGGTAAATCCCTAGCAGCGCTATTGCTGGGTCATAAGGGAGTTCTATGGATAGTTTTTTGAGGACCCTCCACACTGTTTTCCAGAGCAGCTGCACCATTTTACATTCCCACCAACAGTGTAGGAGGGTGCCCGTGTCTCCACATCCTCGCCAGCATCTATAGTCTCTTGATTTGTTCAACCGGTGTGAGGTGGTATCTCAGTGTGGTTTTGATTTGTATTTCCCTGCTGAGCATCGTTTCATGTGCCTCTTGGCCATCTGGATGTCCTCTTTGGAGAAGTGTCTGTTCAGATCTTCTGCCTTGAGGGTTTCTTAAGCTCTTTTGAGCACAGAGACCCTTTCCTGTGAAAATGTACTGCTCGTTGCCCTGGCTAACAAGTCAAGAAGAATCTGGCTACTTGACAGCATTCTGTCGTTTTTCAAGATGCAAATCTCTAAATGTAAAAAGGAAGGGGGGATATCTGTGGATGAATCCCTTGAGATAAAACTGGCATTTTCTTGAGCCGTCTCTTGCCTAGAAAACTGTTTCTGAGGGTCTATGGCTTTCCACGCACCGCGGGCCTCTGTGTAGACTTGTCTTCCTACGTTCTCACCAGGCCATACCATCGTCCGAGTCTTCCTGACCCATTCAGAGGTGAGTTCTGAGTGCGTTGCCCACGTTCTCTTCTCCAACAACCGTTTCTTCATTCTTCCTGACAGGAGAGCCACGTTGGGAAGACTGAGTGGCTTCAAACAGCAAGGACTTGTTTAAAAAGCATTGCTTTCTAAAAATACAGAGTTGCCAAGCCCTGATCTTGCACCAAAACGCTCCTGCCTTGTCCAAGAGCCAGAGAGCATCCGAAGTCTCTTACTTGAGATCTGTTAGCAGTTCGTGCTTGCACTCGGTCACATAGATTTAAAGTGCAACCCAGCAAATGGAGGAATTTTCACCTCCCCCCCCCGCCCCTGTAAATAATTAGCACTTAAAGCCTAGAAGATCTCCTAATTGGAATAAGTGCTGCTTTATTCTTGCATATCTCTTATTCTTTGAGTTGGTTTTTGAACAAGTGGGTCTCGTTTTTCCCCGCAACAAAACTACCTCATTTTTGCTTCTTAGCTCTGGGCCTCTCTGCTTTATTCTCTGACATCATTCTGCTGGATTCAGTGATTCATTTTGTTTTGGTGCAAGACCTAAGTCAGCCCAATAAAGACCAATAGTTATCACTTCCGGGAGTCTGAGTAAGTTACCAGAGACTTAAATAAAGAAGATTGGAGTTTTAGAAACTACTGGACTCTGTTTTAGGAGCAGGAAATTAGGGGCCAGAGTTACCTAAGAAGAGAAGGATTGAGATAAGGGAAAAAATTGGGTCCTTGATAACCCAGTCTTATCTGGAGTCTAAATCTGGACTTTTTCAGTCAACTGGATCAATGATTCCTTTATTATTTAGGCGAGTTTGAGGTGCATTTTCTTTGACTGATACTGGGAAGCATCTTCACTGGTGCAGAGGGTATAATACACCGGCTAGGGAGCATGATAGCTCCTGGGGTTACGAAGAGGAATAAGATCTTTTCTTTAAAATATAGGAGCTCATAATTCAAGAATCATCTTTTCCCCATTCAACATGTTTCTCCTCACAAGGCAATGGGCAGGATTATTTTTTATGATGTCATAAAATGTTGATTATGAATTGAGATATTGTTCACATGCCACAATATTCACCCTTTTAAGGTGAATGATTCAGTAGCTTTAGTACATTCGCAAGGTTGTGCAGCCATTACTATCTAATTTCAGCATGTTTTCATCCCTTTCCACACCCCTCCCCGCCAAAAAGAAACCCCATATCCATTAGCAGTCGCTCCCCATTCTACCTTCTCCCCAACCCCTGGCAGCCACGAATCAACATTCTCTCTTCAGGGATTTGCCTGCTCTGGATCCTCCACAGAAGTGGAATCATATAATATATTGATTTAGTGACTTGCTACTTTTACCCGGCACAGTGTTTCCAAGCTCCATTGCATGTAGCAGACCTTCTTTCCTCTTTATGGCTGCAGAATATTCCATTGCATGGATCTGCAATACTTTGCTGATTTATCAGCTGATGGACATTTGAGTTTTATCCACTTTTTGTCTATTACGAATAATGTTGCTATGAGCATTCATGTACACATTTTGTATGGATATATATTTTCATTTCTCTTTGGTAAATGCCTATGATGGAACTGTTGGGTCATATGGTAACTTTATATTTAAGTTTTTGAACAACTACTAGACCATCTTCCAACACAGTTACACTGAACAAAAAAGTAAGACTTCTGTTCTCATGGAGTTTATAGGTACTAATGTTATAAGAGATTGCGACTTTGGAAAAAAACTAGACCAGAAAGAAATCTTACGGCATCTTGTACAAGGTAGCCTTTAATCCAATACACGCGTCCTCTCAAATCCTTACTATAAAACAGAGGTTTGGTCCCGTGGCCGCCCCATGTAAATAGTGATGTGTAGAGTACTTTTTCCGTTATGACACTAAAAGATTTTCCATGGGTATTTCAATTCCATCACAACTAAGAAGATAGACATTTATAAATCCTGCTAAGCATCTAATTGAGAATTTATTATGACAGTGGCTGGCAGGTCAATAAAAATCTTCAAAATTCTTTAAGAATTTTCAGAGAATTGAAAACAAAAAAAATATTGGCAACATTATTATAGGAATGAGAAGACATATATAATTAGCCATAAATGGAAATAAAATACATGAGATGACAATCACCGCTCAAGAAGAATATGAACAAGAAGGTTGGGAAGGCATATTTAGTACAAAGTGCATTTGCTTTTTAAAAATTATTTTCTTGCAGTTGCTAAAGTATGTGAGCTTACCTGTGGTGCTGTGTAAACAGTAATAAAGGCAAGGCAGGCACTGGACTCCCCACTAACAAAACCCAGCCGACCTTTTTCTTCCCTGGCTGATTCCACGATAGCGGTGACCTTCCCAAAGGGTATTTGAAGTCATCTTACAACGATTAATTTGTGACAATTAGAAAAAAGCTTGAGGACAGTGCCGGGGAAATTCTGCATATCGTGGTGGTGGAGGGGATCATAGATTTTTAAGGATAGAAGAGACAGTCAAGTTTTTCCAACGTCCCATCATTCTCCTTCTCCCTCTCCCCGCAGCCCACCCATGCCCCCTCCCCCACAGCCCTGCCCTGGTTGCTGGAATGACAAACCAGCTAAAATGTGATCAATCTCTGGTTAAAGATTACTGTTCTAGAAGCGTGAAGACATTACCTGTAACCCCTAAAGGTAAAACATTGGAGTAACCAAAATATCTAACACAGCAATAAGTCCCTATTATACAAGTGGAAATTAGATCTGGGGACATTTGTGGAAGGGTTTGTTGTATTTTAAATGAAAAAAGTGGAATATAAACTTGCATTTATATTATACTTACAACTGTGTACAGGAAGTTGGAAAGAGACCCAGAAAAGAAACAGTTGGGGCTCCAGGGTGGCTCAGTCGGTTAAGCAGCCGGTCTCGGCTCAGGTCATGATCTCACGGTTTGTGGGTTCGAGCCCCATGTCGGGCTCTGTGCTGACAGCTAGCTCAGAGCCTGGAGCCTGCTTCAGATTCTGCGTCTCTCTCTCTCTCTGACCCTCCCTTGCTCACACTGTCTCTCTCTCTCTGTCTCTCAAAAATAAATTTAAAAAACATCATAAAAAATTAAAAAAAAAGAAAAGAAACAGTTGTTTTGCTTGGGTTAGGAGGGTAATTTTTCTTTTCTTTTAAACATTTATAAATTTTCTGCAATTTTGCTTATTCAGTGTTCCCATATCAAACCAATAAAAGTAAAAAGGTGTTTTTTTTTCTTTTTGTGCTTGAAAACAGCTAAAGTAAAAAATAGCATAAAAACATGCTTTGTTGTGGAGATAGAAATCTCCAGGGGCATTCTCCAGGGGTCAGAGATCAAAATATATATATATATATATATATAAAGTTTTAAGTTCATTTGGTGAAGCAAACATTGCATGCCTCCCATCCTTTTAAAAACCATTGTAGCTGTTGGTTGAATTTATGTTTGCAATTTAATATGAGCCAGGGGATCATTAAAAAAGAACAGTTTTAAGAGAAACCACAGCACAAGAGAAAAATGCTCGCCAATTCTTAGGACAAACCTAATTACGTTTTTACTCACATCCTGGAAAAAGCATCACCTGTCTTCACCACACCGCAGAGCTGATTGGCAGAACGAGTTTCCCTTTGGCTTATTTTAATATCTCTTTATTACTTGGATTTCTGCAGGTTAGTGGTTAGATGCCGGGACACATGATCTTTCTTTGTCATGTGTCCTGTTGTCTGGAGACCCATAAAACCAGAGGGCTGATAGGTTCAGCGTTTTGTGCATCTCATCTGCCCAAGCCATTCAAGAGTGTGCTGGCTCTGGCACACCGCAGCGGCTCCTGACGGATAATGTCCTTCATCTTAGGATGCAGATTTTCAAATAAAGAAGAATCTAAGTTTTTTGGATAAAAAAGGTCAACCGCAGCAAGCCCGATGTGAAGTAAGCTGAAAAATAATATTGCTGTCCGTGTGGAATGACTAGATTGGACATCTTTAACTTCAACTCCTTTGACAGTTTATGAAAACTAACAGTGAAGTTTTCAAACCGGATGGAGATTAGCCATTCGGGTCCAAGCACAAATGAACATATTCCGTTGGTACTCAGAGAACAAAAGGTACATTCTAATTTAGAGGAGGAATATTGTTTTCTCCTTTTAATATATCTGAAGTTCATATGATCTTGTATGTCTTTTTTTTTTCTTTTTTTAATGTTTTATTTATTTTTGAGAGGGAGAGAGACAGCATGAGGAGGGGAGGGGCAGAGAGAGAGGGAGATACAGAATCCAAAGCAGGCTCCAGCCTCTGAGCTGTCAGCACAGAGCCCGACACAGGGCTCGAACCCACGAACCGTTGACATCATGACCTGAGCCAAAGTCAGAGGTTCAACCAACCGAGCCACCTAGGCGCCCCTGATCTTGTATTTCTTAAATAGTAAAAAGATACTGTCTAGTTAGGGGCTGAAATCAAATAAATGGCAAGTCAAATATTTTTTAGTTTTACTCTAAACGGGTTGTAAACCTCAGAATCTGGGAAGAGTTGTATCAGGCAGACCATAATTTCTCACTTTTGCCCCTTAGAATAATTCAGCACAACTTTATTAAAGCCCCATGGCTCTCTGATAATTAGGAGAAAAGAGCTCCTAATTTCCGTGGTGAGGTAAGGTACACTTTTAATAAATAATTTTCATTTTCTCTTTTGTTAAACTTTGCTCGCCTCTTAGGGCAAGTTGTCACGCTACTGGGTGTTCCTGGCTTGTTTCTGTCTTGTTACCTTGGATTGTGACCAGCCTCCTGCCGTGGTGGCTCCTCAGGATCCGGCGGGGACTGACAGGGTGCCTCCGTCCTTGTCAGCGGGGGCATGTGTCTGCCGGACAGACACCTGAAGTCCCGACTGAACCCCCACAGGGCGGCTGGGACAGCCCTGGGGAACAGAAGGGCAGAGAATGACCTGTTTTGAAAGAATTTGAGAGTTCGCCAGTATACGTTTAGTGAGAACATTGTCATCAACGTTTTAATTAGAAAACAACAACCAAGTAGACTTAACAATATGAATTCATTCTTCAAAGAGAAAATGAATGAGAAAATAGGAAAATGCAAGGGACGCCACCCACCCAACTACCCAGATACCGAGGCAAAAAGGTGGGTGCATGTGAAGTTCTACCAAAGGACGCAGTTCCTGAGGATCCCAGATAGAGATTAACCCCAACGATGTCCTGCTGGTGTGAACTTGACTCTGCTGAGCTGTGGGCCTTTGTATGGGAGCCGCAACGCCGCTCGATCAGCGGGCAGGAGACCCCAGCCAGAGAGAGAGAGACATCGGCCTCTTTGGTATGTGACCATTCGTGTATTTGTGGAAAACACTTTGGCTGCTAAGGTCTTGAACGTGTCACTTAGATTCCAGTGAAAAAAAGGGAACCTGTTTTTTCTTTCTTACCTCCTCTTCTCAAATGCTTTAGAGTCGCGTCCATGCTCTCCTCCTCGACCTCCCTCACTGTCGCGCGCGCGCACACACACACACAGTTCTTTTGATTTGTTTATTTTGTAACTCGTCGGCTTCCTATCTGGGATGGTCACATAATCAGAGGGCCACAGAGACCCTCTCTCCCGGTCAACCCTCCCTGTGTCCTCGGGCCTCATCCTGTGAGTCCGGAATAAGGTCCTCACGGCGGAAGCGTTTCTGGAAAGTTCCCACTGCCGATGTCTCTCCTGTCTCGTAGAGTTCTCTGCAGCCGTGCAGCGTGGACGTGCAGGGGTGGAGGGAGCTCCCGAGCCGCTGGGCTCGGAGAAGCCAGCCCTGCTTTGAAGGCGATGCAGCCGCTCTTTGCTGTCTTCCTCCAGCGTCTGCCCTGGCTCCCTTGCACACAGTCTGCCTGACAAACCCACGCGAGTAAGATGACCATGGCGTCCCCTCCCCAGGCGCTGATGTTGGTGCTAGAAATGGGTTTAGACGTGTCAGATACGTTCCAGTCTGGAAGATGCATCATGAAAGGCTTCTGCGTGAGCAGAGTCTTGAATATAAGTGGAGAGAACTGGAGGGTCCCCGAGTGGTAAGGAAGCGGCAGGTTTGGGCAGCCCGGAGGGGGACCGATGTCACTGGTGTGTGAGTTTCCTGGGGCCACCGTAATAAAGCACTTAAAACACCTGAAGCCTATCCCCATGCAGATCTGGAGGCCACATGTCCAAAACCTGAGTTTCGGCAGGGCTGTTTCTTCTGGAGGCGCTGAGGGAGGCTCTGACCCCCGCTCTCCCGTTGGTGGCTGGCAGTCCTTGGCTTGTGAGCACATCACTCCAATTTCTTTTTTATTTTACTTTATTTACTTATTTGTGTTTTTAAGATTTTATTTTTAAGTAGTCTCCACACCCAACGTGGGGCTCGAACTCACAACCCTGAGATCAAGAGTCACATGCTCCACGGACTGAGCCAGCCAGGCCTCCCCACATCACCCCAATCTCTGTCTCCATTGTCACATAGTGCTCTCTTCCCTCGTGTCTTTGTCCAAAGGTCCCTCTTCTTATGAGGACCCCAGTTATGGACACCTCTATGCTCTAGCACAGCGTTGTAACTGGGTTATACCCGCAATGACCCGATTGCCACACGAGGTCACATTCGCTGGAGTTAGGATGTGAGCGGAGCTTTTCAGGGGCCACAGTCCCCCCCAGGGCACGGCGTTCTCGCACCTGTTGGTATTGGCAGCCGCACTTTGCTTTCCTCTGTCCTCAGCGTCCGCCGTCTTTGGAACGATGGACGCTTTGCCCAGACGACTGTGTTGCAGGCTGTCCTGGGCCTCGCAGGTGTTAGCGGCCTCCCTGGCCGCTAGCCACGGTTCGCACCAGAGTCGCCTTCCCCAGCGTAGCTGCGACGGCCACAGATGTCTCCAGACATCGTCACATGTCCCAGGGGGGACAAAATAGCCCGTGGTCAACAGCCACTGCTGCACGGTGATTGCAGTTTTTATCAAATTCCCTTGTATATTGTAAGAGTTATTCTCATATGAATCCACTACTGTGTTGTTTTTATTACAGTTTACTTCTGTGTTTTGAGAAGGAGAGAGCATGAGCAGGGGAGGGGCAGAAGGAGAGGGAGAGAAAGAATCCCAAGCAGGTTCTGTGCTAGTAGCAGTAGATGCGGAGCTTGAACTCCTGAAACTGTGAGATCACGTCCTGGGCTGAAATCGAGAGTTGGCCGCCCAGTTGACTGAGCCACCCAGGGGCCCTGGTACTACTGTGGTATTTAGTACCTAAAGGTCATGACCACAGCACCTTTTTCTATCATTGACAAATTATCCTGACTTTTTAAAATTAAATTTCATGTTATTTTTTATTAATATTGCTATTCCTGCATCTTTTGTTTGTAATTTCCTGATAAATGACTGTCCATCATTACATTTTTCAACAAGCACACTCCTCACCCCCAGCTCTGCTCATCCCAGAAGCCTGGGTCTGCTCTGAGCCCACTTCTCTCCTAGGCAAGGGGGGTATTGTGCGGTCAGGAGAGAGAGGAACTCTTAGCCTCACCTTGTCTGTGTACTAAGATTGAGCTGAGGATCCTGGGTGCCCGTGGGGGCTCTATGGAGAAGAGTGTAAGTGTCATATTCTTCCCCTTTGAGTCTTGCAAAGTTTGATGCTGGCAAAGAGGAGGAAGCCTCTTTCTTTCCAAGCCTGTGAGTTGGACCCTTGGTTTCTGAGTCAGCGTGTGAGGCGGACCAAGGTGGGTGCGGATGAGCTCCGCCTCGTACAGCCCGTGCCAGTCCTCCTGGCTCGCCGCAGGCTTCGGAGAAGAAGCACAGCCTCTAGAAATGAGCAGAACTTCCTCATTCTGCAAGTACTTCTGAAAAGCTCCTTTTGTTTCTGGAAATGCACCAGACACAACGTCCTCTGCAAAGAAACCTTCAAAATCCTTGAGAAGAGCGCAGTCGGTTACACTTTAACATTTGCTGTCTCCAACGGGAGGAGACGAATTCCCGAGGCTTGAAGTTTCAAGAGAATAGACGTTTGGCTCATTTCATATCAGATAGTGGATTGGAGGTGCCTTTCCTGGTCCACCCGGAGGCCCACCCCCTCGGCCCGGCTGCTTGCCGCCCACTCATCTGTCATCTTGCTCATCTGTCACCCACACAAAGCCTCTCTTTCCCCTCCCAGGCGGTGCTGATGGCTTCCTCCTCTGGGTCCACCAGCCCTTTGCGTGTCCTATATTTAGAACTGACTGAGTTGTTCTGTAATGATTTGTTTATGCATCTGTCTCTCCCAGTGGGTGATGGGCCCCTTGCAGCCAGGGACCACGTCCTCATCATTTTCAAATGCCCCTCGCCCCTCTCCTTTTGTTGAAGAAACCTCTGATCTATATTCACATCTTTCTGGACTCCTTTCTGAGTCCTGTTGCCATCAGCATAAGCTCCAGACTTCACCCCCCGAGTGCCTCAAGCCTGTCACAGTGAAGAAACACACACTCCTGCATGGGTTGGGCTCTCTCTTTCTCTCTGTGTCCCTTTCTCTCTCTCTCTTCTGACATTGACTCTTCTGCTGGGAACGTATCTTCCCAAATACCAAGCCACCCCTCCCTTGCTCTGGGTGGGCCCTTCCTCATTCTCAAGGTTGGGTCAGAGCACTCCTGGTGTCGCTGTCGCTGGCCGTGCTTTGCCCGGCACGTGGTTTCACACTCTCTTGTGATGGCCCGTGTGGCTGCTCACCCCCCAGACTGGAAGACCCCTGAGCTACCTACGTCAGCTCCCTACCTCCCGGCAGAGAGCCTGGTGCTCAGTAAATATTTGCTGAGTTCCATCTCTTGCAAAATCCATGGGACATATCATGAAACTCTGTAGTCAAGTAGGGAGAGAATGTAATCAGAGATTAGAAAACTTGAGTTCTTATCCAGATTACACACAGGGAAGAAAAGAAAATATAAAGATTTGCCCAGGTGTAAGAACGCTTTAGGAAAAAGTAGGCATAAGCAAACAGAAAGAGGTCCCTGCCAGGAAGTAGGACCCAAAGTGCAAAGACAGTGAACAACCAGACAAGTCAGCTTAGCAGGGACGGGGGTTACGGGATCAGTGAGAACACGGCCTCTTCACGTCACAGTGGTTCAACGAGGCGAGAACCCGGACAGGGCGACGCCCAGGCGGGTGGGCTGGCACTAGATTGCCCCACGGAAGAAACCAACAGAAAAAAAATCATTGTTTTGGTTTTGGATAAAGACAGGACATCGTACCCAAAGTTTGCTTATTTAGACATGTCTGCCGTTTATTCCCTGGTGAACTGACGGAGTGAATCTGTGTCAGCTCTGTGGCCTTGCTACATGCCAGGAAGGTGCTGGAGCTCAGGCTTTGGCAACCCCTGTAATGTGATTGGAAGGCGACATGGCCCAGACGGCTCACCTGGGCATTGTCAACACTACTGCCTACGTACAAGGTGGCAGGTCGTTCGGTCTCTGAGGCTGAGGTCTTTCTCTAGAAAGACGAGGACACATGTTTATATTATGAACCTTAGACAATAATTAGCTTTGATGTTTTTATAACTATATGAACTTGTCTAAGCCGTCCATCCATGGCCACTCATGACCTTGAACGTAGCTCTAGGAGGGTGGGATTCATCCTGTGTCTCCTGGGCCGTCCCTGAGCTGTCCAGTGGCTGTCACATACAGTGGATGTTTTAAAATGGAATTTATTCTCTGGCAAATGCAAACCCATTTCTCGTTAAATCTCTCTCTCCGCATGTGTTAGATACCTCAAACCTATATTTTTCTACCTCCCGTCCTTATCTTGGCTGGGCTCTGGTTGGAAAACCTAGACATGGCCTTTCCATTTTTTCTGAAGTTCATTGTAGTGTGGGCGCTGGGTTCCCCGGCAAGGGCTTCCAGAGAACAGGTGAAAGAGCATAGACTTGGCCTCCTTCTGCCTGTGTATCTCTTCAATCTCTGGGAGCAATTACGTGATACAGGATAGATTTTTTTTTTTTATGAGTTTGGTAGATTGGCTCCCCATGACCTCTGCTCTCCCGTTGGTCACAAAGCATCTGTTTTACAACCTGTTTTAATATGTTGCTGGGAGCTCATTTCAAACTTAGTCCTCTGTAGCTCTGAGATCCATGTTTACTGCTTAATCCAAATAGGAGCAAAAGTTGTCATTTCTATCTTTTGGGCCCATTTTCTTCCATGTTCCAAATTTCTCTTGGGTCCCGAGGGGTGGTTTAAAGTTGCATTTTTGGGTCCTGGGAATGAATTGCTCTGAACCTGGAAGCCAGGATGATTAGATTCCATGCGTCACGCCAGAGTCAAACATTGCCCGCCTAATTTCAGAGTTTGGACAACTTGAAATTATCAACAAATATTTAGCAACAAAATTGACCACCCGATATGAAACTGCAATCGTAGATGCTTGGGTGTAAACAAGTGCTCCCCTGAATACCTTGAAGGAGGAAATGGGCCCATTAATGTCGAGGGTGTTGGGATAGAATGAGGGGCCGCCTGGAATTTGATCATTGCTGTGCCTGCATGAAGGCCCAGGCTGACATGGCCGAGGAGACCTGAGTAAGACTTAAACAACTCTAGTTCAGATGATGACAACCACTCCGAGATGACTTTGTCATATTCAGCTTCGTTTTCTGTCATGTTTATAGCTCCAGCCAAGTCTGGGTCAGTCCTAACTAATTCCACGTTGATAATGGCTTTCCTATGTTTTCAAACATCCGCTTGATGAATTATCCTCAAGGAGTTTCTTAAGGCATGTTAAGCGTTCATCAGAGGTTCTCTCTGAGTGAAATGAGTTTGGATTTTGGTTAAATCCTTTTTTCCCGTGGATTGTATCTTGGCACCTGAGCCCGTTTTGTTATTTATGGCAAAAGCGTTGTCACATGCCCATAACAGTGGGTGGTGTGCCATCCGCTGCGGTATCAGTACCGCCGCTTTCTCTCTTTGGCCTGCTTCCAACGCGCCACGTCAGTTTGCCGTTCTCACGTTAGAATCCTGTTCTCTGTGTACTGTGTACTTTTTAAAAATTTATTTATTTTTTAGAGAGACAGATGGAGTGTGAGTGGGGGAGGGGGAGCTAGAGAGGGAGACACAGAGTCTGAAGCAGGCTGCAGGCTCTGAGCTGTCAGCACAGAGCCCCATGTGGGGCTCAAACCCCTGAACTGTGAGAATGACCTGAGCCGAAGTCAGATGCTTAACTGACTGAGCCACCCAGGAGTCCCACCATGTACTTCCTTAACACACAGTGTTATATCTAAATTTGTTCTTTACTTTTTTTTTTTTAAAGGCATGTACTCTTGCCGTGCTCTAGTCCAGATAGAAGTAGCAGAGCAATCTTCTGTGACGGTACTCCTGGGGACCTGCCACTCTTTTCCCTTGCAGATCTGACATGGGTCAGGGAGCCCTCCGCTCCTCCTCTGCCCCCACCTTCTTCTGCACAGTCTTCAATATGGACTCGCTGCCACTGCAGTTCTCTTGCTCCGAAGATGGTCCTTCCGGAAGGACTTGAAGGCCCTTCCCCCCATGTGACCCACATCTGGTCTGTACAAGATGCGCATGCATCCTGAGCTTGGTCGTCTCAGTGATGGGCCACTTCTATCACTGCCTTAGTCCATTTGGGCTGAGGCCCCTGGTTTGAAATTGCCCTGCACCCCCAGGCCTGTGATGGGGGAGGAGCCCCCGGGCCCCAGCAAGGCCTCGGCTGTTCTCTGAGAAGACGGAGGCTTTCCCGGCGGTGCTCTGCGTTTCTGCCCAGCCCTCACCCAGCCTCGCCCCTCCCTGTCCATTGGGTCCGCTCAGGCTTCTCCTGGCACGTGCCTCACAACTCCTCCCGCCTCTCCTCTGCCAGGCCTCAGGGCGCCTCCACGGTGCTAAGTATTTGTTATCACCGCACCCCTCTTCCGGGTACCAGTTTCTGTCTTTGCCTGGGCTGTTATTACAAAAATCCCATAAGCGAGATGGTTTAAAAACCGCACTCATTTCTCTCATTTCTGGAGGCTGGGACATCCAAGGTCAAGTCACCAAAGATTTGGTGTCTGGGGAGGCTCTGTCCTCCTTGCAGGCTGCTTCCTCCTGTAATGGGGCAGAGGGGACAAAAGAGCCTCTGGGGTCTCCTGTATACGGGCACCCCGTTCATGACCACCCTGCCCCACGGCTTAATCACCTCCCAAAGCTCCCGCCTCCTCACACCGTCGCCTTGGGGTTAGATTTCAGCGTAGAACCTGGGGGACTTAGGACATTCAGTCTGTCACAGGTCCCGAGGCAGCTCAGCCAGCCTGTTGGGTCTTCGGTCCCTAACAGATTGGAGTCAGGCTCTGTGCACTGGGCCCCTCTAGGCGCAGGGTGTCGTGCTCCCTGAGCAGTCTTGCGGAATTCCTTTGGCCAGTGGAGGGCCTTGATCTCTGTGGGGAAGCCTCTTCCAAACCCGTCCTCCAGCCTCCAACCCCTCCATCCATTCCTACTCTCAAAAGGGGTGAGCTTTATTTTAACTACCTTCCTTTGAAAAGTTGCAAGTCCTGCTAACTGGTTTGTTCCACAATTTCTTTGACGTCTGATGTGTAGACGGACCATTTTCCTAAGGCTGCCTTAACAAAGTGTCATAACGTTGGTGGTTTAAAACAGACACTTATTCTCTTAGTGTTCTGGGGTCTAGAAATCTGAAGTCAAGTTGTCAACAAACTCACGGTCTTTTTGAAGGCTCGAGGGACAAATCCTTCCTGGCCTTGTCCAGCTTTCTGGCCTTGTCCAGGTGGCTCCTGGTCCCTTGGAGTTCCTTGGCTGTAATGATGTCACCCGGATCTCCGCCCCCATCTTCACACGGACTCCTCTGTGCCTTCTCTGGGTCTCTGTATCCTGATATCCCTCCTCTTTTTCTTATAAAGACAACAGCCGTTGGATATAAGTCCCGCCCTAATCGAGTAGGACCTCCTTCTTAATTCGATCACATCTGCAAAGACTCTATTTCCAAACTAGGTCACATTCACTGGTATTGGGTTCGGATTTAGGCACCGCTTCGAGGCAGGGCGCAACTGAACCCACACCACTAGGTTACTTGGTGCCCCAGGTGAAACTTTCAGGAAAATGCGTTTACATAAATTTTTAATGAGCTTACTGGGTCAAGCTTGATGACGAGACTATGTTAAAAACAAAAACAAAATGAAAAACACAACAAAGTGTAAAAGCATAGTGTCTCCGTATGTAGGCGCCAGTGTCATTAGGTCCTTAATTACGTACCATCTCACCATTTAGTTTTGTGGGGTATGGGTCGTATGGGTTTTTGAGGGAAGGGGCCCGAGTTTTCATCCTTCCAAGGTTCGTAGCTCACTCGTTAGTACAGAGTAAGTGCTGAGGAAAACCAAATGATGGCCATTCTCTTCCAGCAGCGTGAAAACTCCGGTTGTAGCATGAGGGACCTCAGTGAAACACGACACGTTTCCTCATATTGAAAATTGTTAACGTTGGCATCAATGCCTGAGGACGGGCGGGGACTTGCCGTCCCTGGGACTTAGAGTCCAGTGCAGAGCTTAGGGGAACCGAGGGCCCAACGCACTGACCCTGAGGAGCCTCCATTCTGAGACCCACCATTCACTACTTTATGTATCGCTGAGAAAGAAACAGTGCTGCCCAATAATTGTAAGGCGTTAGGAATATCAGAGGCATCATGACCGCAGATGTTAAAAGTAGAAGCAAGCAGGTGAGTTTTAGAACAGATGAAATATGGTACTGAAACCAAATAGTCTCTATTTGTCTAGGAGGCTGGGCCTCCCCAGCCCGGAGCCCCCGCGTGGCGGAGTCTGGGCCGTAAGTGTTTGCAAGAGCAGGTGTGGTGGCTGCGTGTGGCTTTTGCAGTCCCACAGACATGCGGTGGCGTTCTACCTCTGCTTCTCAGGCTCCAGTGTCCTTATCTGTAAATGTGGAAAAACAACAACATCCTTATAGGGCTTTTTGTGAGAATCCAGCGACAGGGGGGAACACGCTCATCTCGGAGTCTGGCCCCCCGGGAGTTTCTTCTTCCCTTTCCTGTGCTCCTCCCCTTTGCCTCCCTCGGAGGCTCACAATGGAGAAGTCGAAAATAACTTAGACTCTATCATGACCTCAGACAATTTAAATTCTGAAAACTTGATTCGTTAGATTCCAAATAGAATGCTCAATGTCTCATTAAACTTAGATATTTTTATTTGTTTCCTGCTGCAATAAGATACTGCAAATTTTGTATTACCCCAGTGCGGATTTCTTCTCATAGTTCTGGGGACAGGAGTCTGATGCGGGGGTCTCTGGGCTAACCTCCTGGTGTGGGCATGTTTGTATCTGGGGCTGTAACGGGGCCTGTGTCATGCCCTTTCGGGTGGCTGCAGGCTGCCTGCCCTTGGTGGGCCTTGCCCCCCCGCCCCCAAAGCCTCTCTGCTCTATGGCATCCATCTCTTTGTGCCTTTTTCTTCCGTGGTCACATCTCCTTCTGACCAGCTCTCTGATCCCTTCTTCCATCTCCCACTTCCATTTTGAAGGGTTTTAGGATGCTTACCTGGCAGGGTAACCCAGGGGAGCCTCCCTGTTTCAAGATCAGGGATGAACTTTTTCTTTTAAAGTTTATTTCTTTACTTATTTTGAGAGAGAGAGAGAGACAGAGAGAGACAGAGAGAAAGGCAGACAGAGAGAAGAGAGAGAATCCCAAACAGCACAGAGACCGATGTGAGGCTCGATCTCATGAACCACGAGATCATGATCATGACCTGAGCCAAAACCAAGAGTTGGGCGTGTAACCAGGTGAGCCTCCCAGACACCCACCCGACAACCGTTCTTAACCCATCTGCACCGAGGCTCCCCTTTGCATATCATCTAACATATCTGCAGGTTCTAGATGAGGGCTCGGACGTCCTTGGGGGCCACGAATCTGCCTACCAGACATGGTATACAATATCTGTGTATCTCCCTTGTTTCTTAATTGATTAGAAAGATGTCCTGTGTGGTTTTAAAAACTTCTCATGTTTGAGTACCTACCATTCAATTGATACTCTATCATATCACTTGAGCATTACATCGAAATGATCTATTTATGTATGTATCTGTCCACCGCCCTAGTACACATGCTTCTTCGGGTTGCTTCTTATTCATCTTTGAATTCCCTGAACACAGGACAGTGATTAATGTAAAACAGATACTTGATAAATGATTATGGAATGAAACAGGATGAACTTTATTTATTTTGCAAAAATGTCTTATATTGTCTTTTTTTTCACTCTTATAAATGTGTCCCAGAACCCAAGCGCCTTTGGCTTCAAAACTTTTATTTGTCTTTCTCTATAACAATTTTTCATCTCACATACTTGGAGAAATACATGATTTGTTTTGTTCTATTAAGGGGAAATTCACATAGGAAAGGTAGAAAAATGAAAATAATAATAAAAATTATTTTGGGGTTGTTTTAAAAGGAGAATGAAGGTCTGTGAAGTTTCCTAATATACATAACCAGGATTTTCCTTCCAATGTGAAAGGAAATTGCACATTATTTTCCTGGGAGACTTTGGTTCTATTAACAAGGGAATATTTGTATCTTCATGAACCATGAAGGTCAATCCGTTATCCTTAGTTATGTGACTTTCCACTGTCTTACCTCAATGTCTGCATCAATAGGAATAATCCATCCAAGTTTTGGTTGAAGTCAAACATATTTATTGCATTTTTCTGTGAATTTGACAGAATGTGCAATATTCTGAACATACAAACAGGATTCTGGGGAAATCCCTGCTGCTTTTGTTGTTGTTGTTATTGTGTTGTTTTTCCTTTGTTGTTAATATCTCTTCAGTTTTCTTTTTTTTTTTTTAATGTTTTATTTATTTTTGGTACAGAGAGAGACAGAGCATGAAAGGGGGAGGGGCAGAGAGAGAAGGGGACACAGAACCGGAAGCAGGCTCCAGGCTCTGAGCTAGCTGTCAGCACAGAGCCTGATGCGGGGCTCAAACCCACGAACGTGAGATCTGACCTGAGCCGAAGTCAGACGCTTAACTGACTGAGCCACCCAGGCGTCCCTCTCTTCAGTTTTCTTATCTGAGCACAAAAGAGTGAGATAAAATCAACCTTTGACTAAAACTGATTGGTTAACAAAGATGACCATTTACTATATATTTTTAGTCTTGATACTTTTCCTTAGTAACCTTTTCTTTAGTGTATTCTCTTAACTCTTTTGTATTTTCTTTTCATTGGTTTTTATGTTCCTAATAGTCAACATTCTCTCCTTCCACAACCCTTGCTAATGTAGCATTCCCTGTCTCTTAGGAAAAGCAGGCATAGACCTGCCTCTAAATCAGAAGCCTCTGCACTGAAGGTGGCCTCATGGCTTTTTGTGGACCCGGTGAAAATACACAGTCATTACTGCCAGTTGACTTCTATTCCTCAGAAGAAAGATTTACACGTTTCCTGGGATCTGCTTCTAGTTCTGCCGGTCTGCATGCAGTGACTCTGTAGGAGTCAAAACTCAGCAATAGGATCAGGGCTTGAAGTATGTGAGCTTCATAGGCCAATAATAATTCTGTCATTTCTAGTGGTCCTAGAATTTTGAGATATAGTTGGAGTACTAGGCCTGTGATTTCCTCTAATGTAAAAAGGGATTTGAATATAAATATTTCTCCTTTTTAAACACATTATTTCATTCTTCATCATTATTTCAAAAGAAAGTCAGGAAAATGCAGATTTTAAATTTAATTTATCAGAGCGCCTGGGTGGCTCAGTCAGTTTAGCTTCCGACTTTGACTTGAGTCATGGTCTCGCAGTTCATAAGTTTAAGCCCCGCATCAGGCTCTGTGCTGACAGCTCAGAGACTGAAGCCTGCTTCGGGTTCTGTGTCTTCCTCTCTCTCTGCCCTTCCCCCACTCACACTCTGTCTCAAAAATAAATAAACATTAAAAAAATTTAAAAAGACAAAGGAAAAGAAAAATTATTCATAATCTCACCAATTGGGGTAATAGCATTTTAGTGGTTCTTCTTTCCATTTTTATATAAATTATAAATATGATATGACTGTGTATATACCATATATAAGTTTTTCTATGTGTATATCCTCTTATTTTATTTTATTAATTTATTTTTTATATCCTTTTATTTTAAAATAACAAAAACTGGGCGCCTGGGTGACTCAGTTGGTTCAGCATCTGACTCTTGATTTCAGCTCAGGTCATGACTTCACAGTTGGTGGGGTCCAGCCCCCATCGAGCTCTGCCCCGACAGCGTGGAGCCTGATTGGGATTCTCTTTCTCTCCCTCTTTCTCTGCCCCTCCCTCGCTCACACATGTACGCACACACACTCTCTCTCAAAATAGATAAATAAACATTAAAAAAAATAAGAAAAATGTCATCATGTATACCTCTATCCCCTCACCAGGATGAAATCCCCTTCCTGTGACTGTCTTCCTTATCTTATTATCTGCGCTAACCCCTAGAATGGCACGTGGTAAACAGTAGGTTCTCAGTAGGCAAACAGTTGTCGATTAACTGTTTCTACCACTGCACACACAGTGATTAGTACAGAAAATGAATTTATCTGCATTTTACTGGAGAATGTTGGAAAAAGTGACTTGCCACTTGCAGTTACAAGACGAAGTTTTGGGGATCTGATGTGCAGCCTGGCGACTTCCGTTAATCGCACTGTGTTGCGTATTTGAGGGAGCAGACCCCGAGTGTTGTTAGCACACACGCACACAGTCAGTGCCACCTGTGAGGTGACGGGTGTGCTGACCAGCCGGACGGGGGTAATCCTTGCTCTCCCGGTGCGTGTCTTCTTAACCATCACACTGTACATCTTAAATATGTACAACCTTGATCTGTCAGGGATACCCCAGGAATGCTGGGGGCAAAAGGAGAGGTGTGATTTACCCTAGGAATTGTCCATAGACGTCCTGCTGAGGCAGCCCCAGGAGGCAATGATGAAGAACGGAAGATTTTTGTCTGTCGAGAGAGTCCTGGGTTGGCCTTCCTCAGTCAGACAGCCACCTCACCCACAGGACACCTCCTTCTGCGAACAGCCACACCCAGTGACTGGTAGGGAAGGGGACACCAAGTCTGAGCCCCATGTCTCAGTTCAGTTCAACGCTGACGGGCCACCCTCCTGAGAGCCCCCGGGGCACTGACCGGCTGATCCTGGATATTCCTGGCCAGCACAACACTGGCAACCTCCCTTGTCACTTGTCCTGCTCCCGGCCTTTCCTCCCCCGCTGCTCCTGAGAGCAGACCCCCAGGAGCCCCCCACAAGCTCTGTCTCAGACTCTATTTCCCGGGAAACCCAATGCATTCAATGTTTGGGCTGCTCCCACGTGTTTTGTAGCTATAAACATGGCTGCGACGGATCGCCTTGTTCAAACGTGTGTCTTCCCCACTTAGTGATTTAGAGTAAATTTCCAGAAGAAAAATTTTGTTGATTAGAAAGGAAGAACGTTTTTATGGCTTTTGCTACCAGATGGCAAACTGACTCTTGAAGGGCTGCAGAATTGACCGTTTTCCTGGCGATGTATGATGGTGCCCATCCCCCCACCTTCTTGTCACCACTGGGGGTTCCGTTGTTGGTTGGTTTGGTTTTAATTTTGCTGTATTTAAAGGGGAGAAAAGGCTTCGTCATTGCTTTGTATTTGCAGTGCGTTGATAACTAGAAATGTTCAACATGCTTTCCTGGATCTACAGAACATTTGCGTTCCCTCTTTTGTTAATTTTCTGTTATGGTCTTATGCCAGTTTTTCTTCTGAGGGTTAGAAAGAAGAAATCCTCATTGTGTTTATATAGACTGTTTTCAGTCTTCTGTAACATAGTGATTCCTGATGCATATTTTTACGATGTTAATTTTTTTAGATGTAGAGAGATATTTATATTTTTGTGGTTAAATCTGTCAACTTGTTCAGTCCTTTTCCTGTATAAATTTTGCACTTGGAGTTAGGCTGACAAAGTCTTTCTCTCCCCCTTGGGTGTGCAAACATTCCCTTCAACATTTTTCTGATGATTTTTTATTTTACAAATATTTTAAACTGTGTAGAATTTATTTCGCCAGCAAACAGTATAAACTGGTGGCCGGGCTGTAGCGGGCTCGCCTGTGTCATGGGTTTATCGTGTCCCCCAAAAGAATATGTTCAAGCCTTTCCTCCCTGTACCTGTGCATGTGAGCTAATTTGGGGACAGGGTCTTTGCAGATGCGGTCAAGCTAGATGAGGTCCTACTGAGGGAGACCCCAATCCAGTGGCTGGCGTGTGCGTGGATCATGGGGATGTGGAAACCAGACACAGAGAGGAGATGCAGTGCAGGAGCAGAGGCTCCCGTGATGTGTCTTTAACCCGAGGAACATCAGGGCCACCTGGGTGGCTCCATCGGTTGAGCGTCCAACGTCAGCTCAGGTCATGATCTCACAGTTCGTGGGTTCGAGCCCCACGTTGGGCTCTGTGCTGACAGCTCAGAGCCTGGAGCCTGCTTCGGATTCTGTCTGTCCCTCTCTCTCTGACCCTTCCCTGCTCGTGCTGTCTCTCTCTGTCTCTCAAAAATAAATAAATGTTAAAAAAATTTTTAAAAAGATTAAGAAAAACCCCCCAAGGAACACCAGGTACCTCGGGACGCAGACACCAGGAGAAAGGCAGCTAACAGCAGAGACTCCCTCAGAGCCTCCAGGAGGAGGAACCCCGCGGACACCTTGAGTTTGGACTCCTTGCCTCCAGAATGGGAGGGAGGAAGTGTCAGTGGCTCTGGCCGCACGAGCTCTGTTGTCCTTTGCTGAGGCAGCTCGCTGTTTTAAAGATGTTTGGAACGGTTACCGTCAATGAAAATTTGGGACATTTCATCTAAAAATAGAAGGTTCCTCTTAAAAGCACTCGAACTCTGAGCCCCCATGTTGGTGTGGTCTTGGCGGGACCTCTGGCTCGCTTTCTCTGCACGAGCAGGAGCTCACGGGCGGGGGAAGCTACCTTGCTCAGCTCTCACATTTTCCCCCCTTTCTTGATGCTAACCTTGTCCCAACATCATTTCCTGAGTGAGGCACCAAACCGTAGGGAAAGCTGCTTGTGTCCCCGGCTGCATGCTCAGGGTCTCAGAGTTTATTTGGGGGTGCTTTTTTAAAATGTTTTGTTTTTGAGAGAGAGAGAGAGAGAGCACAAGAGCAAGACAGCATGAGCGAGGGAGGGGGAGACGGCGGAGGGTCCCAAACGGGCTCAGCACTGACAGCAGAGAGCCTGATGCAGGACTCAAACCCACGCACATCAAGATCATGACCTGAGCCCAAGTCAGATGCTTAACTGACTGAGCCACCCAGGTGCCCTTGGGGACAGTGAGTGGGAGGGGCTTTCTATTCTGATGCTCTAATGTGTCTGAATAGCCTAATGTGTCCTCTAATGTGTCAACAGAATCGCACAGTTGGGTTCATGACACTTTAAATGTATCATGTTCAATGTCACCGGGCAAGCAGGTGACATGCGCTTCCTTGAGTCCTAAAATTCTGTCCATTCAGTGAGTTTAACAGAAGTGAATGCAGCCTCTGCCGAGTGGACCTACGGTGACTGCAGCCCCTTGCACAGGTGCCCCCACTGGAAATGGAAGCCATTAGCTTTCTGACTAGGAGTTGGTTTCCCACCGCCAATTCCTTTTCTTTGAAAAACAATCATTTGAGTAAAGAGTCATCGCATTATCATTGCAGTTGTAAACATCATTTGTTGCCGGAAAAAATACGTAGCATGAAAATATGTAAGATCTCTGTCAGTTTTGTAAACTTCATTAAAATGTATGCGGGTGTCCTTTTTCCTGGAGCCACGGGTCACCTTCTTGAATTTTGAATGCACAAAATTTGAATTAGTATGAAGAGGATTGCCTAAGGGTTCAGGTCTGTAATACTTAACGGGGTGCTAGAAATGATTAATTAGTGATCATGTTCAGAAGGTCCTTTTACTTCATTTAAAGTTTTTTTATAACTTTTTAATTTGAAATAATTACAGATTCACAGGAAGTTGTGAGGAAATGTGTAGGGAGGTCCTGCCTCCTTCCCCGAGGTTCACATTATGGAACAATAGTATAACGTCTACACTGAGACGCTGCCGTGGGTACAAGCCATAGATGTATCCCAAGTTCACCATTAGATATGCACTCGTTCGTGGTGTGTATCCCCACATGCCTGGCTTAGCATGCCCACCACGACGATCGCGATAGGAAACTGCGGTCCCTACAGGCTCCGGGGTGTCACCCCTTTACAGCCGCACCATCCTCCGTCCGGTCCTAACCCCCGGCAGCAGCTGCTCTGTTCCTCAGTCCCGCAGTTCTGTAACGTCAAGAATGCTACATGCAGGGCGTCCTGGAGTCAATCACCTTCTGGACTTGGCCCTTTCCTGCCGCATAATTCCCCGGAGGTTCATCGAGGGGCCCTCGTTCCTTCTTCCTCCTGAGCGGCTGTCCGTGGCGTCCATGCGCCCGCGTGTGATCATTTATCGCATTGCAGGGCCTCCGGGTGCCTTCCGGGGCCGCCTATTCTGAATGAGGCAGCTGTGAGCATTCACGTTCAAGCTCCCGGGTGAAAATGTCTTCATTCCTCTGCGACGAATGTCCAAGACGGCGGTCGTGGGCTCGTGGGGGAAGAACCGCAGCTGCTCTCCAGAGGGGCGTCCGGAAAAGCCGTTGATGTGAAATAATCCTGTTCTTCTGTTGTCATCCCTTTAAAACATCTTTGTTTGTCTCCTGCTTAAACAGTCATTCCCATCTAAGAGGTAACAGAAATACAACTTTCATGATATTCTGTTATTTGTAACTTCCCTGCAATTCCGTCTTCATTTTTTATTGCTCTGTGTACAGTTGCTGGTGTTCCTTTTCCCAGTTGTTTTCCTACTCATTGGGTCTCCTCATCACCTGGAAAACCAGGTGCCTTAGGACAGAACGCGCCGTGGAGATTCTCATGTAAGCGATTTTTAGGGTCTGGCGGTTATAAGTGGAGCTGCTCTGGACAGAGTCCTTGGCTGGGCATCTGCTTCCCTTTCTCTTGGGCATGTGCAGTGCCCGGAAGTGGAATTGCTGGGTCACGTGTTCAGTGTATCTTTAGCTTTCAAAGAAATGTCAGCTAGCTTCCTGGGAGCGGCTGCACCGTTTTGCATCCTCCCCAGGAACGTGGGAGCATTCCAGACGCCCGGCGTCTTCACCGGCGCTGGGAACTAGCAGCTTCTGCCTCCTCTGTCCTTCTTCTTTTTTTAATTAACCTTTATTTATTTTTGAGAGAGATTGAGCATGAGCAGGGGAGGAGCAGAGAGAGAGGGAGACGCAGAATCTGAAAACAGGCTCCAGGCTCGGAGCTGTCAACACAGAGCCCGAAGTAGGGCTCAAACTCACAAACTGCAAGATCATGATCTGGGCCGAAGTGGACGCTTAACTGACTGAATCACCCAGGCACCCCCTCAGTGTGGTTTTAACTGGCACTTCCGTAAAGACTAATGACGTGAGCACTTTTTTTTTTTTTTTTTTTTGAGAGAGAGCGTGCTTGCATGGAGGGGCAGAGGGACATTGAGAGAGAAAATCCCAAGGAGGCTCTATGCCCACTGCAGAGCCCAATTTGGAGCTCGATCTCACAACCGTGAGATCATGACCTGAGCCGAAATCAACAAGTGGGTGCTCAACTGACTGAGCCACCCAGGCATCCAAGGACGTGTGCATTAATTTTTTTAAATTTATTCATTTTGAGAGAGACACAGAAAGTGAGTGGGGAGGGGTAGAGAAAGGGGGAGAGAGAGAGAATCCCAAGTAGGCTCTGAGCTGTCGCACAGAGCTCCATGGGGGGCTCAAACTCATGAAATGCTGAGGCCATGATCTGAGCTGTAACCAGGAGTCCCACATTTAACCAACTGAGACACCCAGAGCCTCGACGTGTGCATTTTTAGATGTACTTATCATCATCTGCATAACCTCTTTGGTGACGTGTCTCAGTGTCTGCTCATTTCTGAGTTATAGTTTGCTGTTGAGTTTTGAGGGTTCATTATGAATTTCCTTGCATATGTGAGTTACAAAAATTTTCTCCAAGTTGTGCCTTGTATTTTCATTCTTTGGACCATATTTTCGCAGAGTAAGTTTTTAATTTTGATGAAGTCCAAGTTATCAGTTTCTTTTTTCTTTTCTGGTGCCTCATCTAAGAAGTCCTGGCTAACCGTAGTCACAAAGATTTTCTGTTTTCTTTAAAAGATTTATAGCTTTGTGCTTTGCATTGAGATCTGTGTTTCATGGTGCACCCCTTGTACCGGGCATGAGGTTGAGGTTGTGGTTTATTTATTTATTTTTTGGCATATGGAAGGCCAGTTGTGCCATGATTGGTTCCCAAGACTTCCCTCCCTCCGTCGCATTGCCTTGTCGCTTTACCAAAAATTAATTGACCCTAACTGTGTGGGTCTATTTCTGGACTCTTTATTCTGTTAGTATTTTAAAATATAGCTGCTGGAAAATTTAAAATGACATGTGTGGCCCTCATTTTATCTCTACTGGACAGCACTGCTCAAAGCATGAGGGACAGCCAGAGGGCTGGCTTGCAGGATGTTCCAGTCAGTCCCTGGGGGAGGGGGCATGACTGCCTGGTCATTTCCCGGGGGGCGTGGCTGCCTAGGTCACAAGCTGCCTAGGTCACCAACACTAACACCAACACTTCCTCCTTCCCATTCTATCTCCCTCTCTCTCTCTCTCTCTCTTCCCCATCCTCACATTTAGTATGAAACCCAGTTGATGGTCCTAATTTATTTTCTTATCTTTATGCACCATAAATTATTTCTTTATCCGTCCTTCATCCTTCTCACATTTTTCCCTTTATTTATCCATAACATTTGCCCACTCAGTTCTGCTCTTTTAAATACCTAATCCATATGTACACGTTCCATTTTTTATCTTCTTTTGACACATTTTCCTTCAAAGATAGTCATCAAAATCTTATGGCCATAGATAAATACACAATAATAGCATGGCCCTAATTGAGATAAGGTCATCTCTGTGGCAGTAGTAGGACTGTATTTTTAAAACTCCCAGAATATTAGTTTTGAGTAGCACTCAATATACAGTTACGGTGTACATTGAAAATTATTTAAAAAGTAGTTGGCAATTTACATTCTTCCTGCCATAAATGTACCTTCCTCCACACATATGTTCAGGACAGCTGTCTCCTCTCTAATTCGGTGGACAACAGTGAAATAAGCGTTTCTTTAATGTCCCTTCTACCTCGTGCTATACAATTTGATAATCGGGATAGTACAGTTATGCATTTGATATAATTTGTATAACCTAGTGAAATCTGAGTTAGCTCCGTTTGCGTGACTTCCTTTGTATACACAGGATGGTGACATGAGGGGAAAATCTGTTTGAAAGAAGAACTGAAAGAATGAATACTTAGTTCTGATTTTTATTCCTCAACCAAAGATATGTGGAAGACCTAAGCATCCTACTGCATCCCCTGGTGAACAGCCGTGTGGTTTAAGACGCCTTCTGAACAGTTCCGCAGACTGAGAGCTCATTACCTGGCCACACCGACAGTTACCTGTAAAGGGGAGACAGTATTTGATTACATGGTTTCCCAAAACTGCATGCAATTTCAGGACTAAGTTTGTTCGTGAAGATTATTTGAATGTATCAAACATGTAAAATGTGCATTCATCTTTTGAAATGTGTTGTGATTAACTGTGTTGTTGACTATCAAAGTATCCTTCAGTCTTGAGGTTCGTTTATCCAAGTAGACTGGTGCTGACCTTGAACACTGTTGTCAGCGGTGCTTCTAGGAGATCACTCTGCTTGTCCTTACCTTACAGCTGCCTTAGTAATTCGTTCCCAGAAGTGTGGCCTTACAGGAGCCGGCCAGGAGGCGCAGATGCTGGGCCTCCAGAGTCTAAGGAGAGCCCGGGTCTTAAAAAGCATTCCCATGTTATGGAGAAACGTCCTCTTAGGACATAGCTCTCTCCGTTTGTTGTCCCAGAGATGTCCCTTGTTCTGTCAGGCCTTCTCACCTTTCCCCTTTACATTTCAGAAATCGCAGAGGTGAGTTGTGATGTACAGCTACTCCATAGAACTTAACGCCGTGCGGCTTTTGGGGTTTTTTTAAGAGATGCTTGGTTGAACTTGGGTCAAAGGCGACTTGGCCTGGGTCTGGAACAAAGACTCCTCATGGGGTAGTTCATGTGTGGTTCGGTAAAGTCGAGGAGACTGTTGAACTCACTGAGTGCTTCCTGAGGGCTGACCCAATGATTCTGCTTGAGATGAAAGGCTGGTGTTCTCTGGCATTTAAATTAGCGTTAAATCAGGTTCCTGGTGGGCTTGAGGCATTTACAAAATCATGTCCAAAAAGTGGTGTAAAATATGCATTTTTCTAAAGTAAGGGGTATAGGACTCTTAAGGGAATAAAAAATAACCCTGCGTATCCACAGACCTGTTTTTAAGGGATGTGCAAAGCTTGTGGACAAATTTAAAAGATTGCATATATAGACAATCGGGATGGGGATGCAATGATTATCCAAATACTTGGGTATTTGTGTAGATAATAATTTTTAAAAAGCCATAAACTTATTCATGAGTATCTGAATGACCTCATCATGTCCCAGGGCCACTGTTCAGTCCCAGTGTCTGTGTTGGGTTTTTATTTATTTATTTTTGTCACTTAGTTATTTATTTTTGTTGTGCTTTTAATTGAATCGACATTCACTGACTGTCGAAGGTGATATGTTTAACCTCTAATGCAGCGTTTCTCAAACTGGGTGCAGAGGCCGTGTTCCAGCCTGACCTGTGAATTCTCAGGGTCTGAGAAACACTGCCTTCGAGGTCGACTGATGAGTTCAGTCGTTGCTTTAAGAGTGTGTGACGTCCCTCAAGTCGCTTCTGTTTGGTTTCGTCCTCATGGAGGCAGAAGGAAGGAAAACGAAGGTTTACGATGCTTAGAAGTTGTGTCAGGGTGTCAGGGAAATCCTGAAAGGACCATGAAAGAGGAGCACCTGCTGGGTTAGGGGGACAGAGAGGAAGTAAGGGGGCGCGTCACTAACATGAGCCGAGAAGGGCGAAGGGGTGCGCGGACCGGTGCCGACATCGGGCATTCTCAGCGGAGAGGAGAGTGTGCGAAGCCACCGAGGCAGGACCTCCCGGGGCGCTGGGAGCAGTGTCTGGGATTCTGTCCGGTTGGGGTGGTGGAGTGGCTGTGGGTACTTTGGGAGGGAGGCAGACGAGAGAGCCAGGGGCCAATTATGAAGGATTTGAGGGGTTTGTAAGTGGTGTAACGCTGACAAGTGATCTTAAACCCAGGACTGGCAGCATCAAATTTGTCATCTAGGGAGACAATGTGGAGCCTGGATGGTGGATTCTTAGGTCACACTGGGGTCAGGAAGAAAGTTCAGTAAAACCTTGGTTTGTGAGCATATTTCGTTTTATAAACATGCTTGTAATCCAAAACACTTGTATATCAAAGCGACTTTCCTCATAAGAAATAATGGAACTCGGATGATTCGTCCCACAACCCAAAAACATTAATATAAAAATGATTATGATACTGTGATATAATACAAAATAATGAAGAAAATACAAAATATAAAGAAAAATAAACAAATTAACCTGCACTTACCTTTGAGGTAAGACAAAGAGAGTGGTCAGGAGACAGGAGAGTTATTGTGTAGGAAGACTTTCTCTGTCACTAAGGGAGTCACTGCTATCTTTTGGCTCAGTGGAATCCTTTTCTTTTCGTGCGACTTTAACAAGGAACCTATCCAGTGACACTTAAATTTGCCTCCTTCTGAGGATTTTGTGGAAATGTGACATTGCATTCTTGTTAAACAGTCATGTCTCACACTGCTGCGGCCTTATTTGGGTGGCAGTTTTTGTAGAAAACTACAAAATTGTGCACTGTTTCCCACATCTTGCACATCTCCCTAATCTCATTGGAAGTGAGGGATTCTTCCGCCTTTTTCTCCTCCTCCTCTGCGGACGAGACCTCCCCCATAACCTCTCGCTGTTGCTCATGATCCAACAGTTGGATACCAGTTGTGGGCACCTTCCTGTGTTCTGAGGAATCACTGATTTCTGACAAACACCACAGCCTGAGACCGAGCATCCAAGCATGGGAGACAATCACTGACAATCGACGGATAGAGAGAGCGAGGAGAGAGAGAAGCACCATTGACTCAGTTGCCATCATGTGACATTCAGTGTCACGTACTAGTCGTATTGTAAGGCATCACTTGTTTATCAAGTTAAAGTTTATTAGAAATGTTTGCTCGTTTGCAAAACATTCGCAGAACCAGTTACTTGCAATCCAAGGTTTTACTGTATTTGCCAACATAAAATCACAATAAAACAGATGTAAATATTCCTGTGGGGAACGGGGAGATGAGGAAAGGGAAGCTGGTCATTGATGTGAGATCAACAGACATAGAAAGGGGTCTGTGAGGAAGAGATGTGCTTCACCTGTCTTGCTTCCCAGTCTCCTTTTAGGTCCGGCTGTGACTGATTGCGAACACAATGAATGAGAACCCTTGGCCATGGACGCAGATGGGTTTGTCCAGGGTTCTGTCACTGGAGACCCAGCCTCCTGGTTTGTCACTTCCCTGTCCTCAGCGTGGCCTCTGCCTCAGGGACAGGATGGCTGCTCCAGCCCCAGCTGCACTTACTTGGGAGGACAGAGGGAGCCAGACAGGCCATGTCCTCTCAAGGGACCCCCTCCCCCAAATTAGCACACCCCACTTACCCCCACGGGCTTGTGCTTAGCCAAATGGTCATACTGCAGCAAGGTGGCAAAACAATTTTATTCTGGATGATGGTGGGCTCTGCTAAAATCTGAGGAGAAAATGGGAGATGGGGAAAATAGCCCTCATCACATTCCTTGGTAGCATTTGCGTGAAACACACCTAGACCGCCTAGACATCTTGGATGCTCATCATGTGGTGTTTCATCATTTTTGGGGAGATCGCAGAATTGGGTCTCCCTCTCATCACATTTTCTAACTTGACGTTCTTTACTTACTTGGTAATTGACTTTTGTTTATTAATTCTTTGTATTTTCTCATTGCTTCTAAAATTTTTTGTTCCATTCCCTGGGGTTTTCTCTGTTTACAAGTCTCTCATCAGGAAGTAATTCCAACAGGTACCTTTCTAGTCAGTAGAGCATGCGCCTCTTGGTCCCAGGGTTGTGGGTTAGAGCCCCATGTTGGGTGTAGAGATTACTTAAAAGTAAAACCTTTAAAAAAAAAAAGAAAGAAATTAATCCAAATATAGTGTTATTTAAAATTTTTATATCTTATATTCCCCTTTATTTGCCCACTTTCATTGTCTAATAACTACAGAGCAGTTTTAATAATGATTGTGCTACTGATATCTTTTTCATTTTAGTAGGAATGCATCTAGTATTTCTTCACTAAGCATATGTATGTGTGCACTGATATGTGTTTAGTTTTGTATTTTAGACTTACATATTGAGATTTTTGAAATTAAAATGCTGAATTTTATCAAATGTCTTTAGCATCTATAGAGATAATTATATAA
Source organism: Mungos mungo (assembly GCA_004023785.1). Taxonomy (NCBI): domain Eukaryota; kingdom Metazoa; phylum Chordata; class Mammalia; order Carnivora; family Herpestidae; genus Mungos; species Mungos mungo. The sequence goes on from PISW01001414.1 coordinate 39,995, forward strand.
TTTTTGTCTTAACACAGTAAGTTGCATTAATATCCAAATAGTAACCCATTTATTCATTTTAGCTATGAAATTTACTTGATTGAGATTGTACTTTTTAAAGTTTATTTATTTTGAGAGAGAGTGTGTGTGCATGCATGGGGGAGGGGCAGAAGAAGAGAGGGAGAGAGAATCTCAAGCAGGCTGTGCACTGTCAGCATAGAGCCTCATGTGGGGCTTGAACTCAGGACTTCTGAGATCATGACCTGAGCTGAAATCAAGAGTCGGCTGCTTAACCAACTGAGCCACCCAGGTGCCACACCCCTACTATTCTTTTAATGTGTTTCTGTCTTGTGTCCGATAATACTTTCAGCCTCATTATTATAATACTGATCTGTATGTGAATCTTCATTTTACTTTGTTTCTGGTGACCTACATTTATATTTCCTTTATCCTGGATGACTTCGTCCCTTAAATGTTTATGTCTATTACAGACGCCTACCATTCTTAGTTAACATTTACCTAATTTAAACCTATTTAATTCTTTAATCTAATTTAGACTTTGGTCTTGGTTGTGTAATCATTTTGATACACCTCTTTACTTTTTTCTGGACTTTTAGTTAAAAAGTAGTTTTCTCTAAAAGTCATAAAAGCTATTAGTGGAAAAACTACTGGTAGATTTGGCTGCTAAGTCCCTGTGACAGAAGGGTCCCAACCCAGGCTCTGAAACACCCCCATTTCTTAGGAAAAGGTGGAAAGTCTGCGTGAGTAAGTAACCCAAAGCCACTTACTCAATGTCATTGAATTCTGTAAAAACTAGTACAACAGATTAGATTTGGTGATTATTTAAAATATACTTAAAATTAAATTTAAAATACAATTGATTATGCTTTATATCATCCATCTCTAGTGAGAAATACGTGAAACATCCCCGTTTACTAACTGGCCAGAGGACGCTTTCAGACGTTAGCAGAGTAAGCAAGGCTCCAACAAGACTTGTGCAGGGCAGGCACCTGTGGAGGCAAAGGACTTTCCCACACTTCCAGAACTTTCCTTGTCTCCTGACCTGTTTAGAAACGGAATACCTCTGGTTGGGCTGGGCCTGGGAATAATTTTCTTACAACATCACAAAGCTATCATGAGATGAATCCAGCTGCCGATACTATGCAAAGTATAAATATTAATCAAGGAATACCAATGTAACTAAATAATCTTTAAAAGGCTAAACGGATGTCCATGTGGTGATATTCTAATTGCCCCATCATGTGTGTTTGCTAGGAACCCATGAGAAGGATCCCCCTACGTGACGGCAGGGGTCCAGATGCGGTCAGAGAAGCCACTGGACTGACCTGCACCCTGGGGACAGCGCAGATTAGAAATAACCAGTCACAGCATAATGTAGGATCCATGGTGTCCAGTATCTACTTCCTGAGAAGGTGTCGATTGATTTTAAGTTCAGAGAAAGAATGTACTAGATGACTAGACCCAAGAGTCCATGAGGACAGGGACATATATTAATTCATTTTATCCTTATAAACTGTCAAGGACACTGAGGCTCAGAGAGGTTAAGAATTTTCAAGGTCACAGAGCCAGGGAGGAGGAGCTAAGATCTGAATGTACGCTCCTAACTGCTTTATTTCCAACTCCCCTCACCTTGTCACAAAGATGAAGGATGTAAAGACATATGATAAATACTCACTAATTTTAACTACCGTTATTATAATCTTGATCTTAAGAAGTGTTTCTCGATGGGCCATAGGCCACCTTCACACAATGGAATCAAGCCAATTAGGAATGGACAACCCGGCACCTAGAGATTTCCAGCCAATAAGGAACAAGGGGACGTGACCAGAACCTTATAAAACAAAGGTCCTAGAGTCATGGGCATTCACTTTTGAATGTCCACTCGCTGAGGAGAGCCTCTGACCAGGATCACTGCCGTGGTCCCCGACTCTCCCTGCTTCCAGCCTTGCCCCTTCCCCTCGCTTTTCCATGGGGCAGCCAGTCATCTTGCTAAGATGCCAACTTGATGTCATCTGGCCACTTCATCAGGCACCAGCAGGCAAGCAGTCAATACCTCTGGGGCGAATGGATGAGTGAATTAGATGTAAGACTTCCTTGGCCATAGTCCTCTCTCTGTGACACTGGGCTTAGATGAACCTCACTACGCTCTTTGTCTCATTTTTTCAAGCTTCCTTTGCTAACACTTCCTTCTTCCAAGCAAATAATTCTTTCAATAGTTCATTCAATCCATCAAGTAATGTTGTGGGATTTAAAGAATAAAATGAGTGGCACTTGGGTAGCTCAGTTGGTTAAGTGTCCATCTCTTGATTTCAGCTCAGGTCATGATCTCATGGTTGGTGAATTCAAGTCCTGTGTCAGGCTCTGTACTGACAGCATAGAGCCTGCTTTGTATTCTCTGTCTCCCTTTCTCTCTGTCCCTTCCCAGTGTGTGCAAGCCTACACACTTTCTCCCTCTCTCTCTTTCTCTCTCTTTCAAATATATCAATAAACAAATTGCCCACAAATTTTAAGTAAATGATTACAATTAATATTGGTCTTAATCTCATATACCTGGATCAAAGCTATATTTTCTCTTAATTTTGCTGCTCCTCTAATATCTGTAAACCATACCCATCATAGCCATTGCTCTCCTTGTCATCCTTACCAAACAGCTGTTATGTATTAAAGGCAAAGGTTTTTTGACTCTTGAATCCTTGCAACTTTACCATTTCACTAACTGTGATGGACTGAATTGTGTTCCCTGTTGTCTACCCCAACTAAATTCGTATGTTGAAGCCGTAACCCCCCTGTGACTGTATTTGGAGCCTTTAAGGAAGTAAGAGAGGGTCAACAACGTCATAGGGTGGGGCCAAGGTCATGGGGGGGGCCTAATGTGATAGGACTGATGTCCTCTGAGGAGAGGAGGCCACATAGAGCTCTCTCTCCAGGGAGCACAGAGGAAAGACCATGTGAGGACACAGGGAGAGGGCCATCTACCAGCCAGGAAGGGAGCCTCCCCGGAAGGAATCCTACACCTTGATCTAGGACTTCTTGCCCCCAGAACTGTTAAACCAGTGTCTGTGTTTTCACACACCACCAGGCTGCTGGGAGGACCAGGAATGTAGCACTGCCCCCTTGTCTCACTCCAAGAACCCTGGGTCAGGGCCGTGTTCTACCTGGAGCCGCGTCTCATCACCGGGCTCGAAGGGAGCCAGCAAGAGGGGCTGCTCGTGCAGGACAGAAGACAACAATGATGCTTGGGTTTCTGGTGCCGGGAAGACTTGGGAGTTCCAAGATCGAAGAGGGAAGGAACATAAATTAGTGCATGAATGTGAAAGAAGTAAGAAAATAGTTCTTTAGTCTGGATACGTGGGCAAGGAGTCACCCATCCACAGGCATGCTGCTCTGACATGGGTTTCCTGATACGGGGGTCTCCAGCCTCCCGTAGTTGGGGAGAGGTCATGAGTAAAGCGCTGATCTTTCTGGATATTTCTTCTGGTTACCTTAAAGTACACATGGATTTACCTTTTGAACCAGACTTCTGCATTGTTTAAAGAATTAAGTCTATTTATTTTGAGAGAGACAGAGATAGTGTGAAGGGGAAAGAGAGGGAGAGAGAGAGAGAATCCCAAGCGATCCCAAGAGAATCTCAGCACAATCAATGCATCGCCTGCTCAAACTCACAGACCACGAGATCACAACCTGAGCCGAAATCAGGAGTTGGAGGCTTAACCGACTGAGTCATCCAAGCGCCCCCCCTTTTCTTTTTTAATTTTTTAAAAAATTAATTTATTTTTAAATTTATATCCAAGTTAATTAGCATATAGTGCAAACAATGATTTCAGGAGTAGATTCCTTAATGCCCCTCACCTACTTAGCCCATCCCCCTTCCTACAACCCCTCCAGCAACCCTCTGTTTCTTCTCTATATTTAAGAGTCCCTTTCCTTACTAGTATTTGCCTCATACTATTACAACTAGAGGCAACAGGAAAGTTTATTTCATATAGAAAAGTTTCTTGAAGAATAAAACTACATCTGTTCTTACATAGGGAGGACTGAGGAAAGAGGAAGTCTCTGGTGAAGATGGAGTTGATGCAGTGAAATGGAAACAGGAAGAGAAAGTGGAGGCCGGCGAGGGAGGTGAGGAGTGTCAGGGTGCGGACTCCGCTGCGGAGACTTTGTCCCCGCCTGGGCACTGACATTCATGGCAACGCAAACAAATACAAACGGCATGAGTATTTCCTATCCTTCACCGTCGCCCACGAATGAGCCTTAGCAAGTGCTATGGTTACGCGGTGGGAGAGAAAAAGAGAAACGGTCACATTTCATCCCTCCTGCACGTTCTTCCTGATCTGGTCCGTGGTTTCCTCAGACCTGCACTCCCAGGGCCTTGACACAGGACGGCCAGGCGTCTGAGACCACCCGGAGGTCAGGGCCCTGTCCGGACGGAACAGTGTGGGTGCCGATCAGGGCTGTCCTCACTACCGCCCTCGGTGCCCTGTAAGCTCCCTCGACCTTAGGCTGCTCTGTTTGCTCAGATTAAAAAACCTTAAACCACCACCTGCCGGGACACAGGCCTGGTCTAGGTCCTAAGTACGTGGTTTCAGGTAAAGGCAGGCGGCGGGATCTTGTCACTGACGGGCAGGGTCAGGAGGACCTGTGGATACTGTGCAAGGTCACTGGTGAAGAAGTCGCTGTCCCTCTTCCTCGAGATCTCTGGGCACTTGGGGTTGTCCCTGGTGTTTCACACCCAAACTCACCATGGGCTCCCGTTGTCCTGGATGGGGCAGCAGACTGCCTCAGTGACGTGGGAGCCAAGGGACGTTCCGGAGCTGACTGCCGGTGATGTGAGTCCTCCCCCGTCCTCTACTGGATCCTCTGCGGTGTGTCGAGGCGAGGCCCCGAGCACCGGGGGTGGCATGGATTATGACACTCGTCCCGGGGCTGACTTTGCCCACAAAAGTTCCAAACAGGCCCCACGGACTGGACGGTTCAGGGGTGCCCTCCTGGACCAGGCTGTCGCAGCTCTGACGTGGAGTCGCCAGAAAGCCGGTTCCGCATCTCTTCTTCTCCTGACATAATTTCCTAATCAGGTTGAGCTTAGTTTTGAGCCCAAGTTTTGAATAAAAACAGCTGTTCTCAGCCGGCTCTTTAATGAAGCAGTCAGGCTTAGGGGGTGAGCCTTTGGTGGCCGGCGACTGTCTGATCGGGCACGTGCCTGTGTCACCGGCTCCCCTGGGGGCAGGGCGGGGGGAAGGGCGGCCATGAGCAGGACACAGTGGCCCTGCGACCCTTGAAACAGTGCCTCATTGCATCTAGACATGCCCGCCCTTGCCTGTGCACGCAGCACCCGGGGGTGAGCCTGTGTTGCACCCAGGGCTGCCCTGGCACTGGACCCCCGGAGGGGCTGGAGACAAGGCGGCCAGGGAGCTGCAGCAGAGGCGGGCAGGAGGCCCGGGTTCCGACCAGACGCTGAGTAACAGTAACACCAATAACCAACCGACAATCACAGGCCCAGCCGTGGGTATCACTCAGTGCTCCGTGAGCGTGTGAAGGGCTCCAGGCTTCCCGTTTGGCTGTTTCTCTCCCTCTTTTACTGATCATCGGAGCCAGAATTTCACTACGTAACAACCACTGGACGCTGATGGGCAGGGTTCTCTACATGTTCCTGGTGCCGAGAGACGAATGTTGCTTTCTTCTTGACTATTTTATTTAATGAATCTATTTTTTAATGTTTGCTTATTTTGACAGCGAGAGAGTAGGGGAGGGGCAGAGAGAGAGGGAGACAGAATCCCTCGAAGGCTCCTCAGGGTCAGTGGGGCTCAAACCCATGAGATCATGATCTGAACCAAACTCAAGAGTTGGACGCTTAACCTACTGAGCCACCCAGGAGCCCCTTATGTAGTGACTATTTTACTTGCATCTCTTAGGGCATAGCATCCCGACATAGGCAAAAAGTGCACGCAGGACACACGCACCAAGAGACATTAAAAGAGGTTGCTTTCCACAGAACAACAAATTAGGAAGCTCCCCGCTGTGAGGCTGACTGTTTCTGAATGCAGGAAGTGAAGATGTGCGCTCTGAAAGATGTCTTCACTTGGTAAGAAATTTGAACAACTCAAAATTGGGAAATAAAAAAGTCGAACTACCCCATCATCCCTCCAGATATGGACACGGTTTACAGAGTATGTCTTTAAAAACCTATCGAACATACTTTGGAACAACCATTGGGAGTTTTTAAAGACAGAAAACATTAAACATTCAGAGGACATGAAGGTATTGTCATTCCAGGTCAAGAAAAGAATCTCACAAACCTTCCCAGATTTTATTTAATATTTCACTAGAAAGGATTTTATTTTACTAGAAAGATGTTGGTTCGTTCCCATGTGAGGTTTGTATCCAGAGCAGCTCCCCAGGGGCACCTGGGGGGCTCAGGTGGTTAAACTTCTGACTTTGGCTCAGGTCGTGATCACACAGTTCATGGGTTCAAGCCCTGCACTGGGCTCTGTGCTGACAGCTCAGAGGCTGGAGCCGGCTTCAGATTCTGTGTCTCCCCTTCTCTCTGACCCACTTTCTGCTCACATTCTCAATCTCTCTCTCTCTTTTGCTCTCTTTCTCTTTCAAAAATAAAACAAACATTTAAAAAAATTAAAAATAAAATTAAAAGAGCCACTCCTGAGAGGTCAGGCAGGTGCCCGCAGTCCTGTGGGATCCGTGAAGCCGTGTCTGAATCATTCTGCTTTGGGATTGCTCGTTCAGGTAACAGCACACGCTGCACTAGATCGTCTGAAACTCTGAGCTCTGCCCAGGACCCTCAAGCTTGAAACTGAAGAGCTAATTTCCCTTGAGCAATACAGCAAACACTTGCTGTGATGGCGTCCAGCTCCCTGCAGGTCTGAGGGATGGCTTGGGATGCTGGAAACTAAGTGGTGGTTTACCTCCACATTTATCTCAAGAAGCAGTAGGTCCCCTTAGCGACGGAGCCAGCTCGGCGGGTCGTCCAGATGCACCGAGGGCCTGCCCCCACCGAGGGCACCGCCTTGTTATGAGCAGGACACTTAAGTGGAGGTCATATTGGGATAGCTTTGTAAGCCATTTTAAGGGATGCCTTTACTCTCTCTGTCCCGCCTTCCCAGAATGCTTTTCCTCTCAGGTTCCTCTATCAAAATCGTATCCATTCTTTAAAGCTGAGCTTCAGTCTCGTCTTCGGCATAAAGTCTTGGGTAATACTATTTTTCCCCTTGTTATTTTTGTTTATACTTTGGCACCAGCACTTTAATGGCAGTGAGTTGTCATTACCCATTTTCTCACTTAAAGCAAGACTCATTGATCTCTATAGACAACTAAGTGGTTTTCAGTTCAGTTAGGAAGAGGGAGATGTTCAGTGAATACAGATTGAGTGAATCCATACAGCAGTTTCTACAGAAGAATAAGAATAAGTACGTTGACCACAATCGTTGACCGCTTCCATAAAGACAGTTTTTCTAGCACTGGTGTCCAGAAAATAGGAAATCCGTGGTCCACATCCCCTAGTGTCCCTGCTATCATTTATACCTGCTTCTCCACACTGCTGAGTACTGGGGCAAATCCCTTCTACTTTATTGCTGCTTTTGCCTTTCTTTCTCATGACTAATCACTGGCCAAGCGCAATGCCGATCGTGTTTTCATTTGCTGTTTTCTTTCTTCTGATTGGGCCGTCGTGCGCTCCGATTTCGGCCTGCTTCCCCAAGGTGAATGCTCCCACTGGTGACAGACCCTTCTCTTTCCTTTGCACACAGTCTTCTTTGATCCTACCGTTAGTAGCTGTGTTACAATCTGGTAACACACGGGTATCTTTTTTCCTGAGTGGAAAAACAGGGTGGCCGACGGATTCGGCACCCAAGTCCGTGCTTAATGACTAGAGAAGATACTCATTTGCAATCTCTGCTATTTCAGACCTGACGTTTCTCGTTCAAGGAATCTGAGATCCCGCCTGAGAAGAAAGGACGGGCGTTCCAGGAAAGCAGCGCCCATCAAGTTGCAAAGTCCTCCCTTCAGAAGATATCAAGCTAATGGACTTCGTTCTTCCACTCTTTACGCCGGTTTGCTTATCAGGCAACCATCAGTTTTATCATTGTTCCTTCGTTTGGAGACTCAACTAGTAAGTTCTGGTCAAGCCCTATGATTCATTTCCTCACTTTCAAGGCAAGGTCATTGCTGTTCTTGTTCAGGGCTCCGCCAAGGGCTGCCCCTGGGGGGAGGGGACGCAGCCTGTGTCCTCTCAACCTGAAAGAGCTCTTGGCGGGACAATGAGTCATGAATTCCCTGATGCCTTTTCCAAGTGCAGATAACGCCCACAGTTGGTTAAGTGAGGGACGAGGTGTGGAATGAAGGTTGGCACCAGTCTGGGGGAAAAAAGTACATTTCCTTTTTCAAAGTAAAATATTTATTTTAATTGGCTCACAATAAAGAGTAGGGCGGTTGTAACTAACAAAGGAGACGTGCACTTTGGAGAACAGGCATTGTACAGAAAAGGAAAAAAAAAAGTACGTAGAGATGGAAAAACTTCGCATCAATCTTCTTTATGACTTCAAGCAATTTTAGAGGATGATAAAATTTTCTGGAATTAGTAGCTCTGCAGAATAATTTAGAATTTAGAAGAGTTTCAGAGCCAGAAGATATTTTACAAAATAACTGATTCACCACTGCCACACCCCCCTTATATTGTAGATGGGAAAAAAGGAGTTCAGAGTGCTTAGAGACTGAATCAGCTTCTCAAAGGGTTTTGTGTATCTCCAATGGAAAAGTTCGGGTGAATCACAAATCTTAATTGCCAGAGACCTGTGACGTTGGTCACATACGGAGACCAAGCTGCAGCAAGCTCACGGTCACCTGCCTACCATGGCTGCCGTCTACCTGTGCTCCCAGGGTCACCAGGCTGGTTAAGGGGAGGCTCTGCTCGAAATCTCTTGTGCTCCCAGGGATGCGTCAAGTTTATCAAGACCTCTAGACAGTTGGGAGTTCGGGCTCCCCTGATCCCACTGTGTCTCTCAATTAAGGGTTCAGGTTGGTTTTTGAGCTTCCCAGGGCTCTGGAGATCTCTGGGAATGCGGGATGTGGGGCAGAGGTAGAGATAGGTAAGGTGAATACTTCTAAAACATAATAATGTGACTCTGTCCCCTGAAAGTCTTTGAACGCCCTTCATTGCCAACACTGATGTTCCAAAATGTAGGTGTTATGATTATTTGGGTATGGTGAGGCCAATGGGTCAGCGGTTGCTGTTGAGAAAATGATGTGTTACAGTTCTTAAGAGGAGGGGAGGGGCATGCCACACCACTTCCACGTCGGGAAGCCGCAGGATGGGTCAGAAGCTGGTGGGAGCAATGGCAGAGTGTAGGCAGCAGCCTTGATGGTGGCTTCCTAAAAAAAGCAGGACAAGGCCAGGTAAGCGGGCTTCAAGTTGGCTCGCTTGAGTAGTTTCAGTGGGCTCCGGGGTGCAGAGGTGCAGAGGCCTGGTACCTGACCCTTGGGTGATCAGGGCAGAGGAATGTGGCCTCCTGGACTGCAAGAGCCACCTGCAGGAGGGGGTGGGCTGTGCCCTCTGGGGGGGCTGGGCTGTGCCCTATGGGGGGCTAGGCTGCGTGGGAAAGGGGAGTCCGCGGCAGGCAGCAGGACCCTAAGACTCCGGAGCACCGGGAATCTAGAACACAGGTCACACGGCTGGCATTTGCAGAAGCGTGCCCCTCGGACCCGTGCTGGGAGGTGCTCCAGATCAAGAGGGTCTGTCGCCGGCTTGGGGCTGCTGCATGTAGATGAGCAGCGTTAATCAGCGAACTAGGGAAAGCCTGCTGTACGGAAGCCTGTTAGTCTTCCTGTTAACAGTTTTGTAAGCTTGTTTAGCCATAAAGTTCTTTTGAAAACATAACATATCGTTTTAAAGGTATCTCGAGTGTGGTGGTATAGACTTAGGGTCTGGACTTTGTTTTGACCACAATCTGGCCTCATTTTCCCTCATGGGGTTTCCAGGAAGAACCTTCCAGGCTGGTTTATTTAGGGTCAACGAAACAAGCTTTCCCCTCTCCTGCCTCTAAGCTCAGCTCAGCCCGGTTTCCCCTTAGTCCAGACCCCACCTCATGCTCGGCACCTAATCCCAGTCTTTCTAGCACCAGCTTCTCTGTGAAGTCCGTGCCAGCCTCCCAGACCCACAAACAAACGCCGCCTGGCCTGGCCTGGCCACTCTTCTAAGGCCACATGTTCACTCACTTAATCATCACAATAGTCCTACGAGGCAGGCACTATTTCTGTCCCCATTTTATGGATGAGGAACTTGAGATAGGGAGACGATGAGAGACTTGTCCAAGGTCACAAAGCTAAAGGTGTTCAGGACGTCATCAGCCTTCCATTAATGCTATTTGAGTATTCTGTGCCATGAATTAATTCATGCTATTTGACATTTCTGTGGGGGTTACGCAGGTGCCCTCTCATAGAACTGGGTGTGTTAATGTGCACTTTAAATCACAGGGAAGGAGTTTCCTCTTTTAACATTCTGTAACTTTATTAAGACTATTCATTCAGGGGGCACCTGGGTGGCTCAGTTGGTTAAGCATCTGGCTTCAGCTCAGGTTGTGATCTCAAGGTTTGTGGGTTCGAGCCCCACATCGGGCTCTGTGCTCACAGCTCAGAGCCTGGAGCCTGCTTCACATTCTGTGTCTTCCTCTCTCTCTGACCCTCCCCTGCCCGAGCTGTCTCTTTCTGTCTCTCAAAAATAAATAAAAAACATTAAAAAAAAGACTATTCATTCAGAATTTGGTCAGAACACTTCAAAGGGAATTTTACCTTAAAATTTACTTTGGCTTAGTTAGGTGATTTTCTGAGTTCTTACTCTGAGAGAGTAGAAGTTTATCAGTAAACAAGAATGCAGGGAAAAATGAAAAACCATTTAAAAACACACTTCGTAGAGCAGCTTTTGTATGTAATATCTTTCTACTAACTCATTCTTGCATATTAATTATGGTGAACGTTCTCGAACTGGCTCAGTAAGGGTTCAGCCAGGGAAGCAGAGCCAGTAGGAGACAGACAGTGAGATTTAATTTTGGTTTGCCCCTCTCATCTCCCCAACTCTTTTCCCCCTTCCTCTCCCCCAAGGTCCTCTGTTAAGTTTCTCCTGTTCCACTTATAAGTGACAACATACGGCATCCGTCCTTCTCCGCCTGACGGGTTTCACTTAGTATCTCTACTTCCTATGAACCCTGAGCCTCAGTGACCTTGTACGGAAGAGGAGCTACTGCAGTTCTGGCCTCCTCCGCTGGGGGCGTAACTGAGTTAGATAAGTCACCTCGCTCCAGTGAGCGTCCAGCACACAGTGAGCCACGTGCTCCTGTAGTTGTTACATTTTTAATTTATTTTTAAATATGTATTTACTTTTGAGAGCGTGCAAACGGGGCAGCGGGGGAGGGCAGGGGATTTAAACTGGGCTCCGAGCCGATGACAGCGAACCCGAGGTGGGGCTTGAACTCGCGAACTGCGAGGTCACGACCTGAGCGGACATCGGACCTCAGGGACCGAGCCACCCCGGGCGCACCTGTTGTAGTCGTCACCATTTCCCTCTGGGTGATTCCTTCCGCTCTTCAGTGACTGAGGTTTTCCAGACGCTCTGATGTTACATTCAGAAGAATAAAAAAATGAGCATTTATCAATTCCAGTTGATTGCAAAACGTACACATTTTCAAAGACTTGTTTTGCGTCATCATCTCCCCAAGGCTCCAGAGCCTCACACTCCTGGTGGCGTGATCTGCTGTGCGGAGGGTTCCCGTACCTTTGCTGCCCCACCAGGTGGGGCGCTGGTCAGAGGGAGAGGCCTTGACCCAAACATGACCCCTTGCTGCCCTAAGCACCAGGTGTGTTCAAAGGCCTGGCTAGGTATTAAGCCAGGTTTCCTTTTTCCTCTTTTTTTTTTTTTTTTAATGTTTATTTATTTTAGAGAGAGAGAGAGAGAGACAGAGAGAGAGAGCATGAGCAGGGGAGGGGCAGAGAGAGGGAGACACAGAATCTGAAGCAGGCTCCAGGCTCTGAGCTGTCAGCACAGAGCTCGATGCTGGGCTCACACCCATGAACCTGGAGATAATGACCTGAGCCAAAGTCAGACACTCAACTGACTGAGCCACTCAGGGGCCCCAAGCCAGTTTTTCTAAGTAGCTTTCTCTTGATGTAAGTTTTATTATCACCTTGTTCTGGAGGAACATACTAGATGCAGAGAAACAGTGCTTTTTTCAGCTTTGGGTCCGAAATTAATGATGAGAAATTCCAGAGGCCTAGGCCCCTGCCTGCCTGGATCTGGATCGAACTGGCTGTTCCTGGACATTGAACTTGCTCTTCTTTCTCGGGAAGCACCGAGACCCAAACCTAGTGGGTAGGTCAGGAAAAACCAATTTTCTTCCCAAATTCTTTTCCCCGGGCACTCTTGGCAACAGCAGGAAAACAAAATTCATTTGCCAGCGTGACATATTCCTCATTTGTTTATGAAAGAGCACAGGGGCGCCTGGGTGGCTCAGTCTGTTAAGCATCTTACTTCAGCGCAGGTCATGATCTCAAAGTTCATGAGTTCGAGCCCCACTTCTGATGAGTCCCAATTCTCCCTTCCTTTCTCTCTCTCTCTCTCTGCCCTTCTCTCTGCCCCTTGCTTACCTGTGCCCCTGCCCAAACAAACAAATAAAGCAGAAGAGAATAGCAACATTTCTTCTGAGGGACAAAGTGGCAGTTGTCCTGAAACAGAAGGCAAGGGCTTGTGCATGACCAGAGAATCCTCTTTGCGGAAATGCCCCGAGCTGTTGGGAGGCGCACAGGGGTGGCGGTGTGTGTGGTGAGTGATGAGGAGGGTCACTTCCATGCACCGTCCGTGGCCACCTGGGAGAGACCGTCTATGCTGTCATCCCATACGGAGCAAGAGGAAGGTCTCCTGTTATGAAGTCCTGAAGATGTCCCACCTCAGAGCTGCGGACGGCGTCCACAGGGTCTGAACAGCCCGTCCCCTTCCGTCACGGGCGTCCTTCCTGCCTGGCATTTCTGTGTGACCCGCGTCACGGGTGTGACCCCTCGGTCTGCTCCCTCGGCGTCTCTGGACTCCCCAGACGAGGCTTCGAGACCTGGCAGGCCCGCAGCAAATGCTGGTTGAGCAAGTCCATTCACGGGTCCAGGTTTGGATGGAATGACGTGGGAAGTAAACTTCTTAGGACTTCCAGCTACTAGAAACACCCAGAAACGGTTGTCCCCGATGAAACGCCCAGTAATGGAAGAATGTTTCTGACTCATATGAGAAGAGGATTCAGATGTGGGCCGAGTTCCTAGAAATGACACCCACCCAGTTTAGAAGAGAAGGCCATTTCTTTTATGGGGTTTTGATGTTGTTACAACTGAATAATGAAAATATATAATCCCTCTTCTCATTTAAAGACTGTTCCTTGGGGGAGGAGGTGCCTGGGTGGCTCAATTGGCTAAGCGTCTGACTCTTGATTTTGACTCAGGTCATGATCTTGAGGTTCCTGAGACGGAGTCCTGAGTTGGGCTCTGCACTGACAGCACGGAGCCTGCTTGGGATTATCTTTCTCCCCCCCCCTCTCTGTTCCTCCCCACTCTCACTCTTTCTCTCTCTCAAAATAAATAAGTCGACCTAAAAAAAAGTGGTCCCTCTTTTCCAGTTAAAAAAAAAAAGACTGTTACTTAGGTTAATGATAACCTCAATCTAGTAGCTAGGACTCAGATTGTGGATTTGGTATTGAGTAAATGTTAGGAAGAGAGTTGATAGTAGGGACCGTGGGGGATAATCATGAGACTGAATCATGATAAAGTCACTGTTTCCCTCCAATCTGAACAATCAATGTGTTCAATCATTTTAAGTATTTATCAACACTCATGCGAACAGGGCCGAATTCACAGATTCAGACCGTGCCCTGAATTCTCATTCAGAGTCACGTACATATTTATGGCCGAGGCAGGTAGATGGAAGAGATGTTTTACCACCTTTAGAGCCTGTCTCTTGTCCGTGGGTGACGTCTGAAAGCCAAAGTGAACCCTCCTTCCTGTGGCCGTTTAGTTCCTAAATTGTAAGAGAAGCCGCTGCTTTTCACTGCTTCTTCTTTCCTTTTTTAAACTGACAGCTGAAATACTCAACATGGTTTAACTTATTTAATTCTGGAAACAGTGTGTGGGGAAGTCACCACCGCTCTCTAGTTTGACGATCAGGAAGCAAAAGTGCAGGGGTGCGATCACAGGGCCACCACGTGGCAGCCGGGCTGCCCCAGCCGTCCGGTCTCGGTGTCCACGGTCAGCCACCGTGGTCCCTGGTTAGAGTTCACACCTGGCCTATCAAAATATGTGCTTTCGGGGAAGTTGTGAAAATCAGTGTTGGGGGACACTCCGTCACTGATAGGGTACCGTCCACAAACACGACATCGGGGTGAGCTCGGCTTACTTGTCCTGCATGTAGGAGGGATCAAAATGCGAGGTAGCTCGGAAACAAAACCTCTAAAAGCAGAGAAACGGGACAAACAAACCTTGATGATGTGGAAGGTTGGGGACCCAGACTGTCCCTGGTCCCTGGCTACAGCCTGACTTCCTCCCTCCTCTGACTTATAGTAGAAAATTGCTTCTAGTTGGGATGTAAGCATTTTTGAGTCTTTGATATTTGTTCAAGCTCAGGCAGGCATTATTGACATTTTCCTGGAAATTGCACAATATTTCGTTTGTTCTCACCCTGGGATGTGTTTCTCATGTGTGTGTGTGTGTTTGGAAAATTCTGTATCTCCTCCCATCTTCCAATTTGGGATGAATAAATGTGAAGAGAAAAGAGAATATAAATCCTAGAAAAACGACATGGATGTATTAATCATGCCTAAATTAAGTAATGGAGTGTCTTTTTTTTAAATTAAAATTTTAAAGGTCTTTATTTTTTATTTTGAGAGACAGAGCAGAGAGCAAGCAGGGGAGGGACAGAGAGAGAGGGAGACAGAGCCTGAGCAGACTCCAGGCTCTGAGCTGTCAGCACAGAGCCTGATGTGGGGCTCGAACCCATGGACTGTGAGATCATGACCTGAGCTGATGTCGGACGCTTAACTGACTGAGCCACCCAGGCGCCCCAATAATGGAGAGTCTTAAAGACTCTGTGTCAGTTACACTAGCCTGTGTTGTATTCAGTGCAGCACAGCTCACTGTGTGGGAATTGTTTATTTTTCTGGACTGCATGTCAGAACCATAAACAGAGGGTGCTAAAGAATAATGATTAATATAAATGTAAGAACAGCTTCCAAAACGAGGGTCGGTGATAATATGCCGCGTGACAGTTCTGACAAATCTAGACATCACGCGGCAGGAATTCTCTATCAGCTTAGAAGCACAGTCCTCACTGCTCACTGCATCAAGGGGGGTCACGCAGCAGCTCACCAGGGAAGGATCTCAGGAGGCAAAGTCCACCTGGAGAAGGAGGGAGAGCCATCTTGAGAGGTTTTGCGTTCCACGTCGATTGGATTGGAGCCCAGATCCAGGGGCAGCCGTCTTGCCAGCTGGTACTAAGTGATCCACTCCACCAGCGACAGAGGGCGTGGACATTGTGTCACACCCAGAGAGGGCAAGTGGCGCTTCCTCAGGGTCCAGCAACGCGGGAGCAGTGTGGGGATTTAATAATATCATGAGCAGAGGGGTTTCGGTAAGAGCGAAGGTACCTCCCACAAAGTCCCGTTGTCACGGCTGCTGACATGATGACGTACTTA
Source organism: Mungos mungo (assembly GCA_004023785.1). NCBI lineage: Eukaryota > Metazoa > Chordata > Mammalia > Carnivora > Herpestidae > Mungos > Mungos mungo. The sequence goes on from PISW01001414.1 coordinate 55,714, forward strand.
ACGAGGGTTGACTCTCATTGACATGCACCACACAAAGGAAGAACTTGGGTGGCCTACTAAAGTATGAAAAAATATGCAATCTCAATAGAATCCCCAAAACAGCAAATAAAAGTGGGAAGTAATTTTCCATTTGGGAGAGATGGAAAAGGAAAGATGATGGTCAGTGTCTGTGAGGCATCAGGAAATACCGGCTTGCAGTGCATTGTGGGAGGTTTGTAATATGTGCACTAGAGGGTAGTTCACACACACACACACACACACACACGGCAGAACAGACTGAAATGTTTTACAAAATAGCTAAATGAATTGTACTTCTACCCAAGATGTGGCAATGTTACTACTGATATATTATTTTTGTATATTTTATTATCTATATTTTCTACAGTATAAATGTATTAGTTTATAGTGAGAAAAAATGTTATTCTAAAATGTAGAGATCATTCAGTCATGTTGCCGCAAGCTCTATTGTAAATTTGCAGTATGAATCCTTTATAGAAAAGTTTCGATTTGTCATCCATTTTAATATGGAGCTGGTGTTTGGGGATCTTTATTGTAGGATAATATTTTTCCCAAATCATAGATGACCGGTCATTGATGGTCATGTAGAAGCCCAAATAAATATCTTTCACGAAGGGGTAAGTACTTCAGATTTTTTAGTACATTACAGGGAAATGTAATTTACTATCCCGAGTGCAACCCTGTATTCTGACACTGTTCCAATCCAATCTTTGAGTGTTTATTGAGTTGTTCTTGTATACTGAGCACAGAGTCCACGTGTGAAACTATTACACAACCACATGACAGTGGTGATTATAACTCTGTAGGAGCATTGAAAACAATGATTATCCTCGGGGCGCCTGGGGGGCTCAGTCAGTTGCACATCTGACTTCAGCTCAGGTCATGATCTCGTGGTTCATGAGTTTGAGCCCCGCATCGGGCTCTGTGCTGACAGCCCAGAGCCTGGAGCCTGCTTTGGTTTCTGTGTCTCCCTCTCTCTCTCTGCCCCTCTCCCACTCATGCTCTGCCTCTCTCTGTCTCTCAAAAAATAAATAAGCATTAAAACAAATTTAAAGAAAACCCAATGATTATCCTTTGTTCCATGAAAAAGCGGAACAGAAAAGTGCATGTACTTCTAATTACAACTTTATGAAAAGAAACATCATGAAATTCTCTTTATTTTGTTTACACCTGTAAATATAATCTCCATGAAATGCAGGCCACAGCATAGGGACCTGGTTTCTCGGGAGGGCCCAAAACACATGCACAAGAATAATACTAGTGGTCGACGTTGAGGGTCTGATGCTAATATCAGCTACAATATATTGAATGATTATTTATTACTTTTAAGACTTATATTAAATTCATGGTAGGTGCCATTATTATTCCAACGTTTAAAAATTAAAAAAAAAAATTATGTTTATTTATTTTTGAGAGACAGAGAGAGACAGTGCCAGCAGGGGAGGATCAGAGAGAGAGGGAAATACAGAATCCGAAGACAGGCTCCAGGCTCTGAGCGTCAACACAGAGCCCAATGTAGGGCTTGAACCCACGAACTGTGAGAACATGACCTGAGCTGAAGCCGGATGCTTAACTGACTGAGCCCCCAGGCGCCCCTAAAACTTTTTAATGTTTATTTTTTGAGAGAGAGAGGCAGAGCACAAGTGGGGGAGGGGCAGAGAGAGAGAGGGAGACACAGAATCCAAAGCAGGCTCCAGGCTCTGAGCTGTCAGCACAGAGCCCAACATGGGGCTCAAACCCCTGAACTGTGAGATCATGACCCGAGCTGAAGTTGGAGCCTTAGCCGACTGAGCCCCCCAGGCGCCCCTATTTCAACATTTTGACCTGAGGCCTATGGAAGTAACTTGTTTAACGTCACACAGCTGATCGCTGGAGAAGCAGCTCAAGTCAAATTGAAATCTGACTCCAAAGCCCGTACTGTTGGGGCCCCTGAGTGGCCCACTCGGTTAGGCGACCGCCTCTTGATTTCAGCTCAGTTCATGATCTCACGGGTGTGAGACTGAGCCCTGGGTCAGGCTGGGCATGGGGGCCACGTGAGAGTCTCTGTCTCCCTCTCCCTCTGCCCCTCCCCTGCTTGCGTGTGCGTGCACACCCTCTCTCTCTTCCCTAAATAAATAAGTAGATAAATCCTGTTAATCATGATTATTCTCAAAGATTATTTTCGTTTTTAAATGATTATGTTATTTTTATAATTGAACCACATAAGTAACCCGACGGCGCTCTGCCAGGAGAGCTTATAGTAAACTGGTTTTGGGGACCTACAGACCTGGGGTTCTCAGGCTATCTATGTAAGAAAGCGCGTGACTTTTAAATACTCAGGAGTCACTCATTCATCATGTTCCCAAATTAGTAAGTGAGCACTCTTCCCAGACAAAAACGGTGGAGAGTGCTCATGAACTTGGAGGGAGGGAAGCGAAATGCAGATGTCAACCCAACCAGACGGTTGCCCTGGTGACTGTGTGTCCGTGACTTGACCAATGGCGGGAGGCGGGCAAGTTCTGACTCTTCGCTCCGGCTAAGCTTAACAGACTGGCCCCCTGAAGAAATACCTGATTGTTAAAAGGCCTCCCGGTACCATCTCACACTCTTTATCTTACATGGCTGAGTCTTCTTTTTAAAAAAGGAAATCAGAAAGAGCTCGTGCTGGAGCTTCCAGGTGCAGAGAGAGCCCCCCAGCACTGCTCCCCGGGGGGGTGTTTCCTGCCTGAGGCTCCCGAGGACCTGGTCCAGCTGTCTGATGTCGCTGCAGTGCCCTTGGGCGGACCCCAATGCTGTTCCCTCTGTGCCCTCACGGGAACCGAGTTTGGCTGTTGTGCTGAGTCCAAGCGTGGGACACTCAGCCGCTGGCTTCCCCCTCTCTGTCGGGGCTTGTTGTCATCTTTGCTCTCAACCTCCCATCCGTTCTTCAGTCTGTGCTCAAATGTAAGACTTCTTGCCGTCTGTGAACGCATTCCCTCCGTCCTTCTCTCCCTCCGTCCCTGCGGTTCCGCACCACCTGTCCCTGCCTCTTCGCTGGAAGCGCGTGGCCTTTGGAGGCAGGTTCCGATTACGGGCTCTGAGCCTCACTGAGTGGAGACACTGCACAGGTTTCTTTATTTCGTGAGTCTCAATTCCCGTATCTTTGAAACAGGAAAAATAGTGCCAATCTCACCATATGTGTGTAAAAATTAAAGGCGATATATAAATAAATCATTTGATATGGTATCTACCAAATAGTAGGGACTCAACAATCTATCATCTCTCTCCTTTTTACCTGTTTAGGTTTACCTTTTACCTTTTTTATCTGCTTTTTACTATTTTAACTTAGCTACGGTTTATTTGTTTTTTCAAGTTTATTTATTTCTTCTGAGAGAGAGAGAGGGAGAGGGAGGGGCAGAGAGAGAGGGAGAGAGAGAATCCCAAGCAGGCTCCATGTAGAGCCTGACCCGGAGCTCAATTTCCCGAACCGTGTGATCATAACCTGAGTCGAAATCAAGAGTAAGACATTTACCCGACTGAGCCAGCCCGGTGCCCCTAGCTACTGTTTATTTAATAACATCTTGATTCAGAGGTGTTAGACTGCGTTTTATTTAACCTTGTATCTTCCTGAACCAGAGACCGTGCCGTGGGTGTACCAGGCATTACTAAGGCATTGTTGAATTCAATTAAGTTGGTCAAATGAGAAACAGGAGAAATAAAAGGTACGTAATCAACATTCTCTGCTGCAATTAAGAATGTTGATTCAAAGCCTAAATACCAAGAGATATTTTACCCCAGGACTACGGCGTGCTGAGCCCTAACAATTCTTAATGCTGCCCTGTTACTGGGAAGAATTTCAGAGCCAGTGTGATCCTACCCCCAAAGCCCTAAGGTTCTGTTTAGTTTTCTCTTGCTATGCAGGACATTGGTGTGACAGTCTGCAAACCTGTTAGAAGATCCCCAGGCTAGACAGCAGTGCTGTATCAAGGCTACTTCCCTACTCTTAATAACTGCAGTGTGGTTAGTAAGACGGAAGTGTTTAGGAGGAGGGGTCATTACATCTGCCTCTTACTTTCCAACTGTTCGGAAAAAAATGTACTATACATATTAGGGCAGAGAGAATGATGGGGCAAATGTGATAAAATGTCAATATTTGGACATCTACTTGGAGGCTATCTAGGTATTTTTTGTACTATGATTGCAACTTTTCTTTGTCTGAAATTATTTCAAAAGAAAGATTTTTTTTAAAGCTAAGATCACATGTTTCATCTTACTTGACTTACAGCCAAATGGAGTTACTAGACCAAACTATTAGTCTCTTTCTCCTCTCCCTAAATGAAATTGTATGCTTGTATGAATGTCACAGCCTGGTAAATGATGCTAATTATGTCATCGGATAAGCCTGATTCAGAACTCCTGAGACAGTCAGATCTGCGAGATAAGAGGCATTTCTGAGGCCTGGCTGCCTGTCGGGCCCCGCCCTCCCCCATTCCGCATTAATGGGCGCCACCTGGGGGTTTGCTCTTCTGCATAAATCAAGGGTAAGCACTGAGGCTTTGCCTGGTCAGCAGTGTCTGACGTGGGTGCCTTCACAGAGTCAGGAGACAAGACACAGTCACCTTGAGAAGGCTTAATGACATGCTCGCTTAATGGGGTAGCACAGGGCTGGGTCGTTTTCCAGAGCAGTGGTCAGGATTTTTTTACTGTAACAAAGTTGTTCTTGGATGGGGGAAGGAATGTAGGGAATACACTACAGATTGATCACACTGTCTTGGAGAATAGAAGATAAACATTGGAACAGCTCTTCGTAAATGTGTTCTCAATTATGTGTTTCCCTGTAAATAAAAGTAGCTTTTCCATGCATTTCCTCCTGATACTACTGGTCTTCACATGGTCCTCCCCCAGCAAACCAAGCACTCTGGGAATGACCCTGAGAGCTCACAGCCTAAACCTAGTTGTAGTCAAGTAAAAGTCAAGCATTTCTGCTGAGTCCTTGGGGCAGCCTTTTCTAGTGAGTGACTCCAAGAGAGTAGAGACTCGGGCCAAACTTGGTGTGATAGAAACACCCCAGATCGTCCATTCATAGGGAGAGGATTTTGACTTGAGCTGCTGGCTGTCAGCCTCCAGCTCAGCCCTCAGGGGTGTGTGTGTGTGTGTGTGTGTGTGTGTATGTGTATGTGTGTCCGTTGTGTGTAGGTGTAGGTGTGTATATGGGGATGTGTGTAGGGTGTATGTGTAAGTATGCATGTGTAGGTGTGTGGGTATGTGTGGAGTTATGCGTGTGTGTGCTGTGTGTAGGTGTGTGTGTAGATGTGTGTGGGGTGTGTGTAGGTGTGCATGTGTGTAGATGTGTGTGTAGGTGTGCGTGTGTGTAAGTGTGCATGTGTGTAGGTGTGTGTGGGGTGTGTGTGGAGGTATGCGGTGTGTGCTGTGTGTGTAGATGTGCGTGGGTATAGGTGTGCATGTGTATAGGTGTGTGGTGTGTGTGCGTGCTCACCACAACATTGGACAGCGAGCGAGCGCAGCGTAGCACAGGGCATGTGCCCACCTTGGCTCAGTGGAGACGCCGGCACACGCGGCCACTGGCATTCTGGGATTGCAGCTGGCATCACTGGAGAGGGACCGACGGCCCCCGGAGTCCTGACCCAGCTTCTTGGCATCAGACGGGAGGGAGCCAGAGATGAGGACAGCTCAGGGATATGTCACTGATCACCTGTGAGACAGAGGATTCTTGAGATTTCCAGTTTGTTTTTTTTAATGTTAGTTTGACATTTAAAGAGACAGGAGAGGAGACAGAATCCGAAGCAGTTTCCAGGCTCTGAGCTGTCAGAGCAGAGTCAGATGTGGGGCTCGAACCCATGAACCACGAGATCATAACCTGAGCAGAAGTCAGGTGCTTAACCAACTGAGCCACCAGATGCCCCCAGAATATCTTTTAAGGAGATTTTAGCATTTATTTTTTATTGAGCACTAACAATAAGTGGTGTGTACTATTATATAATATGAAATTTATAATTATAATTGTATGATATTTGTGCTTTACATAAGGTCTATAGTTATAACTATATACAATGTAACAGATGAATCCTAAAAAAATCATAATTCATTATAACACTGTCTTGCATTTGCATTGCACATTTTAATCTTTCAAAGCCCTTTACAACGAATACCCTGATTTGTTCCTACAACAATCACCAATGAGAGGAGTCAAGGATCCTTGGGCTGTTCCTTATTTTTTAAACAAGATTTTTAATGTTTATTTATTTTTGAGGTGGATGGAGGGGCAGAGAGAGAGAGAAGCACACAGAATCCGAAGCAGGCTCCCGTGTCCAGCTGTTGGCACCAATCCGGACGTGGGGCTCGAACTCAGGAACGAGGAGATCATGACCTGAGCTGAAGTCGGATGCTTAACAGACTGAGTCACCCAGGCGCCAGGTGTTTCAACGGCTGTTCCTTAAAATAGAAACATCACAGGGATAAGATGCAGCCTTATGCAAATTACTGGCAGAGGGACAGGTAAACACCAGGTGTGCCGCCCTTAAATGTCCCGTGGTTCTAAACGTCCTCTGGCTTTGCGCAGAGACTGCCCAGGGACTAGCTACCTGTTTGGGTCACACTCTTTTGTAGGAAAGCTCTAGCCACTCTAGTCAGCTGCCTTTTCATCGCTGTGTTCTGTAATTTAAAAATCTTTCCCAAACCCCAGCACCTTAGTCTCCTGTGGTCTCCGCCTGGCACCTGACACCTTTTGAAACCAATTCACTTAAGATTCTACCCACAAGAGTTGATAATCCGGTTCTGCCAGATGCAAACCAGCTTGCCCAGGTAACGTCCATTTTCATGAGAAAGTCCAGGACTATCTTAGGGGAGGAGCTCTGCCTATTTAGAGTATTTTAGTCCTTGTATTTTTAATAAGACTTAGAAGTATCCGCACATCTGTCGTTTGTCCTGAGCTGCCTGGCCCGGGCTGATAGGCTTATCACGGCGCTTGCATGTAGTTGAAAATGCTCCCACAGAATGGAAATGAAATTGGACTATAGTTTATAGGTTTGGAGATGAATACTTTCGGATTCAATTTGTTCACGTCCCACGGATATTCTCAAGGGAGAAATCAACAGAGACTTTTAACAATGGATATACAATCGGAATTGCAAGGGAATAAGCATCTTTTAATATTCTCTTTATTAAATTTTAAAAACGTTTGGCTGACTATAGTTTTTTGCTCTCATTATCAGTAAAGTCATGACACTCAATTGGTGTTATTTTATGTATATAAATCAACACAGGCAATGATGTATTACTTGATGCTTCTCGGTATAAACAGTAAAAATTTAGTAATTCTACTTTTAAGGGGAGAGGTTAGTATTTTGGTGTAGAAACAATACGATTAAATTTCAGCAGCAGAGGCATAAGCACAGATGTGAAATTTAATCGTATAGGTGCGTGCACGCGCGCGCACATACACACACACGCGCGCGCGCGCACGTACACACACGCAAACGTGATCCCGTCTCCCCGATCCTCCTGTGAGCCTTGCTGATTCCACCCTAACTGTTCGGTTCCCTCTCCATCTTCCCCGGGGCACCAAACACTTCCTAACCACCTTGGATCTCCCTACTTCTATTCTGGCTGAGTCCCCAGCTCACTCATTTACAAAGCAGTCAAAATACTTTTTTTCCCTTTAAATGCAAATTGGATCAAGATTCTCTCCATTCTTTGGTTTCCCCCGCTGCCCTTGGGATAACCTCTGACCTTCTTCAGACCCCCAATGTTCTTTCCTTCCCATTCCCTGTGACCCGAAAGAGCGACGCACAGCTCGAGGTCTGGACTGGTCCTGAGGCCTCCACTTGGATGTCCCGTCCTCGGAGAGGTCTTGTCTGGTCACTCCGCTCTTTTCTTTCGGGGCCTGTATCACAATGCGTGATTGTATGTTCCTGAATCTGGTTACTCATTTAACGCGGCTCCACAGGGCTGGGGAAGCTCTGGTTTTGTCACCTCTTTGTCCAGAGCAATGCAGGAATGAAGATACGATGTTTCAGACAAGATACGATGAATCAGAACGACACGACACGTCCCCAGACTGGCCCCCGTGGTTCTGGGGGATTTTCTCAACAGGTCAGTTGTAATTTTCACCCCGCGTTCAAGTTCATCTAACTTTGCTTCCCTCGACCACTCCTCTGCCCCTCAATTCTACTCTTAGGATGAAGATTCTGCCAACGCTGAGTCCTGCCTTCACTGTCTACAAGGAAGCTTTTCTTTTATTATTTTCTTTTTCGTGTGTTTTTATTGACATTCCAGTTAGTTAACAGTGTAATATTAGTTTCAGGTGTACGACATTGTGATTCAGCACTTGCATTCGTCAACCCGTGCCCTCCTTAACCCCTCACCTATTTAGCGCCCCCCCCCCACGTTTACTCTCTACAGTTGAGAGTTGGCCTTAAGGTTTGCCTCTATTTTGTGTTTAACCTTTGTTCATTTGTTTCTTAAATCACACATATGAGTGAAATCATTCGGTATTTGTCTTTCTGTGACTGACTTATTTCACTTAGTATATATGTTCTAGTTCCATCCATGTTGTTGCAAATGGCCAGGCTTCATTATTTGAGTAATACTCCATTACACCTTGTACTAAATCTTCTTTTTTACTCTCATATATAGGGTCAGTAAAGGTTTTATTTTTTCTTTTTGTACCTTTACCAAGAGGTAAATGTGGTGATGAGTAGCAGGAGAAGCAGAGAAATAACTTTGTACTATTTAAAAAAATCCTCATAAAGGTTGGCCTCCTTGGTTAATTATTTGCATCTTTTACCTTAAACATAACAATTTAAAAGGATTGCTATATTTTTATTTTTAAATTTTTTAACATTTATTTATTATTTTTGAGAAACAGAGAGAGAGCGTGAGCAGGGGAGGGGCAGAGAGAGAGAGGGAGATGCAGAATCCTAAGTAGGCTCTGAGCTGTCAGCACAGAGCCCGATGTGGGGCTCGAACCCACGAACTGTGAGATCATGACTGAAGTTGGAGGCCTGATCGACTGAGCCACCCCTGTGCCCCAGGATGGTTATATTTTTTAAAATCTCAGTTTAACTATGTACATGAGCTTGTGTCTGACCTCTTCAGTTAGAGAGTAAGACACGGTTTATTTTTTCTTGGCACTGAGCTGAGTTAAACTGAACACTCATATTGAAAACATATATATATATATATACATATTTCAGAGGATGCATGTGTTTTTCTGCATATATATATGTATATATTTCTCTCCTCTCTTAATTTCTCTTATTGCTTTTGAATGGTGAGGATCCAAGTTCATTTTGCATGAAATATATATTTTTTAACAAGTTTATTTTTTTTAACAAGTTGACATTTTTTTTTAACATTCTGTAACCATCTGTCACTCAGTAATTCTAAAAATCAGATGTATCAAAACATGGTTTTTTTTTTAGAAGAAAATGTAATAATTTCTTTAAGACCTTTGTAACCCCCAAAAGGACTTGGGGTCATTTTGCTTCGAAGCAACACTGACCCCCTGTGGCCAGGAGAATCTTAGAAAAAAAATTTTTTTTCTTTTTACTGAGTTTTCCTTCTAATAATTTCTCTTTCGTGGCAATATTTGTTTTCAGTCCACACAATTTATTTTAACTTAACAGGCGGTATCGTCAGTCTATAATTCTGGCTCACCGCGGCAACATTTAAGAAAGGACCCTCAAGTTCATTGTCACTGTGGGGTGCCCTCCCTAGGCAATTTGGCAGACAGCTTCACGGAGTAGGTGGGGACATGTTGGACTGTGTGGTCATTTGGGTCTGTGGTTCTTTCCAACATTTACTTCACTTTTCTGCCGTTCCTTCCATGTCTGTAAGTTTTATTTACCGCAGGATGGCCCTGAGTCAGCCATTCCGTTTCCTTACCGCTCAGTGCCCTCCCTCTCCATCAGCTTACTTTTCAAAATACCTGTGTCTGATTCTCCTTCTCATTTCTAATTTCCTCAGCTTCCCTAGAGATCACAGCAGCCCTCTGATTTTGCTCCTTTTTTATTTTTAATTTTTTTAAGTTCGTTTATTTTGAGAGAGAAAGTGAGCAGGTGCACGAGCAGGGGAGGGGCAGAGAGAGAAGAAGAGAGAGAATCTCAAGCAGGCTCCACGCTGTCAGCACAAAGCCCAACTGGGGGCTCATGAATTGTGAGATCATGACCTGAGCTGAAATCAAGAGTCAGAGGTTTAACCCACTGAGCCACCCAGATGCCCCGCCCCCCACTTTTAAAAATTAAGGTCTGATAAACTGGTTTCAAGTGTACCACATATCTGATATGTGTAATGATGATTACAGTAAGTCTAGTTAACATCCACCACCTGCTGTAGTTACAGAACCTTTTATTTCCCCTTGCGATAGGAATTATTATTTATTTATTTATTTATTTTAAAATATAATTTACTGGCAAACTGGCTAACATATAGTGTAAAGTGTGCTCTTGGTTTTTGGGGGTAGATTCCTGCGATTCAAACATAAACTGTAGTATTATTAACCACAGTTCATGGCTTATTTATTCTACACCTTCAAACACCTGCCACGGGCTGGACCCCCTTCACGCTCCCCCTCCCCATCCCCCGGTCTGTTGTCTGTCGCCCTCTTTTGCTCTCCTTCCCAGCCCAGCGTCCCGTCCCCAGAAATGCCGCTCCGGCTGTTTGGAGGACCAGCTGTTCCGTGTGGGTCTCCGATAAGGTAAGTCAGACCCTGAGAGGAGTTGAGAAGTGTTTATGCCAATTTGACAGAGTGAGTTTATGTACGTTTGAATGTACTGAACCCAAGCTGGTCAGAGTACATTCGCCGCAGAGCGTGTGAGCGGCTCAGCTCTGCTCTTTCCCACCAGACTCGTCTTTCTTAAATAATCTTTTCTTGGGTGTCATTTCCTGATTCAAAGGCTTCAGTCTTCTTCCCGGTGTGTCACATCTGAACTGTCCGTGGGATTTCTAGCGCATTCTAACTTCGGTCTAGCCATCCAGCCCTCTCCGGTCCCTCTCACCCATGATCCTCAAGACCCTTGTTACGGACATTCCTTCACCTTCATTCTTCCTCTGCACATTAGATTCCCGAGCTGACCCTCCCGCCCCCGAGATGCCCTTTCCTTCCCTGTGACCCCTCCACACGGGAGCTTCAGGCTCCACTTTGCGTTTACTCTGCAGTCAGAGTTTGCTGGACCCCAAACCTAACTGGTCTCCACCCTGCTCGGTTCCTGTGGCACTCACCGCCACAGCGGGCCAGGCGTGCCCAGGGCTTCGTCTATGCAGGCCTGGCTCTGTCTATGCAGGCAGGGCTCTCTGCACCTGCGGTTTCTGTGTACGGTGTCCCCGGGTTCTTGCCCCGGCCTGACCAGGCTACGTGAGTCTTTCCATCCCCGTTTTATGGACGAGGAAGCTGAGACACAACGTGTTAAGTCTCATTCTCATGGGCGCATAGGTTGGAGAGTGGATAATAGGGAGCCTAAGTTGTTCTTTGATTTCTCGGTGAGACACGTGTTAGGAACTCCAGATGAAGACACGGATGTTGGGCGTCCTAGGCCACAGAGCGGAACGGATTCGAACCTGTGTGGTTGTGTCCGTTTCCTTGGGCTGCTGTAAGAGGTTATTACAGCCCGGCTGGCTTACAACAGCAGAGTTATTGGGGCGCCTGGGTGGGTCAGTCAGTCGGACTTGGGCTCAGGTCCTGATCTCGCGATTTGTAAGTTCAAGCCCCACATCAGGCTTGCCGCTGTCAGCGCAGAGCCTGCTTCAGATCCTCTGCCCCCCCTCGCTCTAACCCTTCCCGCTTGGGCGCTCTCTCTCTCTGTCTCTGTCTCTGTCTCTGTCTCTCTCTCTCTCACACACACAGAGCAGACTTATTATCTCACGGTGTTGGAGGCGACGAGCCTGAAGTCAAGGGGTTCACAGGCGCGGCTGTTTCTGGAACGCGAAGGGGAGTCTGTCCTCACATCTGTCCTCCAGCGTCTGGTTGTTGACAGCAAAGCTCGGTGCTCCCTGGCTCGGAGCTGTGTCCCTCCCACATCCACCTAAATGTGCACACGGACTTCTCCCCTCCGTGTCTGTCTGCGCCGAATCTCCTTTCTTTTCTCTTCTAAGGACACCAGTCATTGGACGTAGGGCCGGCCCTGAGTCTGCCTGACCTCTTCTCAGGACACTTAATGAATAATATCTGCAAATAAACTCTTTCCAAGTAAGGTCACATTTACAGGTGCCCCAGGTTAGGACGCGAACATGTCTGTTTGGAGGACACTGTTCCACCCACTAGGGGGCTGGTCTACGCGGTCCACATTCTCCTCATGTCTTGCTGCCTCATACCGATCACTGTGTGTTGCACAATTCAGCATTTGCTGACAGCCCTGCAGACCCGTAGCTCGGTGCTACCCAAGGCCGTTGAGTCCGGCTGTCGGTGCTCACGGACTGTGGGTTACACGTTTCCGACAGCCCCTCGGGGCCTCTCCAGGGCAGCACAGACAGGAAACCGCTCACAAGGCAATGGCAGGTGTCAGGAGGCTGAGGCCTCCTTGGGTGGGAGACGCTGACGTAGGATTCAGGGGCACAGCATGTGGAAAGTTCGCTGACAGATGTGCAAACAGCCACTCCTGTGTCTAAGCAAAGGGGGCGGTCTACCCACTCAAAAACCAATTGGAAGCACGGGGTAAGGAATGAGTAATTATTAAACTCCTACTGTGTGCTTGGTTCTGCCACCCAGACTACTTTATTATTATTTAATTCTTGCTTTGCCCGATAAAATTCAGAGCAAGGGGGGCAGAGGGGAAGTATCTAAAGTAGCCAAATTGCAGTTGACTTGGGGGAAAGTCAGGCTAATAAGGTCCAAGAAAAGCAAAGCAAAGCACTTTAGTGATTCATTTTGAAAACGATTCTTGAAAAAGAAGGGAACCTCAAGGTGTCACAGATCTTATCAATCAAGTAAATGCTTTTGGGGAAAAGACAGCAAGCCAGCTCTGTGAGAGGAGCTCCGTTTTCGTGTTGTCACTCACGGGGCAGCTTTGGAAGCTGACTAATGGGACTGCTCAGAACCTCTCATCTTCAACTTTCAGCCATACTTTCTTCAGAGACTTCCCTTCAGGGAAGTTAAAAATAGTGGAATTAATTCCGCACACAGCAAAGCCTGACTCAGAATTTCAGAACTCGATTTGCATCTTAAACCTTCCAGGAGTAAGAGTTTTTGTTTCTTTGCTTTGTCGTGGTACCAGACAGCACTTTGAGCTAAAATAGCGTGTGGTGGGACTGGAGGCCGGCTGTGGGCGGGGGGGTCGGGGGTCCACCTGAAAGTCTCCCTCCAGGAAACTCAGCCTTTGGACTACTTTTTTAAAAAAGTGGATTGTTCCCTAAAGAGAATGAGTAAATATATCTCAAGTTTAGTGCTCTGTTGAAAAAAGGGCTCAGACCAGACTGCTTTTCTAAAATGACTCAATCTCTGATCAGAAAATAGGGTAGGGGAAAGTAATTCTTCTGTTTGTCTTTTGATACCTGTTTTCACGCTTGATGCTCTATTTCTGGATATATGTTCTTGATATGTTCCTATTTTAAAATCTCTCCTCTCCTTTAGAGCATGGTCCGTGTTTCTCTCTCTATTCCGTGAGGGGGGAAATGGGAACATTGTTGTCCTGTTATCCTCCTGGCCCAGAGAGGGCTCTTGTTGGTTTACCCACAGCACCCCCTTGTGGCATTTCTATGCATTTCACGCCATAATTCTCAAAAGTTTAAATTTTTCCAGGGCAAGAACAGGCTCAATTTGATTTATATATATTTTTTCAAATTAATATAATTACTTGTGTCTATTGCTGCATCTGGTAGGCAAGCTTCAAAGCCATTCTTAGGGCATGGAGACCATTATTAGATTTAGGGATGAAGCCTGTGGCTTGGAATGACCGAGCCCATGGTTCACGTAAGGTTTGAAGACATTTTAGCAGCAATGAAACTAAACCTATGCCTAATCCTTGCAACCGATTTGTTTTAAACACTTGGACATTGTAATTCTGACCCATATTTCTCAAGATTAAAGTAATTTTAATTGGTTATTGTTATTTTGTGGTATAGTATTTCCTTTTTCTTTATTGGAATTCAGGATATAGATTCTCAAGACTTTTTCATTAACTGCTAAAATGTGTATCTTGTGCAACACCTTATAAGCTCATACTCAACTTAAATTTGTGTGAAACTGTTTGGAAATTAAGTAGTTTGAGTGAAAATGTCATATGTGAGACGTATAGCAGACTCAGGGCAAATTAGAGCCACCACAGGCTTTCTATTTCTAAAAAAAAAAGGAAAGCCCCAAACCACTCCATGTTTCCAATCAGAGAATTAAAACCCAGAATTAATGCACTTCAGATGAGCAGAATACCGGGCTTTGAGTTCTGCTCTGCCTCTCGGTATTCGGCATGCTGGTGAACTGAGGTCAAAAATGCTGCCGTCTCTCCTGTGCCTCCGTAGTTTTCTGTCGCTATGCTCCCTTCTCAGTCTGTTCTTCAAATGTGATTTTGTTCAACAATTTAGATTAGGAGGTCATTGATAGACCATCTAAAATACGGGCTTGCTCAGACTGTATTACAGATTACGTTTGAGGGCACTAACTAAATACTTAGTTGTGTAAATAATCAGATCTAAGGGGACTAGTGCAGAGACGTGTGGGTGAATGTGTGTTAATAAGCATGTTCATGCATATTTAAAACTTATATTGAATTTACATGTGTTTTGCATGTGTATTCTGGGGAGAAATGTAATTCCTTCCAGAAGCAGTTGGTGTCAGGTTTCTGTACTTAAATGTCTGTATTCAGCTCTCTGAGGAACACTTCACCTTGTTTTATCTAACTAGTTATTCTAAGTAGTGCTTTGGATTTGCCCCTGAAATTTGCTTTGGGATAATTAACTAGGACTCCTACAGTACCTGTATCTCCAATAGAACATTTAATATGCTATCTGTGAGCTGCCGACTTGAACTATGAGATTATGCCTCCCTGATTTGTCATCTTTTATGAAGAAAAATGTTTAAAGGAGATTTCTAGGACTTTATAAAAACTTTCGGGTCTCCTAGTGAAGGTTTCCTTTGCTTGCTGGCTTGTGTACGTATTTACTTGTTTCTTTAAACTGTGGTAAAACTCACACAAGGCATAACTTACCTGCTAAGCGTTTTTTAAGTATAAGGTTCAGTGGTGTTAACTATATTCACATTTTTATCCAACAGATGATCAGGACTTTTTCATCTTGCAAAACCAGAACTCTGTACCCACCGAACAGCTCCCTTTTCCCTTCACCCCATCAGGGCCTCAGATACGGTGAGGACCAGGGATGGAGGGGTGGGGGCAGCTGCTGGGAGGAAGGGGGTCAGGCGGTGCTAAAAAACAACAACAAAAACAAATCAAAACCTACTTTACATTATAATCAGTCTACTGTACCAACTCTTCTCTATGCAAAGCAAATTAATCTCATTCCGATGATTAATATGTCAACTATTTGTTATCAGCCACCCCCCCAGGCCAATTTTGTTGATTTTTAAAAATCCAATTTCATGTATGGAGGAAGGATCCACTGTATGACTTGTGCTAGACAGCTTTGATTTTTTTCTAAACTTCAATGCTATATTTAAAAGGCCTTCTACAAAGTGTTAAAAAAAATATCAAATCCTGGTGCCCGATGAAATGAAGTTAGGTATTTTTAATTCCATGGATGAGAACGGCATCAGAGAACATGTCTCTGTTTGTCCGTGTCCATTGGTGAAGGAGGGGAGGCTACTGTTTTGTGAGTGTGATCGCTCTGGTGCTCAGAGTTGTGACTGGAAGTGTCATATGCCATCCTTTCCCTCCAGGGTCCTATCTTGTCTTAATTTGGGGACTTTGTGTTGGCAGCAGAGGAACTGGTTGAAAATGACGAAACTCTATCATCACATATGGATCCTAACAGCCCTTTCCCCATATTGATTTTTTTTTTAAAGTTTGTTTATTCATTTTGGGAGAGAGAAAGAGAGAGAGAGAGTCTATGCAGGCAGAGACGAAGGGAGAGGGAGAGAGGGAGAGAGATCCACACTATCAGCGCAGAGCCCGACACAAGGATCAGACCCATGAACCGTGAGATCATGACCTGAGCTCAAATCAAGAGTTGGATGCTTAACTGACTGAGCCACCCAGGTGCCCCTCTGTATCATACTTTTAAAGTAGGCTCTAGCAACAATATGTCTGGATTTTAACTCCATCTCTGCCATTTACCACCCGTATTAGTTACATTGCTGTGTGACGACCCTCAAACTTGGCAGCTAAAAACAATATCCATTTATTATCTCACAGCTTGTGGGGGTCAGGAATCCAGTCAGTTTAGTGATGTCTCAGGTTATGTCTTAGATGTCTGCAATCGAAGAGTAAGCATGGGCTGTGGCCTCATCTGAAGGCTCAGCTGGGGAGAATCCACTTTTGCAGTCAGCAGGCCTCGGCTCCTTGATGGCTATTGGCCAGAGACAGCAGTTCCTTGCCACACGGGACTTCCCAGGGGGAGCTCACAACTCAGTAACTGGCTTTCTCAGTCCTAGTAAAAAAAATCATGAAAAAGAACTAGAGAGGGCTAGTAGGGTGGAAGTCGGAGGCTTTTTAAAAATTTTATTAAAAACATTTTTTTTAACTTATTTATTTTGAGAGAGAGAGAAACAGAGCACACGAGTGGAGGATGGGCAGAGAGAGAGGGAGAGAGGCTTTGCACTGTCCACACAGAGCCTGACATGCGGCTTGAATTCATGAACTGTGAGATCATGACCTGAGTCAAAGTCAAGAGCCACAGGCTTAACCTACGGAGCCACCCTGGGGCCCCTGGACTTTCGCCGTTTGAATCTGTACTCCTTCATGCTACTATCAGCCAGTTTCATGGCTTTAAATATCCTGTTTGTGGAAATGTCTCCCAGCCGTCATCAGGAAATCTCCTTGACGTCCAACCGTGCACTGGCGTCTCTGTGTGGGTGACCTCTGCTTGTCTAAGATAACATATATCTAAATCTTGAGAACTGATCTTCCTTCTGGAAGCTTTGCATTAATTCCAAGTCCAGATTCCTTTTTTCTTCATAGCTCTTGGCACTTTCTCATATATTATATATTTTACTTCTTTTTCCTTATTTCTATACTATTCTATTGTCTATGTCTGCCTTCTAGAATATAAGCTCCATGAGGGCAGACATTTTTTCCTGCTTTGAGGAATATGGAATCTTATTAAGGTACTTGAAGATGGGTGAGCACACAGTGGACCCAATAAATATTTGTTAAGTGATGGAAATAAATGAATGGGAAGAATGAGCGATACGACATTAGGGAAGTGCTGTGGAGAAAGAAATGCAATCTCGTTCTAGCTTTTGGTGCGTAATTGGGACCGGCAACTCCGCATCTTGTCCCTCTTGTCCTTCACCTCACTCCCAAACGGTAACTCGAAACAGGACATGCTAATAGGCAGGGCAGAGACGACGTTGGGTGGAGGAGGCAGAGGGTGTAGACCGCATCTGCAGAGGGGCATTTCCGAATTCTGGGTGGCAGGAAGAGCGAGGGGAGGGAAGGTAAGTCACACTGGTAACTTCCATGAACAGCAGGGGTGGGGGGGGAGGAATTTGGGATTGACGGGAGCGGTGATAAGAAAGTGAGAAGCAGATTGGTTTTTATTGATCTGAGAACTAGAATTATTGAATAAATGCACAGAACAACGTGAAAAACAGGCCGCTTGGTATTGCTAATTTAAAAAGAAGAGTAAATTACTTCATTAAAAAAAATGCTTTAAATATCGAAAAAAATTCCAGCAAATTGCATAGAGCTTTCTTTCTTATTATTGTGAAAGGTCACAGCAGTTCTAATTCCAGTGTCCAATTACCAGGCACCATCAGCAAGCAAAGTAGAATCAACTCAATTTCAATCTAAGGCATTTGCCTCACCTCTAACTAGCTTTGGTATGACTCACTGCAATTTTCTCATCAAAAAGCTAATTTTAGGAGCAAAATGTCAAGAAAAGATGAGAAAGAAGAGCCTGGCTTTGCGGAGGCTGGGAGGGTTTTGAATTTGGGCTGCACTTGTAAGCTACCTGTCAAATCAGTCACCCGCAGAAGCCTCTCTGATGTGGTGGCTGTGCTCCGAGGGAACAGCCTGTCTGTCCCTTTCTCTCATCTCAAATGTAGGGTGACATTCTGCTCTAGCCGGTGCCTAACTTTTGACCTGATGAAAAACCTTTTTTTTTTTTTAAATTTTCATTTGTCTGGGTGGACTTGACATTCTGAACATGTGGTATGCTGGCTTCTTCACCAGCTGCAATTGTCCTGTAAGAAATATTTTCGGTAAGTGAAACCTATAGAAGGAGGGAAAAAGCCGATTTTCATTCTCTAGCCTGATATTTTGGCCTTTCGCTGCAAAAGAAGAACCGTTTGTCTGTTTCCCTGAGTGATAATAGCGAAGCCATCAAACATTCCGTGACGGGTCCGCACGCAGGCCTGCGGGAAGGGTGCTCTCCCACAGGTGCCGTGTGTTAAGTGTGTAAGCATCTGCTGTCCCTGGCCACGTGTGGTGGGTGCAATTTCAATCCCTCCTGCTGCAAGTCTGGGAAAGCTTATCTCGTTGAAGCCACACAAGAATTACAGAATAGTTACCCTATTACCTTCCGTGTTCTTAAAAAGGCAGAATCCTCATCTAGAGGCCCCAGGCCTTGCTGTCTTGGTCTTTGTTGATAACCTCAGGCTTTGTTTTTGTTTTTTTTTTTAATGTTCATTTATTTACTTAGAAAGCATAGAAGGGGCAGGGAGAGAGTGAAAGAGAGTCCCAAGCAGGCCTGACACGGGCCCGAACCCACGAAAAGTGAGCTCATGACCTGAGCCAAAACCAAGAGTCGGATGCTTACCCAACTGAGGCACCCGGGCGCCTCTGTCTGAAGGCCTTTAACTTTGTTTGCTCTCTTGTTTGGTCCCATGTTTAAGGGCTGTGTGCAAAGATGTGAGCTGGTATCACAATTATCTTTTTTGCCATATAATTGCAAGAAATTCTTATTTAGTGTATGGAGGTACCAAAGGATGGCGATTACAAACATCCAGAAGTTTGATTTTTTCCCTCCCTGCGGACAATCTGTATTGGCAGTGCGAAACAGTAACAAATGCAGAGCTATGGAGAAGGAGGCTCCCTTCCCCTAAGCAAGGGCCCTGAACCAGCCCACCTGGGCAAGGAGATTTGACCTTGGCCACGTTGGGCCCAGCACCCTCTGAAGAACAGGCTCTCAGGCTGAAGGGCTCTCTACGGCATGAGAGCAGGGAGCAGCACCCTGGAAGGGACATGGGCTGTCTCCCCAGCTGGGGGCGGGGTGTCAGGGGCCTGGGCTCAGCCTGCACCTCCCCCAACCCAGGTATCTATCTACCTCATACCTCAGTTTAGCACCTAGCAGTGATTAGCCAGGTTGGACCGCCAGGCCCTGTTAGTGACCCCACCTGACCCAAAGTGAGTAGTTTGCACCTCAGCCTGTATTTTCGCCGCCACAGGGCTGCAGGCCCCCAGAACCCGCTGGGATCCCCGGGGCTGGCTTTAGCCCAAAGAAACAGAACAAACCAAAACCAAACCCTTTCTAGGTCTCAGAAATCAACCCAAGACAGCGGGCATCGATGTTAGTGCCCCAAACACGCTTTGTGTCCTGAAGGCAATCGTCCACCATGACAGCCTTGGTGCACCCAATCATGGGGTGCAAAACCGGACCAGTCCACCTACGAAAAACCTTAGCGTGGCCTTGAACCCACATGGCCTTACCTTGAACCCACATGGCCTTACTGGGGGTGGGTTGTGGGGTGGAGCGTAGCCTGGTCTCTCAGTTGAGGGCCTAACCCTGCGGCAGCGCTGGGCCGCCTGGTGCTGACTGCCTGTCTCTGGTCGCGTCCTCCACACCATCCTGGAGGCCGTCCTGTCTGGTCCGGGGAGGCCCACTCCCTTCCGGCCAGGTGGCCTAGTCAGTTCCCTGGCAGCCAGGCGGGAGGGGAGGCCGGGGCTCCGGCCTGTGGAGGCTGCTCTGTGCCTTGCTGTGACCCGCAGTGGCGAGTGCCACTCTGTCAGGCCCGCAGGGCACGTGTCTGCTCAGCAGGTGCAGCGCGGGGCGGGGCGGGGCCATAAGCAGGTGGTGTCCCCGCCCCCTCCGCGTATGCACCCGGGCAGCCCCGTGCCGCTGCTGCGTCCTCTCCAGGAGGCCCGCAGGGAGTGCAGCGCCTCTGCGTGGGGACCTGGGGGTGGCCGTGCGGTGCGGCCCCCACTGAATGCCACGCTGCCACCGCCGGGCGCTGGGCCGCCGGGCGCTGGGCGTCAGGCTCGGCGCGCACAAGCTCCGGAGCCCGCGCTCCGCTCTGCTCCACACCCTTGAGCCCACGTCGTTGCCACAGCGCGTGCACGCTCGGCGAGAGGACGCCAGGCGGCCGTGGCCGCGCACTGCGCCTGCGCTGTGACCTCCCGGGGTGGCGTGCCGGGCCCGCCTGGTCACACTGGCGGCACCACCTCCAAGGTCAGCCGGCGCAGGTCCACGCCACGTCTGGTGGCTCTCTGATTGCTCGTTTTAAAATGAGCGTCAGCACAGAGCCGCAAGCGGGGCCCCAAGTCACGGCCGGGAGACCCGGACCCGAGGTCACATGGCATGTCACCGACGAAGCCACCCCGTGCCCCCCACGTGTGGCTCTGAAGGCATCAGAGACATTTCCAAATTCGTGTGACCAGTTCGGCCAAGGCCTCCCTTGAGGAAGGCCATCCGCAGCCCGGGACGCGTCCCCTTCCTGGAGAGCCCGCGCCCCTGTCGCAGGTAGGAGAGCCGCGGGCGGCGGGGGGAGGGAGACAGCCGGGGCCGCGCCCCTTGCTCAGTCTCCCCGGAGTGCGGGGCCTCGACCGGGCACGGCTCCTGACTCGCCGGTGCAGCCGTGAAACTTACGGATTTAAATGTGCGCGGTTTGTTATTTTTTTTAAAAAATTTATTTATTTTTATTCTTGAGAGCGACAGAGCGAGATCAGGGAAGGGGGAGAGAGAAGGAGGCCCAGAATGGGAAACAGGCTCCTGGTTCTGAGCGGTCAGCACAGAGCCTGACGTGGGGCTCGAACTGAGGAACGAGGAGATCATGACCTGAGCGGAAGTCGGATGCTCAAAGGACGGAGCCACCCAGGTGCCCCTGTTAAACATACAAATGTAAAGGCCATGAGCTTTTTTTTTTTTTTTTTTTTTTTTACTAATTTGTAGCAAAGAGAAGCACCCCTCTAGTAGTGCATGGCTGTTATTCTAGAGGATATTTTAGGTCATGCAAAAAAGCTGAAAAGAATATAACCTTTTGTGAAGGGATTGACTTTATAGCCTCCTCTCCCCATTTCTTTTTTTTTTTCTTTAACGTTGCCAGCTTCCTGTTGTGATTGCCCATTTTCTTAAACGGCTTGGGCTGTTTCATTTTGGGATGGAAGTTACGTTACTCTGGCCATTATTTTCCAGGACTCTTTCTTCATCGTAAGGTACTGTTTATGACCTGGGTGAGAAATGAACACCGTGGGTCCCGTTTGGAGGAGTTTTGGATAAAGGAGTTCAGGATACATTATCAAGAGCAGGCCTATTCCTTGTGGAAGAGAATTAAGCGATTTCATTGATTCCTTTTCCCGAATACATTTAGTTTTCATAAAGTCAAGGATAATGAGTTAGAAATAAAATAAAAATATGAGTAACATACCACAAGAATTAAAAGTCAAACAAATAAATTGGGGAGGTATTTAGGCACAAATTTAAACAAGTATGGATATTATGGAAGAAGCCACAGATACTGGCTGAAATATTGCTTTACTCTTATTCTTAGTTCTTTGTGAAATAAGTCACATAACTGCATCCTGTAGCCCCATTTCTTCCCTCCAGAATTAGATATTTTCGTAGATAAGTAAGCTAGGGTAAACTAAGACCTGGAGAGCTGTACTTGCCATAGATTAGTTAGTGGCCATTTATTTATTTAAAAAAAATTTTTTTAATGTTTTTATTATTGAGACAAACTGAGCATGAGTCGGGGGGGGGGGCGAGAGGGAGACACAGAACCAGAAGCAGCTCCAGGCTCTGAGCTGTCAGCACAGACCCAAAGTGGGGCTCAAACCCACGAACCGTGAGATCATGACCTGAGCCGAAGTCAGATGCTTAACCGACTGAGCCACTTAGGCGCCCCATTTAGTGGCCATTTAGAGTGACCTCAGGCATGTGGCTACATGGTGTCATCGCTGTGGGAACTGACTGTCATGGTTAATTTGGTGAGTCCTCTGGACGGGGCTCAGGGATGCCCAGAGGGCTGGTAAAACACCGAGTGTTTTTGTGAGCGTGTCTCCAAGAGAGATTAGCATTGAGTCAGTAGACTGAGTAACGCAGGTGCCGATCGCCTAGTTGTTGAGTGCCTGCGTAGCACAAGAAGAAGGGTAAATTCACTCTCCGGAGCCGGGACATCCATCTTCTCCTGCCCTTGGACATCAGCCCTCAGCCCTCGTGGTTCACAGGCCCTGTGACTCTCACTGGGATTTATAGCATCACCTTCCCGCTGTCCCAGGTCTCTGGCCTTCGGACTCCGATGAATTATGCCAGTGGCTCTCCTAGGTCACCAGCGGGCACACCGCAGATCATGGGACTTCTCACCTTCCTTAACCCCGTGGCTGATTTCTGTCATAACTCTCCCTTGTGAACGTGCCCGGTAGATCTCTGATTCTGTTTCTCTGGGGAACCCGGCCTGATGCCGTGACGGCCTTCTACTTGTGGTGGAAATGCTCCCGTTGTCATTGCTCATGCGAATCAGGGCCCTCGCTTTGCCTCTTCTTTTAAAATACAGCAACCCTGAGGGAGGGGTGCCTGGGTGTTATGCGTCGGACTCTTGACTGGCTCAAGTCATGGTGTCATGTTTCATGAGATCGAGCCCCATGTCAGGCTCTGCACGGACAGCATGGAGCCTGTTGGGATTTCCTCTCCCTCTGTCTCTGCCCCTCCCCTGCTTGTGATGGCTCTCTCTCACTCTCTCTAAATAAATAAATAAACATGAAAAAAATTTTTTAAAAATACAGCAACTGGAATGCATTTTAAGGAGTTTTGTGTGAATGGGTTTATGAGACCAAGATGACCAGAATGTGCCGACCGTGGGGAAGGGCTTAATATGAGAAAGGGGGAGGACAAGTTAAAAAATTGAGAATTCACAAGCTAAATGCTGTGATTGATAGTTTTGACCGGACATAGGTCTTGCACTGTTGATTTATGTGACAGGTCATGTTTAAAGTGTCAGAATTTCTCATGAAGGAAAAAGCCAGCGATAATTAATTGTTTTCTTCTTTTCAGAAAAGTTAAAAATGTGGCCGAACGAGGCAGATTAATTTCAATTCTTTTCAATCTACTCTTAATTTAAAACGACAGCTCCTTGCTAAGGTAGTGTGAGATATCCATTTAATAAATTGAAAGATGAGGGTAACTTGTTTTTAGTGTATTATTCCTAGTTAGCAAATTAGGAGATCCTGAACGTACTAGCACTTGAACTTTATCCTAATGAGTTTTCAGATAGTTGCGCAATGGTACTAAGAACTTAACAAATGAAGAAAGAATTCCCAGCTTGTTGTCTTGGAAACTTTTACTTTAATGAATAGACACAGCTCAGAATGTCTCTTCTTGGTATAGACTCACTGCCATGTTCTTTTTTTGAAAATGCCATCATTTGTAAAAGTTTAATGTTTTAGTGT
Source organism: Mungos mungo (assembly GCA_004023785.1). NCBI lineage: Eukaryota > Metazoa > Chordata > Mammalia > Carnivora > Herpestidae > Mungos > Mungos mungo. The sequence goes on from PISW01001414.1 coordinate 79,413, forward strand.
GAAACTTTCACGTCGGCGTTCATCAGCAGTACTGAATCGCCAGGTACATGAACCCTAGGGAAGGTACTGAAGAAATGTAGTAGGAGCTGCGAGAGTTTTCCTCTGTTCATCCTTTTGGAAAGCTCTTTTATTTACTAGTTTATTAAAATTTTTTTAATGTTTTTTATTTATTTTTGAGAGACAGAGAGAGACAGCATGAGCAGGGGAGGGTCAGAGAGAGATGGAGACACAGAACCAGAAGCAGATCCAGGCTCTGAGCTGTCAGCACAGAGCCCGATGTGGGGCTCGAACCCATGAACTGTGAGATGGTGACCTGAGCCGAAGTCGGACGCTTAACCGACTGAGCCCCCCAGGCGCCCCTGGAAAGCGCTGATGGAAGAATTTATTCAGCGTAACATGTAACGCATCTGTGCGGCACTTTAGTAACCCAGTCTCTGTGTCGTACCGCATCACTTCATCCTCGGGACAACGGCGTCCGCTTTGGAGGAAGAATGTGGACAGCAGTCTACAGATGAGGAAGGGTGGATTCAGCAGCTTATGTGACTGGATCTGCATCACGTGGCACTAGGTGAGGATTCAGGGTTTGCATCAACATTTTTAGAGAGGGGCGCCTGGGGGGCTCAGTCGGTTGAGCGTCCTACTTTGGCTCAGGTCATGATCTCCGGGTTTATGAGCTCTGTGCGCTCAGCTCAGAGCCTGGAGCCTGCTCTGGATTCTGTGTCTCCCTGTCTCTCTGCCCCTCCTCTGGTCACGCTCTGTTTCTCTCTCTCTCTCAAAAATAAATAAACATTAAAAAAAATTTGTAGAGCCTGGTTTAGCATCCTCTGTAGGACATCGTGGTGATGCTCTTCCAGTTTTGATTATAAACTCTTTTTATTTTATTTACTGTTTTTACAAACAATCACAGTGTTGGCCTGCCCATCACTCAGGGGTATGTGTCACCACTGGTAGGTGGACTGTGACTCGGCAAAGTGACGAACAGTGGGTCACGGGCACTGTCATCTTGTCCCTCGCTCTGCGCCCGGGCAGTGGGACATCACCATGGCTTAGTGGGAACGTGCATCTTACTGGGGTGCCGTTACAGTTCCGTGTGTCTGTGGGGAAAGCCCGACTGTAAGAGCACTGTGACAGGCTGTGAAGTGTCATTCCTTCCACACGGCAGCCGCTGAAATGCACAACTTGTGCTGGTCTTCCGGCGCTCCCCTTCCCTGGGGCCCAGCGACTGGAGTGTGCCCCGTTTCTGTGGGGGGACTCCTTCCCTCTGCAGTCGGCATGGTCTGTGTGTTGGCCCCGGCTTTGGGGACTGGCATCCCCTTCTTTGGCTAGAAGCTTGCCAAGATGGAAGGCAGACAAAGGTTGTCCAGGCCAGGGCCCTGTGAGTCTGGCAGAGCCGCACGCTGGGCAGGGCTGATTTGCCCTCCAGTCGCCCCTCCCATCACACCGAAAACCGGAGTAGCGTCATCAAGAGGAAGAATGTTCTCCACAGCATCAGATTGTTGGGTCTCGGGCATCCTGCTCCGGGGGTGATTGGTTCAGCAGTGTAGGGAGCTGTGTCAGCGGTGCACGGGCGCTTGTGTGCCTGGGCCCCGGGGCAGCAGGACGGGACGGGGACGGGTGACCGTGTGGAAGATGACGCAGCGTGTCTGATTCTCTGCTCTGATGCATGCAGGGGGCAGCGCTTTCCCTCTCTCCTCCTGGGCTGGTAGCTGGGGCTGTGAGATAAGCTGAGAACAGGCAGATCAACACAAGAAAGGGTATACACGTTTATTCATTAGTTTTTAATATTAATTTTTAATGTTGATTTGTTTTTGAGAGACAGTGAGAGTATGAGCAGGGCAGAGGCAGAGGGAGAGAGAGAATCCCTAGCAGGCTCCATGCCCAGTGAGGCTGGGGTTCGAACTCCTGAATTGTGAGGTCATGACCTGTGCCAAGATCAAGAGTAGGATGCTCAGCTGACTGAGCCACCCAGATGCCCTAATTTTTAATATTGAATACATGGACATCACAGGGAAAAATGTAGATACCCCCAAAAAGCACTGAGATTTGAGAGCTGATGTGCCCTCTAATCAGGGAAGGGGTTGTAGTTAACTTAGGGGACAGATAATGATTTTTAGGGAAGATGAATGGGCCCATCCTGCCAGGGAGGGGATTTAAAAAACAATTTTTTAAAAAACATTTTATTTATTTTTGCAAGACAGAGACAGAGCATGAGCAGGGGAGGGTCAGAGAGAGAGGCAGACACAGAATCTGAAGCAGGCCCCAGGCTCTGAGCTGTCAGCACAGAGCTCAATGCGACGCTCGAACCCACGAACTGTGAGTTCATGACCTGAGCTAAAGTCGGACACTTAACCGACTGAGCCACCCAGGTGCCCTGGGGATTTTCTTTTTAAATGTATATATGTTTGATTATTTATTTTGAGCACAAGCAGGGCAGGGGCAGAGAGAGAGAGAGAGAGAATCCCAAGCCGGCGCTGCACCATCAGCTCAGAGCCTGGTGTGGGGCTTGAACTCATGAACTGTGAGATCATGACCTTAGCTGAAATCAAGAGTCCAACACTTAACCAACTGAGCCACCCAGGCGCCCCAGGGCGGGGTGTTTTCATGACTGGGTTCCTTTCGGGGATCTGTGTGTAGGCAGAGAAGGGCAGCTCCCAGAAAGCCTTGCTCTGCATCAACTATTCCTTTTTTCTTTTTTTATGTGAAATTTTTTTTTTAACATTTATTTATTGTTGAGAGACTGAGAGAGACAGCGCAAGCAGGGGAAGGGGAGAGAGAGAGGGAGACACAGAATCCAAAGGAGGCTCCAGGCTCTAAGCTGTCAGCACAGAGCCTGACATGGGGCTTGAAATGCGAGATCCTGACCTGAGCTGAAGTCAGACGCTTAACCGACTGAGCCCTGATTTCTTAGCGACCTTCAGCTCGAAATAACGGCTGTCCCAAAGTGGCATGTTGTGAGGGGGCATGTCCGAAGCTCCTTCACGCACAGGAGAGACTAGCACACTCTTTTCACTCCATTTGGCTTTCCTCTGAGCCAGGGAGGCCTCAGGATTTGGCCGCTCAGGCCCGAGGCCCTGCAACAGGAGGGGGATGAGGTGGGGACAGGAGGGGGGTGAGGACCTCGCTGGGGGCGGCTGTGTGGGCCTCTCCGTCTGTCCCCTGTCAGCCCCCAGCAGCGGGTGGCCTGATTCCCTGCTCTCCGCTGCGGGTGCGCTGTTGGGAACCAGAGGCTCTGCCCCGGGAGAGCATAGTTCCTCTGTGCGTGTGTGATGAAATGCAGAGGGGTCTGTGCGGAAGCGACCCTCGTGTGACCAAGGGGATGAACGCCCACGAACAGGGGAGGCGGGCGGGATCCAGTGGCCAGAGCAGAAGCACGAGAGGCGTGAAGAGGGCAGGCGGGGTGGGTGATGCCCGTGCTGGGCGCAGAGACGTTGTTTTGTAGAGAGGGTGGAAGGCACTCTTGGCAAGTCGATTCTTGCTACGTTTTTAGGAACTCGTGTTCTACCAACAAGTAGGACTGATGACTAAAGACAGTGTTACAATGCATTAGAACCTGTTGTGAAAGGAGCTGTTACATTCCTATCTCCTGATCCTGCCCGTAGTGGGCATCACATTTTCCTTAGAAAGAACCTTCTGGTTTTCTGATTATCAAAGGAGTGTATGCTTTTTGTAGAGTACTTGGAAAATACAGAGACAAAGAAAACAGTAGTCACCCATAATCCCACAAAAAGAGGTAATCACTATTAATATTTTGGAAATATTGCCTTTTATAAGTTTTGAAACTGACATTCGCATGCAATATAAAAATATTTGTGACATGCCACGTTGTAGAGATTTTAGATTTTGTTTTTTACTAAACAGCTGCGCTCAGGTAATAACTTGTATGCCATAGTATTCCCTTGTTGTGTTCTGCGTTGTTAGTAAATGTAAATCTTAAGCATCTTCTGTTGTGAAGTGTCTGTTCAGATCTTTCCCCCATTTAAAACGTTGAATTATCTTCTTGGTATTGAATGATGGTTCTTTATTTTGGAGGTAATTCCTTTGACAGATGATTTGTGAGGATTTTTTCCCAGTTTGTGGCTTGCCTTTCATTTTCTTAGCGCTGTCTATCCAAGTGCAAGAGTTTCTAACTTTGATGAAGTGCAGCTTGTTAATTTTTTCTCTTATGAACTGTGCTTTTGGTGTTGCCTTTGAAAGCTTTTTGCTCAACCCAGGATCGCTACGCGTTTTCCTTGTGTTGTCGAAGGTTTTCTGGCTTCGTCTCTCATGATTAGTTGTATCCGCTCAGAATTAAGTTTTACGTATGGCGAGCAGGGAAGGCGTCAGGTGTGTTTGTGTGTTTGCAGGTGTCTACTCACTGTCCCCGCGCCAGGGGACCCCTGATGGAGAGCTTCCTTCTGGACTTCTAGGTGCTCCTCTGCTGGTCTGCAGGCCTGTCCTTTGTTACTGTGATTTCACAATCGTTGTGGAGTGAGGCAGTGTGAGTCCCCAAAGTGTGTGCTCCTCACTGTCGGGATTGTTCTGCTGTGTGAGGGCCTCTGTATTATGGAAACATACATTTTAGGATCAGCTTGTGAGTTTCTACGAAAGAGCATGTTCTCATTTCCATAGGGGTTTCAGCGAATGTACCAATTGACTTTATCAGAACGTCCCCTCCGTACGTTTATAATTCTGCTACTTTTATCTGGAAGCGTCTCCGTGGCACTTGTTCTGGAGAGAAGGGAGCTGGGCGAGACCACCTTCCAGCTTTCCTTTCCATCTTGGGATCTTCTCACCGTTTGCCCCACGCTACATATATTTGCAAGGGTCTTCACGCTTGAGAAACCGGTGGTGATCAGATGATCAGTTGTCAGAGTCTCACTGAATTCTCGCCGGCAGGTGCTCGGGTAGCCGGGGGAGGATGGGTAGCCGGGGGCGGTCCCCCAGCTCAGTCGGTACTGGAGCAGTCACTTCTTATGGTCCCTCGGCGGGCTGGGCAGGCAGCAGGTGCTGTCAGCGGGGCCTCTGGCGGGCCGGGATTTCCTGACAGCCGGGCCGTGGGAGGCGGCACGGCCCCTTCTGGGTCAGACGGTACACGTGGGGTTTACAGCCCTCACTGCTGACGTTAGGAGGTTAGAGGCAGTGACCTTGGGAGAGTTTACACTCAATTTAACTTTTATGGTTTCATGAAGTGGGAGTTGTTTTCTGCCAGTCAGTAAAGCCGTGCGCGTGCCGCTGTGTAATGGATGTGGATGGGCCGTTGCCGTCTGTCACAGCTGCTTGATTGCGGGGTGGTCTTATTAGTGGGGACTTCGGAACCCCAGGACCTGTGCCAGCCTCAGGGCGAACCCTTTATCCGTGCCAGCGTTAATGCTGTTACATATAACGGTTGTGGCGGTCTCAGAAGGAGAGGAACGTTCAGAGTCTCTGAAGTTGAAAATGTTCCCCAGAGGAAAGAGGCCTGGAGAATCAGGGATCTGAGCAATCAGCAAGTTCAAGGGGGACATGGCTGAAATGCGAGCCAGGCAATCAAGTGTTCCAGGACACGATGGTGCAGCCAGCCTAGCAGGTAAAAGAAACGTTACTGAAGAAATCGGCTAAATCACGCAGGAGAAGCACGATGCTTAAGGCAAAAATCATCAGTAGTTTAGGGATGGAAAAATGATCATTTTCCCAGCGTGTTTGGAAAAAGAAAAAAGACATCCTGAATATTTCTAGTTCCAAATTATCTCTCTAGATTGAGCAGAAGTCCTATTGGAGTTTGTATGAAAGAGCAGGTTATAAAAGGGAGCCCCACTTGGGTTTGGGGGGCTGTGGAAACCTCCCCATAGTACTGGTATGGTACACTCTGAAAGTGATTTTGCGTGCTTGATCCCGGACGGGCCTCAGAAGGGATGGGGAGAAGGTGAGAGCCCCAGGCCGTGCTGAATACGGGAAACAACACTCACAGCAGAACTGTCTCCTCAGGGGTGAAGGGTGACATCGAGTAATACCGTGGGCAAAGAAGTCTGGCAGCAGGAATGGACCAGAGGGGTGTGTGTGTGTGTGTGTGTGTGTGTGTGTGTGAGAGAGAGAGAGAGAGAGAGAGAGAGAAAGAGGAGGGAGAGACACCTCTAGCTATTCTCTCTGCCAATATTTAAGTTACGTGATGATTATTGTAATGGATATATATTTTTTAATTTATCTTTTTTTAATATTTTATTTATTTTTGAGAGACAGAGAGAGACAGTGTGAGCAGGGGAGGGTCAGAGAGAGAGGGAGACACAAAATCCGAAGCAGGCTCCAGGCTCCAAGCTGTCAGCACAGAGCCCGATGCCGGGCTCAAACCCATGGACTGTGAGATCATGACCTGAGCCGAAGCTGGACGCTTAACCGACTGAGCCACCCAGGCACCCCTATTTTTAATTTATTTTGAAAGAGAGAAAGAGCCTGAGCAGGGGAGGGGCAGAGGGAGCGAGAGAGAGAGAGAATTCCAAGCAGGCCCAGCCCTGTCGGTACAGAGCCCGACCTGAGGCTTGAACTCAGAAACCAAACTGTGAGATCCGGACCTGAGCCAAATCAGGAGTCAGGTGCTTAACTGACTGAACCACCCAGGTGCCTCTACGATGGATATCTTTATATCATGTTTTACAGTTAAAAGGAGCAGGCTAACATACAGCACCTGCAACTAGTGTGGGTGGGCCGGACTGGTCACTTCCTGTGGACCAGAGAAGACCTGGCAGTAGGTCACGCCCGATCCCTCCCCCAGCCACCCGGCCCCCTCCCTGCACTCCTGATCCCCCTCACTTTGTTCTACTCTTCCTTCCTCTGAAGCACCCGCCCTGTGGTATGCTACTTAATTTACTTACTTCTTTGTTCCTTGTCTGTCCTTCCCCACTAGCATGTAGAGGGCAAAAGTCTTGCTTGGTTTCATTCACCGAGGGATCTCACGCAGTGCCTGGTGCATGAACTCAATTCATAATTGATTGAATACAAGGGGGTTGGAAAGAAAAGAAGGATTCTTCGCTGAAAAGGGAAGGAAAGAGTTATGACTTCTTGTTGCTGAAGCAAGATGGCGGCGCAGAGGACCAGTGCTGTAGGAGCTGCAGATCTCTGGTCAACCTGGGTCTTTCCAGAGCAGCGTCTCTCTGAACAGGGCGTCTTACAATAATTCATGTAACCAGCTGGGCTGGAGCAAGGCCGTAAGTTGGCGAGCAGCTGTGGGTGTTTACTTTTTTAAGAGTGTGGAGCGCGGGGAAGAGTGGGGTCCAAGCAGAAGTCGTCCGTCTGTGCTTTTAAAACAAATCGCTAAAACTCAATCATAATATTCATTTTAAACATGGCGTTTGTCCTTATTTTCAAACCACTGTGCTATTATGAAGGGCACTTTGCCAAGTCTGTATTTAAAATCTGTAGGCTTTAACTAATTTAAGGAAAGGTCCCCAGAAGTGGTGAATGCAGAGGAGTTCTCCGTACCAAAATGGGATGTTGCTGGCAAGTTCTAACCATACACGTGCCTTGAGTTAATAATAGACTCAATTTGCTGGGAAAATAAGCATCCGAGAGTCTGATGGTTCCCTCAAAGTCGCATAATTACTAACTGCTTTCACTAAGGCGTTGAACTTTCAGTTCCCTGTTTTTCCAAAGAACATTGAATCCCAGGAGCAGTCAGTGTGCGCATCCCACTGAATATGCAAATGAAGGGGATCTTGAGGAACAACAGATGCAGTTTCCTCATTTTATAGATTAGGGCACACGCGTGGTGTGTGAGCCGCGGGCTCTGGAGAAACAGAATCAATGGGATATATGTGTGTATATTCTTCAGAAGGATCTATGTAATATGCATAGATGTGGTATAATAAATTGTTATTTGTTATAGCACAAAACTTCTTTATGGTATAGATTTCCTGCAGCAGTCGTCAAGCTGGAGACTGAGGGGAAGGGACAGGATGGTTGCAGGCTGAGTCTGAGCCCTGAGGCCGGAGGTGACGGGTATTCCAGCTCAGAAGCAGGCAGAGAGGGTGGATTCTCCCTCGCTCAGCCCTGGTGCTCCGCTCTGGCCTCAGCGGAAGGGGACCACGCCCACCCACACTGGGCGAGCCATCTGCCTTACTGAGTCCCCGGACTCCAGTGCTAATCTCGTTCCCCAGACACCTCCCAGTCAGACCCAGAAATAACGTCTCACCACATTCTTGGGCGCCCCCATGGCCGTGACAAGATGGCACACAAAATTAATCATCAGACGTGGGAGGGTGATCCGTGCCCAGGCCCCAGCGAGCCAGGTCAGGGCTCTGAGGGCCTTGCCGCCCACGTCCCGGCTCCCCGCGCTCTCTCCCTGCGCGCCCTCACACCCTCAGGTCCTTGCGGAGAGAGAATGTGTGCGGGTCCTGCATCTGGATTATTATAAAACTCATGCATCTAATTCCAGTTTTTACATATTCAAATAATTGTTAACAAATCTCTGCAGTATCACATATATATAATTTCCCTCAAATGCTTAGAAAGGAGAAGCTATTTAATCTACATATTTAGAAGAATACTTTAACTACAAATTAGATTTTTCTCCCCAATAAAAGTAAATGGTTCATTACTGAAATTACGATTTCTAATCAGTGCACTGTTAATCTGTGAATATGATGTGGAAGATGGTATAGTTATTATTGAAGGTCTCAAGTATTACTCAGACAGTTTAGGAAGAAACAAAGAACTGTTTTTTTGATTGAAGTGACTTAAATAGGGTGTTTTCTGTTGCTTTAATCTTATCCCTCATTAGAAGAAAACTTTGCTGGATCTTTACATTGGCGTGACTTATTTAAATCATGCATATTTATGTGTGACATAAACTACAAAGATCTTAAAAGCCATTTGAGTATTTAGAGTGTTCTAGAAATCAGAAGGAGTAGAGGATAGAGTTCTCTCGAAGTAGGTGGGGAAAATGGGTGCGCTGTGTGCACGTGCTGGCCACTTGTGCCTGGCTCACTGTGACGCATGGAGTTCACTGAGGACTGCTCCATGCCAGCCAGGGCTGTGACGAAGGCAGTAGCCCGGGACACGGGCCTGTTAGGAGACTTGACCGAGTCACGTGAGCACTAAGAAGCTGAGGCTTCTGTGACTACAACCCTTTCGAGCCACCACCGGTGCAGCCGATGCAAACGCAAGGTGACACCGCCACCTAGATGCGGGTGAAGCATCGAGGCTCCTGGCCCTGCTCCGTTGCCATGGCCGTTCTGGCTCAGCAGGACTGGAAAGAAGCGCAGCAGTTGGTGTTTTCAGCGCGCGCGTCCCAGGTGTCCCCGAGGCAGGTCGACAGTGAACTTCCTGGAGGAACACTGCCCTGTGCTGTGCCGAGTTGCCCTCCTTCTGCGGTCTCAGCCAGGCCAGGCCTTTGGGAGCTGGGTCTACTAACCCCTTCACCCCCTTCTAGACTGCCATAGTCAGGAGCTACGTAAAGAAATACATCAGTGACGTCTGCCTTGGCTTTTGGGGAAGCTGGGAAATGTTAGATCACATGCAGACTCAGGATTTAAACACCCACCATGATGGTTTGGTTCCTTGCTTTGTTGTTTCTGGCAGTCAGGCCTGGGCCTCCTGGGGGTGGTGCCAAGGTCCCGTGGTCCTTCTGTTTTGTAGCTTCGCCTTCCTCACTAGAGCCTTTGGCTTCCCCGTTGCCCCAAATCCTGCCAGACTGTACTGTGAGCATCCCGCGTCCTGCAGGCCCTTCTCCAAACCCTGCTCAAGAGGAGCGAGCGCTTGTTTCTCCTGCTGTGCAGCAGCTTTGCGCCCTGTGGCCAACATCTTCCGTCTTCCCAAGCTCCCTGCCCCTGGCAGCCATCGGTCCACTCTCTGTGAATTCAGCTTGTTTTTTAAGTTTATTTTTAGAGAGAGAGAGGACGAGAGAATGAAAGAGAGTGGGGGAGAGGCAGAGAGAGAGAGAGAATCCCAAGCAGGCTCTGCACTGGTAGCACAGGCCTGACACAGGGCTTGAACTCATGAACCATGAGATCATGACCTGAGCCAAAACCAAGAGTCGGATGCCTAACCGAGGCATCCAGGTGCCCCTATGAATTCAACCCTTTAAGATTCTACATACAAGTGAGATCCTGCGGTATTTGTCTTTCTGTGTCTGGCTCTTCTCACTTAGCACAGGATTCTTCAGGTCCACCCATGCTGGCACAGATGCCCAGCGTGGTAACTGGGTAGTTAGTAGTGCTGGGTCGTGTACTGGAAGCTTACTAAGGGAGTAGATCTCAATTCTCTCCACACACACACGCACGCACGCACGCACGCACGCACGCACGCGCATACACTCACACACATTCGTTTTCTCAAAACTAGGTAACTGTGAGGAGAAGGGTATGTTAATGAGTTTGGCTGTTGTAATCATTTCACTCTGTGCATGTGTATCAAAACATGCGGTTGTACCCCTCACGTAAGCACAAGGTGGTGTGCCTTGTCCCGGGGCCGGGTCCCGTGTCCGGGTGCGAGCGTCCTGTGCCCCCACCGGCTGAGTGCTGGCCATTGGGAGACTCCTGACCCCTTCCCGTCTCCCGTCTGATGAACGTTAACTGTGGGTGAGAAGCTCGCTCCCCTCACCTGCCTCACGAGTTCCGGAACGACGGCGGGAACGCCGGGCTCCTTGCACTTCCCACCAGCCGCGCGGCGACGTTGAATTCTTGCATCTCGGTGCTGCCTGGTCTCTTATCTAGTCCTGTTTATTTTCCTTCCCTCCCTACCACCTTTCTGCCGGAGTCAAAGTCTTCGACAAATTTAAATTTGATTTCAGTTAGTTCTCCTGTATAATCATAGTTACTCTCGTGCGTTCTCAGCTGGTAGACTTGGTGACCTTGATTAGGTGGTTTATCTGCCATCCAGATCCCTTAGTCTGCCAGAGTCTGGCTCTCCCAGGCCATCAGGTGGTCGTCATTTACTCCTCTGCATCCACATTTGGTCACTGGGTAAGCCTTGGTTTGCAAACTCCAAGTCCTAACTTCTAGCTCAAAGTACTAAACTGCAAAGAAAATCTCCTTACGGATTTTGCATTTCTAAATTTCAAAACAAGCCTTCCTTGTAATAATTTTAAAGGTGAAGAATTGTAAAAAAATAAATAAATAAAAGACCATTCTTTCTTATGTCATTCTGTACCCCAGATGGGATCCTTTTTAGAAGTCTGATGTTTATCCTTCCAAATGTCTTCTGTGTGCATTGAATATGTCGGTTTATAGATGTTTACAAACATGAAATGCCATCAATTCTTCTAATGCATATACTTTCCTTCATTTTGATTGAAATAGTCATACTTTTAAAAAAATATTTCTTTAATGTTTACTTATTTTTGAGAGAGAGGAGACAGATAGACAGACAGACACACAGAATCTGAGGCAGGCTGCAGGCTCTGAGCTGTCAGCACAGAGCCCGACGCGGGACTCAGTCTCACAAACGGTGAGATCATGACTTGAGCTGAAATCGGACGCTAAACTGACTGAGCCCCCCAGGTGCTCCGGTCGTGCTTAACTTTCATCTAATGCTTCCAGCAGAGCAGACTCTTAGTAAAGGGTACTAGTTGTCACCATATTATCATTTTTACGTGAACGTATTGCACCATATGTAAAACTGCTGACATCAAAAGGATTAGAAGCCTGTTAAGGAAGGTTCTTCTAAACTGGTGGTTCTTAGGTTTGAGATCACCTTGGAGCTTTGAAACCTTCCTGCCTGAGTCTCACTGTCAGTGATTTGGACTTAATGGACCTGGCATGTGGCCGAGGACTCAGATGTTTTAAACACTCCCCAGGTGACTCTGTCCTACGGCCAAGATCGAGAACCTCTGTTCTGAACACTCATCAGTGTGAAAAAAGCAAAGTATAATTAGGAGCATCCCTTTGGCGAATGACGCCCATTCTTAATTAAGGACTTGATATTCCCGTGACCTTTGTTAGTATGAGGTTTTCTTAGAACACAAGCCAGCAGCCAACCAGAAGGAAACACCCAACTGCCCAGGCTTTCCAGACGCATCAGATCAGTGGGTGACGGAGCGGGAATCCACCTGCAGCTCTGACGCTAGTCCCTCCTGCCTTTTCTGCTTCTCTGGCCACCAGGACGGTGTGTGGCACTGCCCCCTTTCCACGGGCAGGGGGGTGCTGAGCGGGGTGAGGAGCAGCGAGGGGAAGGCAGGGACTGGCACACGGAGTAGGAGGTGGATGAGGAGAAGGAAGAATCAGCATCCGGTGGGAAGGACAGTGCTGGGCTGCCACTGCGCCTCTCCAGGCACGCTTTCACGAACGGCGCCAATTCCAGATCCCACGTCAAGGACTGGCAGAGGCCGTCTCCACTCCAGCGAGCCCCGTTAGGGTCCTGCCGCACCCCCTCTGCTCCCCAGTCAGGAGTGACCTGGGCTAATCGCCAGGCAGGCAGGCTCCTCATCCGTGGGGACTCCCAGCATGCCTCCCTGGAGGCTCCAACAGTGGGGGTCAGCGGCAGAGGAGGGGCTTCCGGGTCCCCCACGTAGGACACCCTCGGAGGGGCTCAGGTGCAGCTCAAAAGCGGCTAATTATACATGCAGCCAAACTTGTGAAGACACCGAGGTGTACCCTCAGCGGGTAAGAGGTAGAGTTTTTGTAAGTGATGAAGCACCTAGTTGCACTATTTCTGTTTATTTCGGGTTTGGACAGGCAGAGGGTGAAGGCGTTCCTTCCGGAGGCCGTGGGCACGAAGTGCCGCTGATAGCTGACATTTGCTCCTGGACACGTCGTGCGGGGGCTGCTTCCCCGGACGCCCTCCCACCAGGCAGAAGCATTTCGTCATTAATCGTTCCCCAGTCGTTCAGAGAAGGACTCTCTGTTCTTCGTGAGAGTCAGAATAATGTGAAACGGTGGGGATTGACAACTAGGACTTTGTATGCATACGTTAGTGTGCCTGCTTTGTGCATGGATAATTTATTTGTAAAATCTGTTTTACAGATTGAGACATTTTCACCAATTTTCCTTAAGAATTTTTATTGAGGGGGTGCCTGGGTGGCTCAGTTGATTAAGCATCTGACTCCTGGTTTTGGCTCAGGTCATAATCTTACATTTTGTGGGTTCAAGCCCCGAATCGGGCTCCTCACTGGAAGGCAGAGCCTGCTTTGGATTTTCTCTCTCTTTTTCTCTGCCCCCTCCCTGGTCATGTGCACTTTCTCTCTCTCTCAAAATAAAATAAAATGTTTTTTTAAGTATCTCAGTCAGTCGATCGTATGACTCCTGATTTCAGCTCAGGTCATGATCTCACAGGTCGTGAGTCTGAGCCCCGCATTGTGTTCCTAGCTGGCAGTGGCCGAGCCTGCTTGGTGTTCTCTCTCTGTCTCTCTGCTCTTCCTCCGCTCACGCTCTTCTCTCTAAAATAAAAAATAAACTTTTTAAAAAGAATTTCTTTAGCTTGTTTCCATTTTATTTTATTATTATTATTTTTAAATACAATTTGTCAAGTTGGCTAACATACAGTGTATACAGTGTGCTCTTGGCTTCGGGAGTAGATTCCCACGATCCATCACTTACGTACAACACCCAGTGCTCATCCCCACAAGTGCCTCCTCAGAGCCCGTCACGCATTTCCCGCCTCTCCTGTCTCCACCATCAGCCCTCAGTTTGTTCTCTGTATTGAAGAGTCTCTAATGGTTTGCCTTCTTCCTTCTCTGTATTTTTTCCCCTTTCCTTCCACATAATCTTCTGTTCAGTTTCTCAAATTCCACATATGAGTGAAAACATATTGTATCTATCTTTCTCTGACTGACTTATTTCACTAGGCACAATACCCTCCACTTCTGTCCATGTTGCTGCGAAGGGCAGGATTTTGTTCTTTCTCATTGGTAAGTAGCATTCCATTGTGTATAGAAACCACATTCATACTCCTCAGTTAATGGGCATTTGGGCTCTTTCCATAATTTGGCTATTGTTGGCTATTGTTTATAGCAGCACTGTAAACATTGGGGTGCACATGCCCCTGTGAATCAGCACTCCTGTGTCCTTTGGATAAATTCCTAGTAGTGCTATTGCTGAGTCATAGGGTAATTCTATTTTTAATTTTTTGAGGAATCTCCACGCTGTTTCCAGAGTGGCTGCACCAGTTTTCATTCCTACCAATAGTGCAAGAGGGTTCCCATTTCTCCACATCCTCGCCAACATCGGTTGTTTTCTGAGTTAATTTTAGCCATTCTGACTGGTGTGGGGTCATATCTCAGTGTGGTTTTGATTTTTATTTCGCGGATGATGAGCATCTTTTCATGTGTCTGTTGGCCATCTGGGTGTATTCTTTGGAAAAGTGTCCATTCATGACTTCTGCCCATTTCTTTACTGGATTATTATTTTTTTTCAGGTGTTGAGTTTGGGAAGTTCTTTATAGACGTTGGATACCAACTCTCCATCTGATATGTCCTTTGAAAATATCTTCTATTCCATCAGTTGTGTTTCAGTTTTGCTGATTATTTCCTTCGCCGTGCAGAAGCTTTTTATCTTGATGAGGTCCTGATAGTTCATTTTTGCTTTTATTTCCCTTTCCTCCAGGGACATGTTGAGTAAGAAGTTATTGTGGCTGAGGTCAAAGAGGTTGTTTCCCATTTTTTCCTCCAGGGTTTTGATGGTTTCCTGTCTCACATTTAGGTCGTTCATCCATTTTGAGTTTATATGTGTCTGGTGTAAGAAAGTGGTTCAGTTTCATTCTTCTGCATGTTGCTGTCCAGTTCTCCCAGCACCATTTGTTAGAGTGTCGTTTTTTCCATTGGATACTCCTTCCTATTTTGTCAAAGATTAGTTGGCCATACACTTGTGGGTCCGATTCGGGGTTCTCTGTTCTATTCTATTGGTCCATGTGTCTGTTTTTGTGCTAGTACCATACTGTCTTGATGGTCACAGCTTTGTAGTAGAGGCTAAAGTCCAGGTTTGCGATGCCTCCTGCTTTGGTTCTCTTCTTCAATATTACTTTGGCTATTCGGGGTCTTTTGTGGTTCCATAAAATTTTAGGATTGTTTTTCTAGCTCTGAGAAGAATTCCAGTGCAATTTTGATTGGGATTGCCTTGAATGTATAGATTGCTTTGGGTAAAAAAAAAGAATTTTTATTGAAATATTGTGTAAATGGTGTAGAAGGAAATGATTCTCCATTCTCCCCGGAGGTTCTTGTGGGAGGAGCCTGGGTGTACATGCCCAACTGACAGTTGCCCTGAGGCTCATACAAGGTTTGCTGAACTTTGGGCTTTGGCGAACTGTCGAATAGCACCCGACGTGGGAAAGGTTCTCTGAGACTGTTTTTTATTGATGATAATTATAATATCATAGAAGTTGGTGACAGCGATGGACTGGTCAGTTTGGTGAGAGGTCCTGCTGATGAAAGGAATCTGCTTCCCAGTTGTAAGACACAGATGGGCTTTGGCAAGACCTCAGGTGTAATCACAAGCCCTGCCAGTGACGGACCCGAATGGAGGAGAGGGTCAAGCTTGCCTGCAGCCTGCGGTCAAAGGAGTGGATTCCCACCTGCTCAGATTCAGTTACGGAGGGGAGGCCCTGCCCCTTATGGTTCTGTCAGCGCACTTTTGAGACTCTCGACCTCCACTCAATGCCTGCCGGCAGGTACAGGTGACGGACCAAGTCGGCATCTCCTGCTCTGGAGGGAGCAGAGGCTGCTGCCCAGAGCCATCGCTGGCGGTGGGGACTCCCAGGCCACCGCACGAAGCCGGGGGTTATCTGGCAGGAACTGGTGATGGTTGGCGCCTGGGGCCACTCTGAAATCCAGTTTCATCTCTTCTTGGACTGATTCCGAAGACTCCAGGATCCGGGTGAGTGTGCTCCTAAGATGGTAGGAGTCCCTTGGAGAATCTCTTTGGCATGTAAAGCTCTGGCGAAGGGAAGAGAGCACAATTGCTTCGGTGCTGCTCACGACTGCGCTGACCGGGGTTCGAAAATAAAGAGAGGATTACAGCTCTCAGGATTAATGGGGGATTAATCTCCTTCTTTCTTCAATACCAAAGACACAAATGTCCTGAAGGAGAAGTTGGTGTTCTCTTTAAAAAAAAAAAAAGCACGGCTAATAATTCTATGGAATTATAATTTTCATAAGGAGATCATCTTTTGTGAGCAAGATGATTTAGGAGAAATTCATTCCCTCATCAGCTTATGCTCATGATTAATGTAAAGGTTTTTTACTGCCATTCGCAGCCACAAGGCAGCACTAATTTAAGGAGTCCTGGATTCTGGTTGATGAACTGAATCCGAGTTTGGAAAGTAAGTTTCATGTTTACAACTCAGAGGTACCAACGAAATACCAACTTGGAAGTGTTATTAGCACTGGTTATTAACCTTTGGGGAAAGAGAGCTCATCAACATTTTATTAAGCGTATTTAATGTGGCTTTCCTATTTACGGATCGTCACTCGGCTCATGCATTTCACCTCAGGCAGCATTTTTGGGGCCCTTTATGTGTATTCTCATCTCCATCTTAATAAGCAATCATCATTGATATTTAAGACGTTAATATCTAGAGAGAGAAAAAGAGGAAAAATTGCTGTTGTCCATAAACTCTATTTTTGGAATAAGCCTCTGGATGAAAAAGAGGTTATTATCAATTTAGGGACCATTCTTGGTAAAGATTCTAACTGTAGGCATTCAGGACCCTGGATCTTGAAATACAGGGTTGGTAGTAACAAGGGGGTAAGGGAGCGAGAATGCGTATGTGGGGACCCTTCTGAGCGGAGTTATTATGTATGGGACCGCTGGAGATGTAAGTGAATTGTAGCATTTCAGACTCTGGAACCAGCTAGATTTGGTTTCAGATTCTCATGCTGCAGTGTGCTGGTTGTAAGACTTGGATGAATTACCCAACCTCACTAAGCCTCAGTTTCCTCATCCCTAAAATAGGCACAATGAAAATGCCAAGGTTATAGGGTTACTCTGAAGATTAGCTTTTAATGCTCCTTGCACATAGTACGACCTCGGTAAATGTTCGCAACTGTTTTGGCTACTGTTAGGCATCAGAATGATGGGTTGAATGAAGGAGCAGGACATCTATTTCTGGCAGTGACTGAGACGTGCAGCCCTTGGTACCTCCAAGACAGTTTTAAAGAGGATTCGGGAGGACCCTGCCCTGGAGATGTGGGGCTAAGGAGGAAATGAGTTTTACTGTTCAAGGACAGCAAGGTGTAAGCTGTGGATTGAGTCATACTGAGTTGCTGGCAGATGCTATAGCCTGTCAAAATAAAGTCCTATACCTGCATACCACTCGTGAAAATTATTTTGTCTTTTGCATTTTTGGCACTGACACTTCCTTGAGTTTCAGATTTTTTCATTTAGGTTTTGTCTAAGCAGATTAGAGGGCTCTCTCTTGGTGGAGAGATAGTATGGGCCCAAATGAAGAGGATCCACCCAAGTTCACAGTCAGTGGTGGATCAGGAGTGGAGGCACTCAGTATGTGTCTTACGTCAGGAATGGGTGAATGAGTCCATAAATCATAATTATGTGCACAGTGCCTTCTTTCACCCCAGGATACCTTTCATTAGTGACTTACCTTCACTTTTCTCAATACCAAGAATGATTTTTTTGCAATGCGTAATTAATTTGGAACCATAACTAATCAATTTATTGATTTAATTAATATTAAAATTTAAAAAATGTTTATTTACTTTTGAGAGAGAGATGAGCATGAGCAGGGGAGGGTAGAGAGAGGGAGACACAGAATCTGAAGCAGGCTCCAGGCTCTGAGCTGTCAGCACAGAGCCCGATGCAGGGCTGGAACTCAGGAATAGTGAGATCATGCCCTGAGCCAAAGTTAGACACTAACCCACTGAGCTACTCAGGTGCCCTAAAGCTTTGAGTCCTTTTATTATTTTATTTTATTTTATTTTTTTCTTTGAGTCCGTTTAAAACAAAGCACCATCACCTTTTCTGTAAACTAATTGAAGATTTTTGGAATAACTACAAATTAAAGATCTTCAGTTTTAAAAATGGACTAATGGTAGAGAAGTGACCCAAGTGACAGATCATGAAAAGGCAAATTCCTTAAGATGGGATACGGCTTATCCATTTGGTCACCGAGATGCTTGTAGCATCTACGGTAAAAACCAGGCATGCTGTATCCAAGGATCGGGACGATCAGGTTACTGCGATGTTCCATTATCGACCAGACGATCAAACCGTCGGCAAGTCTCCGTTATCGGACGTCCAGGCCACTGTTGGAGGCTGCGTGACACCAGGGGCCAGCGCTGTAGGGTGTTGGGGACTGTTCCGTGACTGTGTTTGCAGATGTCTGCGTCGCGTCCGGGGCAAAACCCTTAACCCGAGTGCCAAGTATGGAGCAGCTCGTGACCTCTGTGTTGCATAAATGGAGATGAAAGGAGGGCACCAGATAATTTTTGTTTTTATTTTCTTTTTCCTGAAAATACATAATGCCAAAACTTTTATTTTTGGTTAAAAATTTTTTCTTAATGTTTATTGATTTTCAGAGAGACAGAGTGTGAGCGGGGGAGGGGCAGAGAGGGAGGGAGACACAGAATCCGAAGCAGGCTCCATGCTCTGAGCTGTCAGCACAGAGCCCAATGTGGGGTTTGAACCCACAAACCGGGAGATCATGACCTGAGCCGAAGTCAGACGCTTAACTGACTGAGCCACCCAGGCGCCCCTTTAATTTTAATTTTTATTATTACTTATTTATTTTTAAAATTTAGATCCAGGTTAGTTAACATGTAATGTAATAACGATTTCAGGAGTAGAATTTAGTGATTCATCACTTACACACGATACCCAGTGCTCATCCCAACAAGTGCCTCATTAAGGCCCATCTCCCGTTTAGCCCAGTCCCCGCCCAACACCAGCCAGCAACCCTCAGTTTGTTCTCTGTATTTCAGAGTCTCTAATGGTTTGCTCCCTCTGAGCTTTTATATTATTTTCACTTCCCTTCACTTATGTTCATCTGTTTTGTATCTTAAATTTCACATATGAGTGAAATTATATAATATTTGTCTTTCTCAGACCTATTTTGCTTAGGATAATACACGGTGGTTCCATTCATGTCGTTGCAAATGACAGTATTTCATTCTTTTTGATGACTGTGTCATATTCCAGTGTGTGTGTGTGTGTGTGTGTGTACACCACATCTTCTTTATCCATTCATCATATGATGGACATTGGGCTCTTTCCATACCTTGGCTGATAGCGTGCTGTAAACATTGGGGTGCGTGTGCCCCTTTGAATCAGCACTCCTGTATCCTTTGGATTAATACCTACTAGTCCTAATGCAAGAATTTTTGCTTGTTTAGCTCACATTCACTTTGTGAGATATGATAGAGCCTGGAATAGCATCAACAGGAACAATATTTTTCAGGCAGCCGACGTATGTCCCATTGAACAAGCATTTTGGCGTATGTATAAAAGCACGGGACTCCGCCCATAGGACAGTCATTCAAGGAGAAGAGTTAGTGGTCAGCAACATGACTATTGAATTGATTTGGTGAAGGAAATAGTGAAAACTGTAAATTAGATGAGATCATCGCCATTGGCTGTTTTTGTTTACAATATTTCTGGGGAAAAACAGGCTATAAAAGTGCATTTTTAAAAAAACGCCAGAACATATTGTCTGCCGATGGGAAAGTTATTCACACAAATTTTCACCGAGGCAAAAACTTTTCTTCATGTTACTGATAAAGCCAGTGACGACGATTCCGTGAGGTCAGGTGGTTTAAGGATATATTAATTTCTGGGCTGGGCTGAGCCTGTCACCTTCGACTGATTGATCACAGTTTTTACTGTAGAGAATATAATCCTAGGATTTATCACAGGGACCAGACGCTAGTGTGCAGATGACTTGACCACCGAGAGCTTGACTCTTGCCCAGGCCTGGGTGACTTTTCCCGCTGCTCAGAGAGAGAAATCAATGAGGTCTTATTGGGAATATTTATAAAGCGCGTCCGAATGCTGCCACAGAACATGAAGAAATACTTTCCAGAGCCAAATCCATCATAGAGGCGATTAGGAATCTATTTTCTGTGATTTCCTAAATTTATGTAATTCAAACTTCTGGTTTTTGAGTCTGAAAGATCTTCAATTTAGCATCTCTCCAGCCCTCTAAGCAATTTCTAGTAGGAGTTTCTTCACAATTTCTGATTCGTGATCAAGCTAAAACGTCTAGAATGAGCTGATAGTTGCCAAACAGGCGCTGTCCTTCCGGACCAATGGGCTGTCCCTGTTCCTAGAAGCAGAGACGCCAGCCTTCTGCCAGCCAGGCGGTCTGCTGGGCTGGACGCCATCCTCCCAGTGACACAGGGAAATTGTTTCACATTTCACGTTGATATTTTACAGAGCTGTTAGCTTTTCTTAAATATTTCACAGGAGTTGGTGGTCTCTGTCTGTACCGCACACCCACTGACGGTGTGGGGATGCCGAGAGTGTGGGAAGGGCCGTGTGGACTTCTGTGCGTGGCTTCCAAACGGTGAGCGTGAAAATAGTAAAGGTGCTGTTTGTCTCTGTAGTCCCTCTTATACTTTAAAACTCTGCTTTGTCTCTGTTTCATAACGCGTGTAACGCTGAGTACAACGCTAAGTATATTTAGGTGAGTATCCGTAGACTGCAGGTACTTGCTCAGAAAACTTGTAGGGATCCACAGTCAGGAAGTTGGAAGAGGCTTGCAGAGCTCCTGACCGCCGTGCATATTTATTCCTATAACGTCAGCATTGTTTGCTGCTTGTAAGAGGCTTAAAAATCACATCTAAATCACATAAACTTTGCAGCCTGGTGAATGTGTTTTACCCAAATAGAGACACTCTTAGGAAAGACTCACACGCCGCTGGGTAGAGGCACCCATCACCTGGAGGCTGCCTCTCCGCCTCCGCCCAGGGCCGTGCAGGGTCACATCAGCCCCCGTGCGCGCTTCCTCAGCTGTCCTGGCCACACGGAGACCCAGGGGGTCCGTCCAGGGCAGTCATGCAGGCCTGGAGCAGCTGAGTTTCCTGCACAGGGTTTGGAGACCCCCCTCGGCCCCCCGGGGCGCCCTGCCTCCTTGGCCAGCGCTTCTCCCAGCGATGCCTGCTCCCAGACGGGCTGCCTGGGCTCCCCCTCCCGCCTCTCAGAGGCCCTTCTCTGGGGGCTGCCCTGGTCTTCGCCGGCTCACCGCCCTTGACCCGTGGCCTGCGTTTCACACGCCAGAGGTCACGGCCGAGGGAACTCATGGCTCCCGTGTGTACACAGTTCACATTGTCGACGTGGAATTGCTGGGGCTGGTTTAAAAAAGGCTTCTGAAATATAGTTGTTAAAATTTAGTTTTTGGAAGAGTAATAGAAGAACACAGGAAGAAATACCCAGGCAGTGCCCCGGAGCTTTTGCACCGAGCAGGGGCCCCACTCCCCTCTCCCGGCCCCCAGGCCCGCTGCCCGGGGGCCTCCCCTACTCTCCCTCCCAGACCCATGCTGAAGAAAATCAAGCAGTGCATAGGTTTTAAAATTTTTTAAAAATTACTTTTGACTTATTTTTTAATGTTTATATATTTTTGAGAGAGGGAGAGTGAGCGAGTGAGCATGAATGGGGGAGGAGCAGAGAGAGAGGGAGACACAGAATCCGAAGCAGGTTCCAGGCTCTGAACTGTCAGCATAGAGCCTGATGCAGGGCTCGAACCCATGAACTGTGATATCATGACCTGAGCCGAAGTTCGACATCCAACCAACTGAGCCACCCAGGTGCCCTTGCCTGGTTTTTAAACACAGAATAGGAGCGTATGATTTTCTTTATTCTGCAAATTTCCCCAATGAGATGTGTCTCAAAGATCCATCCATATTGGTGTAATTCAACACCCCCCTGTCCAAATATTGGCAGTCTGTTCCAAGATTTATTTAGTCAGCCTCCTTTGGTGGACATTTGGGTTTCCAGTTTTTTTGTTATTACAACTTAGGATGCCCTGAAGATCTTTGTGCCAGCGTGAGTAGATGTGTGTAGGATAGAAGCCTAGACAAGTGTGGGTATATTTGTAAGTTTGATGATGGTAAATATTGCCAAACTACCCTCCACCAAAGTTGTAGTTTATTTTCTTGCCAACTATATATTTAGAGGGGCTGTCTGCCCATACCTGCTTTAATGCACAGAGATTACAAAAGACTTTCATTTTTATCAATTCGATAGTTGTATGTTTTATTTGCATTTCATTAATCATTAGTGAGGTTGAGCATATTTACAAAGGCCTAAAGACAATCCGCATTTCCTTTCTGTCTGGAGATTGCCCACGTGTGTCTAATTAGGTGGCTGGTATTTTTCTTACCGATTTGCATAAACACTTTTTAAATAGTAAGGATTTTACCCTTTTTATATATATGTTGCAGAAACATTCCCAGGTTGTCACTTGTGTTTTGACAGTTACGTAATATTGTTTTGCACGGTGAAAACTTGCTATTTTATGTAGTCACATCACACGATTTTAACTTTGTAGTGTCTAGGTTTTCTTTCTTCCTTGAAAGGCCTCCTGGTGTATCGTTTAAATGGTCATCAGCCAGGATGTGGGTCATCTTCCCGTCTTCCCAGCGTTCTGCAAACACCTCGCACGGTGTGAGTCTCAACAATTTATTTTTATATTTTTAAATAATATTTATTTTTAACGCTTTCTCTCTCAAGAACTATTCCTTCTCAACTAACAAATGTTTTAAATTTGCCACGTTCAAGTTTCTGAACTTATTATTTACCTCTATTGCGATGTCATCGACCTGTCTTAGAGTCAGGTGTCATGGTTTGACAGGCATACGTGTTGGAAAGTGGTGGCCGCAGGCAGGCCAGCTAAGGTCCATGCCTCACACGGGATGCGTCCCAGAGGAGAAGACACAAGCTGAGACATCACGGGGCACACTGTCCCTCGTGAGACCACAGGGAGGCCTCGGGAACGTTGAGACAGCACGAACAGAGTGAAGAGGAGGTTACAGATGGGTGACTTTCAACCTGATCAGAAATCTAGTTCTTTAAATATGTTCTCTTATTTTTTGCACTGGGTATTTCTCTGTGCAAGGCTGCTTCCCATTGATTTGGCAAAGGCAGTCACCTGCTCGGTGGAGGCATGATAGCCGTGAATAGCGACTGTCTGGAATTATATCTCTAATTCAAAAACGGATTTCTTTTGCTTTGCGGAGTAAGTAGCCTTGGGACGCCTCTGGAACGGTGTTGCAGTGTTTAATAAATCGGCCAGCAGAGGGCACTGCCTACTGACAGTGTCTCCACTCAGGATGCCCAAACCCTCAAGTGCTCCCGAGTATTAGTGGAGTTCAGGTGTATTTGCAAGTGATCTGCTACTGTTTCAGGCAGAAAAAGATGTTGCAAATTAAGAGAAGACTGTGAAGAAGGAAATCAAGTGGTATAATTTCTAGAAAACATGTCAGTATGTCCATGTCCACAGGGTCACGAATGCAGCTGAAGGATGAAAAAACAATTCCTAATGTGTGACATTGTTTTAGATGTTGAGATAGAGATTATTGTTCAAATCGCATCAAAATGCTGCAGCGCTAGACAAATTCTTGTCCCATCTGTTTACAAAGGTATTTTAACTTCAGTTTTTCCCCTATGAACTCGAGGATTCCGAAACATTATTTAAAAAAATTTTTTTAATGTTTTTTATTTATTTTTGAGAGACAGCATGAGCAGGGGAGGGTCAGAAAGAGAGGGAGACACAGAATCCGAAGCAGCTCCAGGCTCTGAGCTAGCTGTCAGCACAGAGCCCGACACGGGGCTCGAACCCACAAACCGTGAGATCATGACCTGAGCCGAAGCCGGACGCTTAACTGACTGAGCCACCCAGGCGCCCCCCGAAACATTTTTTAAGAGCATAATTCTCTCCCATCCAACTCACCATTAAAGCGTTTTAAAGATACCGTGGTTTTACGTCCATGTCCACGTAGTTGAACTTGGCAGTGTGGAAGCCTGCTTGTTAGCATGGCTGGTGCTTCAAGCCAGTGCACAGCTCTGGTGTTTTTCATTAAGGAGCGAACTGAACCAGACCCATGAAATGCCACTGACTTGCTTTGCCCTAGTGCATCCGTTGGGTGTAAATATGGATGCCATCGCATTTGCAGAGCAAAGACGGCCTCCGGGGCCCAGGCTGAAATCATACAAACCCTGTTGAGAACCTGCCTAAGGTATTTCAGAGGAAAACATTTGAGAAGCTTTTGTTGACATGATCTTGTATCCCAAAAGCAGTGAGCTCTGTGTTCTGACGATTTCTTACTAACTTATCAGATATGTTTAATGATAGTTTGTAACGAAGTCCTACTTTGATATGATTGATGGTTGGTATAAAAAGATGGTATATAAAAAGATATTCTCTGATGCTTTAATTCATGCTCAATTTAACTACTAATTTTAATTAGGTTTATTGCTCTGCTTAATATAAGTCTACTTACATAAAGAAGACACAGCCTAACTCAGACTATTAAATATTACTGGGGAGATTCTAGGGGAAGCCATTCTAATTCTGAATGATACCAAATAGCAGTTTACACAGTGTGTTGAGGTTTAGATACAGGTTAAATTACCACTTTAGATTAAGTCATGATGCGTCTTCTATGATTGGGAAGCAAAGCAACTTTAACCCCTTTGCAGTGAGGGACCCTGGGTGCCTGTGCGTCTGGGACCCGGGACGGCGCGTCTTGGTGCAGTGGGACCATTCTCTACCAGAGAAGGTGGTGTTTAGGGTCTCACATTTCGGTTGGATTGGCAAGTCCACCAGAATAGGAGTCACTTGGGGCTGGTTTGTTACATGCAGGTGGCTCCCAGGACAGACGGCCCTGGGAAGGCTGACGGCAGCTTTGAGGATGTCAGGGCTTTATGACCGACAGATTAGCTTCGAGTCATTAAATTTGTGCAGCCATTCATTTAAAGTGGTTATTGCTTATAAATTATCTTAGGAAAGCCATTTCTCTCTTTTCCCAGATCAACGACTGTAATGGATTCGGTATCGAAGAGTCATTGCTTTCTAATTACCTGTAAATGTTCAGCTCAGGCCTGATCTGTTTCATCCTGGAGGACGATGGCTGTGGACTCCCAACGGTCTAGGCAGCCACCCAGTTCTCCATTGTCTAAGTAATACTAGTGTCTCTAACACGGTAAGAACTGGAAGCTTTTATTCCCCCTGGCCCCCCGCCCCCTAAAGAAGGCCTGATTGTTCCTGCTTTCACGAGGATTTGTGCGGCATCCTCCTGGGAAAAGGCAGTGAGAAGATTGTTGTGGCTAAGACCTAGGTGCTGGGGTCAAACAGATTTGGGCCAGCCAATAAGAAGCTTTGTGGATTCAGGCAAACAGTTCAAGCTCATTGCCTCAGTTTTATCATCTGCAAAATGGGAACAGTAACAGATTGTTGTAAAGATGAAGTGCCATTATGTCTATAAAACATCAAATAGTTTTTATTAAATTGTTCTTGTATTTAGTTACTGTTAACTGTCAGAATTGGTGCTACAATTGGGTGCTAAAACTGGCCTTTCCTATTGAATTATTTTATTTTAAATTAGCACTAATCTTTAGAACAGCTTTAGGGGTACAGAAATATTGAGCAAATAGCACAGAGATTTCCCAGGTGCTCTTCCCCCCTGCACGTCTTCCCCTCGTGTGGTCCATCTGTGACAACTGGTGAACCGACGTGAATGCATTTTCAGGAGCTCCAGTCTGTCCCTCTCGTTGAGGTTCACTCTGTGTTGTATGTCCTGTGGGCTTTGAGGAACGTGTAAATGTCCTGTGGTTGCCACTATGGCGTGGTAGGAAATGGTTTCACAGCCATAAAACCTCCTGTACCCTCCTTGTTTATCCTCCCCACGTCCCCCAGATCCCTGGCCACCACTTTCCTTTTTTACTGTAGCCGCGGTTTTGTCTTTTCGAGACTGTCATATCGTTGGAATCATTCAGACTGGCTCCGTTCACCTGCTACTATGCATTGAAGGCTCCCTCCTGTCATTTTGTGGCTTGAAGGCTTATTTCTTTTTAGTGCCGAGTCACAGTCCCTGTCTGGGTGGACCACGGTCCGTCCACTCTCCTGGGCTCCTGCTCTGTTTTAGCTGCTTCCGTCCGAGAGCAGCGGGGGAGGGGAGCTGAGGCTCACCTCGCTGTGGCCTTGGAACCCGGGAGTGAACGCTGGCCAAGCAGTAGGTCTGCAGGACACGTCGTGTGAAGAAGAGCAGTAGAGAGAGCGGAAAGCTTGCATGGGTTCTGGTAGCGCTCGTCCTGGGGGGGCTGCTGGGCGGCACGCCGTTCCCGGGGCCTGCTGTAGATGGTTTCAGTCCTTAGCTTACTGCGCTCTCGGGCCCCTGAAGGGTTTGCTGGCCGCCGGGGCGGAATCCCAGCCGCCGAGCCTGCCTCCCAGCTCCGCCTCGGAGGACCTGTGCCGGCTCGCAGACACGGGTCAGTGGGTGTCCCAGCTGGACGCAGGGGTCCAGCCGCTCTAGCGGATCCGCCTGTTGGCAGGACCTCTGTGCACCCTGAGGATGGCGTGCTGGTGACTGTCCCGTCTCTGCTCTGAGAAGAGCGAGTGTGGTCAGAGGGCATGGAAGCTGACACGTGATGTGATGCGTTACCGTTCCCTGGGGTCCCCGTGAACATAGTGTGAGCCAGGGGGTGTCTGTGCTAAGAGGAGAGATGCGATGTGCTTACTGTTTACTGGAGGCTGCGGAAGTTTCAGAACTCTGATAGGCAGCGTAAGGAGGACATAGTTCACGCTGTAGGTGGGGGACCGTTCTAAAAGGCAACATTATAAAGCATGAAAGGAGAGGAACGAGGAATTAATTACTGTTTGGTGTAGAACTAACTGAAAGACCTTTGCTTGGAACTTTATTTGTTTATTTTTTGCTGAAAAACAGAGAGTCAGAGAGCCATCCCATGGCCTGGCATCAGGGGAAGCCTGCCCCGTGAGTTGCCCCCTGACCCACCTGTGCGGCCACAATAGCTCAGATTCCGAGTGGTGGGAGCCTGAGGGACTTTGGGGAATTAGCCAATTAGGAAACGTCATTTAATCACCTCCTGTTTACCCTGTTGGTGAGGGAGAGAGTCCCAGCCCAGGGAATGGGGACGGCCGGACATACAGCTCTGGACACTGGACAGATAAATTAACAGCAGCTTACTTATTAATTAAAAAATTTTTATGTTTATTTATTATTGAGACAGAAACAGAATGGTTGGGGGGCAGGGCAGAGAGAGAGGGAGACACAGAATCTGAAGCACAGAGTCCGATGCGGGGCTTGAACCCACGAACCGTGAGATCGTGACCTGGGCCGAAGTCAGATGCTCAACCCACCGAGCCATCCAGGCGCCCCCAGTAGCAGCTTCTTTAATCACAGCCCAGAGGGGGTGCACCGTGCTGGGCCGTGTGAGGCTGCTCTCGGGCAGGGGGACTGGCAGGGGCTGGGGGAGGCCAGCTTTGTAGGAGCAAGAGGGTGAGGTGCCCCTGGATCCCACGACGGCTGGCAGTGGTCTTTGAGTGATTCCTGGGCTGGCTGGGAGTTGAACCACCTCTCGGGGGTGAGGAGCAGCTGTGCGTCCCCGTGACGAGGGGACCGTTTGGCTGGGGACCTTCCCTGCAGGAGCAGGGCAGCTGGGGGAGGCCCTTGAGCTCCGCGTCCAAGGGCCACGTGGCTTCCCCGGGTGTGAAGACAGCACGTGTGAGTGAATCTGAATTGGATGCCGCATGCGTGTAGGCTAGGGGTGACCAGGGAGAGGGACGGGCTGAGGGTAATGACCTGAAAACCACTAGCTCACCAGGCAGCGCAGCCAGCGCACCTTGTCCCCCGGGCATCCCCTGTCCTCTGAGCCGCTGCTCCCCAGCTTCCAGGGAATTTCTACAAGGCGCACACCTCACTTTGGTGAGCAAATGAACCGTCCCCAGGGGACACGTGACCCCACCACAGGTGACTCTGGAGCACTGAGCATTCAGACCTGAAACCTGAAGCTCAGTTTGGCAGAGGGTCCTGGACGCCTGCGTCTGGGAGCAAGTTCGTGCCCGTGGGCCTCGGGGCACACGACCTCCTGCAGGTGGACAATTTTCCTTGTTTTTAGGGACTTCTGTTACCCTCTGGTGGGCGTCTTCAGGTGCCAGCAGATGCTCCCCAGAGCTGACGCAGAGCGCGGCTGTGTCCTGGTGCAGGTGGGGGGCGACCTGGCTGATCTGCATCCTGTCACAGGTACTGCTGAGGAGCGGTCGTCTGTCGTGCCCCAATGTGGTTCAGGCCAGCCTGCGATGGTGGATCTCGATGTCAACTCTGATCTTTGTTCCCAGGAATTGCTAGACGTTGTTTCGAGGATGCGGCTGATGAGATTCCGGTGACCCTGCTGGGCCTGGGTTCTCAGGTTTTGCTAAAGAGCATTCTGTATTTTCTAGATTTTCCTTACAGAAGCACATAAGGCCAAGACTCTGGTTCCTAATTGGGTTACTTGTTCTTAACGTTTGACAGCTCATTCACGCCCCTAAGGGCTTCTGCGTCCACCGAGAATAAATAATGAAGCCCCTACTTTGTCTCTCTCTTGCTTGGGGGTGAGTGAGTGGGGAGGTTCCGTGCAGGCCGCCCCCGTGAGGGGAGGCAGCTTCGCCGCACTCAGGTAGGTGGCTTCCCCTTCCCAGGTTTCCTGATCGGCTGGTCTGAATTCTGTCCCTCCTGGCCCCCGGCCCCTGCCGACCTTGGCAGCATGAGGATGCTCACCAGTGTGGGCAGAGGCAAGATTTGGGCCAGCCGTTAAAATCCTGAAGAGAGTTAATGTACACGGAACATGGATTTACATTCTCGCTGAGAGTCATTAAATATGAATGCTCTGCTGAGCTGTTCTGTCTTGGCTTTGGATTTGGGAAAAGCCTCTAAGAAAATCTATGAATAGCTCAAAAGTCCTTTCCTGTTTATAATAGGTTTTTTTTTTTTTTTTTGGTAGCAAAGGATTTCTAATGTCTGATCATAATCAGCGAGCCGTCGTCAGCCCCCTGGGGTGGGAATCCTTACCCCTGGGACCTCTCAGGCGTCTGCATAACCTGTGAGAGCAGAAAATGAGAATGTTTTCTGTCAGTAAATTAAATCTGTCCCAGGCAGACCGGCCGGCGGTGGCTGATGAGAAGCCGCGGTGGGCGCTTCCCGTCAATGGCAACGTTGTAGTGTGAGCCGGACTGTGGGGTGTGATGCCTGTCGGCATCTCTCTAATAGACTTCTCTCCAAGACGCACGTATCCAGAGATGTGCTTGGCCGATAACAGGTTCGGTTTTATGAGCTTTATTGTTATCTTGGCGATGTGCTGATGCCTGAAATCCCAGCCGGGGCTTAGCTACAGTGACTGGAGTTGCCTCGGGTTAGAGATTGCTAAATGTAATTATTCAACCACAGTTGTGTCGACAGGTGGCTCCAGAAAGAGAGCCTCATCCTGGCTCTGCAACGTTTGGTGGCGATGGCTGTCTGAATAAAGAAAATATTAAATTTATACTCACATAATGTAAATGGGCTTCTAAGAAATAGCCCTATTAATGGAAAGAGGGCATGCTTTATTAAAGGTCAGATGTATTACCTTTAAAATATCTGAGACGAGAGGAGAGTAATTGAACAGGCTTTTACTGAGAGCATTTTTGGGTGTCACGTTAGGTTACTGGGGAGCACTGAAATCACCGAGATCCCGGTTTCTGAGTTCACGGACTTTACCGGAATTACTGAACCAACATACATGGAAACAAAGACATCTGGGATCAAATGTAAACCTGATGTAAAGAAGAGTGTTTGTTCAGAAAACTACAAATTAGTGTAAAAAATTGTTTAAAATCCTGGGGTTCACTAGAGGGAGCCAAACTGGGGCAAATAAAGAATCCATTGTTGGGGGGGGGTCCAGCCCACCGAGGCTCTTCCTCTATTTAGCTGGGCCCTGTCAGCTGGGTGGATAATGGGGGACCACCCACCGGCAGGGGGTGGGGCGGCTCAAAAACTGCCCAATATAAAGATTCATTGCAATTTTTATAATTTGAGTTTTCCTTGTTGGTTAGCAAATTAAAATGAGGGATACCTGTTAAAACTGAGTTTCTGATTAAAAATGAATAATTTTTTCACTTTATTAGACTACTTAAAACTTTTTTTTAGTGCTAATTTTTGAGAGAGAGAGAGAGAGAGACAGAGCGCGAGTAGGGGAGGGACACAGAGAGAGTCTGAAGCAGGCTCCAGGCTCTGAGCTGTCAGCACAGAGCCTGACGCGGGACTTGAACTCAGGAACGGCGAGATCAGGACCTGAGCTGAAGTTGGACGCTCAACTGACTGAGCCACCCAGGCGCCCCTTTGTTAGACGACATTTAAAAGAAATGTTTACTTTTTTAGAGAGAGAGTGGAGGAGGGGCAGAAAGAGCGAGAGAGAATCCCAGCCAGGCTCATGCTGAGCATGGAGCCCAATACGGGACTTGATTTCATGACCTGAGATCTGACCTGAGCTGAAATCAAGGGTTGGATGCTCAACCAAGTGAGTCACCCGGGCGCCCCAATACACATAATTTTTTTAAAGCGGTTTTAGGCTCACGGCATAATTGACCAAAAAGCATAGAGATCTCCCATGTAGCGCTGTCCCCTCCCACGGACAGCCTCTCCACCATGAACGTCATCCAGGGTGGTCCCTTTTTACAGTCGAGATGCCTACACTGATGCACCATAATCACCCAAAGTCCATGGGTTTCATTCGGGTGCACTCACGGCGTTAAATTCTGTGAGTTTTGACAATTGTATGATGACACGTGTCTACAGTGTCTGTGTCATCCAGAGTAGTCTCACCGCCCTGAAGATCCCCTGTCCTCCGCCAGGTCACCCCCTCCCCCCTGCAGCCCCTGATGGCCCCCGATCTTTTCACTGTGGCCGTAGTTAAGCCTCTCCCCGGATGTCATACGGTTCGAATCGCACAGTATGTCGCTTTTCACATCGCCTGCTTTCACTCAGGACTATGCATCTAAAAGTCTTTCATGTCTTTCTGCGGCTTGGTAGCTCGTTTCTCTTCAGCGCTGAACAGTATTGCCTGGGTGGACCGCGGTTTATCACCGTTTATTTATCCACTCACCTGCCGAAGGACCTCGTGATGGCTTCCGAGCTGTGTTAGCTGCTCTAAACACGCAAGTTGTTGTGTGGGAATAAGTTTGCAGCCCCTTTGGGCAGTTATCAAGGAGTGTGATTACTGGATGGTGCGGTAAAAGTGTGGTCAGTTTTGTAGGAATTGTATGCACGGATGTATGTGTCCATTTGCTATTTATTTATTTATGCACGAGTTGGTCCCCAATATTACAGCAGCTCTGTCTACCAGCAATGGAGGGTTCCCACAAGGCAATGGACATAGAGGTCACAACATTTTATTTTTTAATATATTTTAATGTTTATTTATTTGAGAAGGCAAGACAGAGAAACAATGTAAGTGGGGGAGGGTCAGAGAGAGAGGGAGACACAGAATCCGAAGCAGGCTCCAGGATCTGAGCTGTCAGCACAGCACAGCACAGTTCGAACCCACGAACTGTGAGATCATGACCTGAGCCGAGGTCGGAGGCTCAACAAGCACCCAAGGTCACAGCATTTCTAAGTATGGCTGTGAAACAGGGCAGACGTGACGTGTCTGGGCCCTGCCGGGTGCGGTGACTCAGCCCTACCTCCCGCCGGTGTCCATGGCAGCCGGTGGTGCTGGGAAGACCCTGAGGTCCCAGATCAAGGAGGGCCGGGTCGGGAGGCTGTGCCCTCCCCCCACAGAGCCCCTTAGTGGACGCGGCACTGTGGGCTGTCCGTGCCCCGAGGGCCCAGATGGCCTTTGTGGCCCCCCCTGTTCTCAGAGGTCTCGCCTAGCTTCCAGCTTTCTGGTTGTTGAGGCTTAGTCCCTGCCGCCCCTGAGGTCCCCAGAGATTTCTCAGGGTGGGTGAATTCTCAGTCATAACGGAGACCTGAGGCCTGGAAGGGCTGTTTTGGGTGTAAGAGGAGCAGCAGCTGGCCACGCGTGAAGACGGCCTGATGTTGCAAAGGTTCGTGCTCAGGCGGCGGGGGGAGCTTGGCCGCCCAGGACGGCGCGTGGGCCAGCTTGTGCCAGTTTAGGAACGAAGGTCCGGAGCTGTGGTTTCCAGGTGTGGCCGCACAGTGGTCCCCGGGCCAGGCCTCACCCCAGGTCTCCCCGAGGCGGGGAGGTGGATGAGGCGCAGGGCTCTGCGCCCCGCGTGCTGGCTGGCGGGGAGTCGGGTAAGGTGGGGCTGCTCTTGTTCCGGGACTTGTCGGGGCCACGGGATGCCGCACCCACAGAGAGGACGGGACTGCAGCTGTGAGGGAGGGAGGGCCCGGGGGCAGAGCAGGTCCCTCTGGAGCTGTGTCCTCCTTCCCCGGGGTGTCCCAGACACCAGTCCGACCTTCCATTGCGTGTGACATGCCCTGGCAGCGTTCCTGGCCGCGGAGGGACCCCAGACACCCGCGGGGGGCAGGCGCGTCTGCACTCTCTGCAGCCCACGGGCCAGGCTCTGGTCTGTCTGGGCCGAGGCACAGCGGGGGACAGGCTGGGAAGCTGGGAGGTGGCGGGGGGGGGGGGGACTCACCGAGGCTTTTACAAGACAGAGAAACGTGTTAGCCTGGATGTTGCTGATGCAGCACCCGAGGACCACCCAAAATCAAGGACAGACTCAGCGAGTCTGTCCAGACTTCGAGCACAGAAACATCACAGACAGTGACTTCAACAACAGACAGTTCTTGCTCCCAGTTTTGGAGCCTGGTGGGTGCACAGGAAGGTGCTGGCAGACTCAGTGTCAGGCGAGGACTCTCTTACTGGTTCCTGGTAGATGGCCGTCTTCTTGCCGGGTCCTTACGTGGTGGCATGGGCAAGGGAGGGCTCTCTGGGGCCTCGTCTGTGAGGGCGTGCACCCCATCTGTGAGAGCGTCACCCTCCTGACCTGATCACCCCCACGGTCCTGGTCTCCTACCACTGTCATGCTGGGAATTCGAGTTGAACATACGAGTTCTAGGGGAGGCAGACACTCAGTCCAGAGGAACACACAGATAGATACATTATGGAACAACTAAGAAGATAACTTTCACGAGTGTGGGTTCAGTTTGGTACAACAGACAGTTTTAGAGTCCACTTTTGTGGGACTAAGTTTTCAACTCCTTTGGGTAATTATCAAAGAGTGTGATTCCTGGCTGATACGTTAAAAGTATGTTTAGTTTTGTTAGGACTTGTTATTGGGTCAATTGGAGCAAATAGAGAGCCTTTGTCGGAAGGGCAGTTAGAGGAGAAAAGGACAAATTACAGATAATTCTAATTAAGTGATCGAAAGCATTATATAATGCTTGACTATTTTTATAGTAAAATATGCATTTATATTTCAAGGCTTTTAAATGGTAGTAGATACAAATGTTGGATTAACATTTCAGTACCAAGAGTGATCACAAGAATAGTCTTTGCATTAAGACCGGGAAAGAGATGGCCCCACAAGGCAGACCTTGTCATACATCTAACCCTAAACATATGTTAGAATAGTGTTTTATGACATCATTTCATTTGTCAGTGAGAAAGTATGTTATAGAGTGACTTGTCCTTCTAGGAACCCACACATTTTAATTACTGTATAGTAGTCCTTCACGACCTAAAAAGGGAGTGATTTTAAAAAGACATTTACTATGGCAGGGGCTGGCATGGAAGATTTATGGTGTATTTGCTTTGATTTGCTTTAGTAAATGTTTTATTATAAGGGGGCGCCTCGGTGACTTAGTAAATGTTTTATTATTAATAAAATCCCAGCACTTTCTGCTTTTCCAAAAGAGGAGAAAGAGGGTTTTGTTATTTTTTTTAGAATGAGCTAGGGAAGTACTTATACTTGCGTTCACCTTTGTGATGGCATTTTAACCATACAGCACTGCCGCAAATAAATCTTCTAAAAAAGGAACAGCTAGAAAAAAATTGCAACTATATGTGGACCTAATGTTTCTCTAACAGGCCATTCCACTGGATTCTATAAATCAACTATAATGATGGGTTTTGAATCGTTCATTTCTCTGGGTCCATTTCATTTTATGATTTCATCGTCAGCTTCCTTTGGCGGCACCTGGGCTCTGTCTTTTTTCCATATTCTTTTTGTCTTGTATCTGCTTTATGGTGTAATTTGAACTTGAGTCACGGTGAGTCATGCTTCCCCTCTGTTCTCTCCTCTTGCTCCTTCTCGGTTTGCTTTACTTCTTCCAATCCTGCGTCTTCTGTGTCCCTCCTAAAAGGTTTTGTACACGGAGAACTTCCGTCTCAGGTTCTGGGAGCTTCTCTAACTGGAAGGTTTTCTGGATCTTTGAGTATGATCCAGAAAGGACTAGTTGGGTGGGATCTCTGGAAAAAGTCTGTGATTACAGAGATTACATTGAACTTTGATTTGTGAAAATCAGAGATGGTGAGCAGTACCAGAAAGATGTTTGAAAAGTCACCTGGGCTCTTTGGCTGGAGCTAGAAGAATATTTGTGAGGAAGAAATGTAATCTGCTCTGGTTAATTAGCGCTTTTGTTGCTGGCACAGTTCGCATGGTCGTGGCCCTTAGGGGCATCAGAGACATATTGTCTCGCTAGAATGAGGTCGTGGGAACACGTTAGTTGCTGTCTATGTGCTTATTTAGCATTTTAATTCAACTTTTGGTGTGTTTCTTGTAGCTGTACATACGTTCAATTCTGCCTCGGGTTTTTGTCTCACGGTGTCTAGAGAGTACGTCTATCGAAAAGTTCGCCTCTGAGGGGCGCCTGGGGGGCTCCATCCGTTAAGGGTCTGACCCTTGTTCCAGCTCAGTCATGATCATCGTCTCATGGTTCCTGAGCTTGAGCCCCACGTTGGGCTCTGCACTGACAGCACAGAACCTGCTTGGGATCCTCTCTCCCGGTCCCTCTCCTGCTCACATTCTTTCTCTCAAAACAAGTAAATAAACTACAAAAAATAAAATCTGCCCCCCCCCCCCGTTGTTTTCTGGAGAAGTAAGCATGGTTTAATGAGTATTTTGATATTCTGGAAAATTTCCATATTTTTCTATTCAAGCAAAGGCACATATGCTACATATATACGTTTACCATTATATCCACTATATTTATATGAAAATGACACTTGCCAATGGCATTTTCCAAAGCTTTAGTTATTGATGATGAGGTGTCCCTCCCAGTTTTTTTTCTCTGTTCCTTACAGTCATTCTGAAGCTTTAATAGGCAACGGAATCTCCTGGAGGAGCTTATTAAAACAGACTGCTAGGGCCCAACACCCTAGTTTCTTTTTTTTTTTTTTTTAAGATTAATTTATTTATTTTGAGAGAGTGAAAAAGCGAGAGCAGGGGAGGGACAGAGAGAGAGAATCCCAGACAGGTTTTGTACTGTCCCCGCAGAGCCTGATGTGTGGCTCAAAGTTACCAGTCGCAAAATCATGACCTGAGTTGAAATCAAGAGTGGGACGCTTACCTGACTGAGCCACCCAGGTACCCCACGGTACTACTTTGATACACAAATTATACGCATGTAGGAAAAAAATCATATGGTCACAGACATTTAGAGTGAAAAGCAACATCCTCTCCTTGTCTACTTCTTGTCCTTAGAGGGAACAATCTTTATTAACCTGTGCTCTGGTATTTACCTTAATATTGCTAACTAATACGTTTATTGTCTCTTGATTCATTAATTTTAGACGTGTTTTGTGAGGAGTCCTTGAATCACTAAATCAGACATCTTCCTGCCTCTATCCCAGAATGAATGTATTACTATTTTTAGTTTACTTTTATTTTTACTTATTATTATTTTTTTATTTGAGGGAGAATGAGTGAGCGAGCGAGCATGCAAGTGGGGAGAGAGGCAGAGGGAGGGAGAGAGAGAATCCCAAGCAGGCTGCATCCTTGGTGTGGAGCCTGATGCAGGGCTCAGTCCCACAACTATGAGATTATGACCTGAGCTGAAATCAGGAGCCGGACCCTTAACCAACTGAGCCATCCAGGCACCCGTATTTTCAGCTTTTTGATTGTTCTTTAGACTCTAAGTAATATTTTACCTTTGTATTTCCTGCATCGCTGATGATGGGCAGTCTCCCCCGACGCCTCACTGCGTACATGTCAATACCAAAGGCACCGTTCTTTCAGGTCTTCTTACTTCCTTGCATCTCTCGTCTTCTGTACTTTCAGACTGTCCACACCACGTTCCATTTTACTCTGTAACCATAATTGTCTTCTTTGTCGAGATTTTGATAAGAGTTTGAGAATAAAATCATCGGCTTGGTCTGAGTAGGTATTTGTTGCTCACGAGAGGGCCATGTACAACGATTATGTTTGTTTCTGAACTCTCTGTTTCATGTGGAATTCTACTGCCTTTTTCTCACGTGACTCTGCCTTTACTGTAGTCTCATTTTCAAATAAATCATATAATACCATTTATTTTATTGATTTCCTTTTTGCCCAGAGACCTCTCTCTGAGTCCCTCATCTTTTCTTCTCTGAGCATAGGTGCCGCTCCCTGGGACCGCTTCCCTTTCATGGGCCTCCTGAGTTAGGTCCACTCTTTCCTGCATCCCATGATTTCCTTTCTCATTCTCTTTCTTGGCTTGTGCTTTCTTTTGTGAATCACATCCTTGATTGGCTTTCTAGGAAGGACATTAATACTCTGAGTCCTAGTATGTTCCAACATGCCTTCATTTGGCACTTTTGACCAACGAAGTAAGTTGACCTCTATAGCGATTTCTGTGGAGGGGCGCCTGGGTGACTCGGTTGAGCGTCTGACTTGACTTTGGCTCAGGTCATGATCTCATGTTTCATGAGTTCCAGCCCCGCGTCAGGTTCTGTGCTGACAGTGTGGAGCCTGCTTGGGATCCCCCCTCCTTCTCTCTCTCTCCTCTGTACCCAGTCTCTCAAAATACATACACAAACATAAACAAAAAGAAATTTCTGGTGAGAAAAAACTTTGAAGACGTTGCTGTATCTACCATCTAGTGTTGGTAATAAAGACTTTGATTTCCTTTCCTTTCTACATGTGTTTTCCTTTATCTTCTGTGGAAGCCTTAATACGTTCTTTTTATTCAATGTTCTCTATTATCCCTGGAATCTGTTAGGTCGATGGAAAGCTCCCTGGCTTTCCTCTCTGACTTTATCATTTCTTCTATGTGTTTTGTTTTTCTAGGAGATATTCTTTACCTTCTTCCTGCCTTTCTATTGAGATTTTTGGTGATTATATTTTCAATTTTGAGGAGTCTTTGTGATTCTCTGGCTTTTTATTTTTCACAGCAAATTGTTATTTGTGGATGGAATGTCTCCTTAGAGGTCTCTGAATTAGACTTTTAAAAAGTTTTCTTTTCTTCCTGCATGTCTTTTGTTGTTGTTTGCTTGTTTTTGTTGTTTTAGACCTGGGATCTTTTCATTTTTTTAAAATCTTGGTTTTTATGTTACAGAATTTCCTCAAATGGTCTGATAATGCTTTAAAATGAGACCCTGGGGCCCTGGTGGCTCAGTTCGTAAGTGTCCGACTTCTGACCAGGTCATAATCTCATGGCTTGTGAGTTCGAGCCCTGCGTCAGGCTCTGTGCTGACAGCTCGGAGCCTGAAGTCTGGTTCAGATTCTGTGTCTCCTTCTCTGTGACCCTCCCCTACTCGTGCTCTCTCTGTCTCAAAAATAAATAAAGATTAAAAAAAAATGAGACACTAAAGGGGTACCTGGGTGGCTCAATGGGAGGAACGTGTGACTCTTAGTCTCAGGGTCCTAAGTTAGAGCCCTGTGTTGAGGTTAGAGATTACTTAATAAATAAAAATCGAAAAAAGTGAGATACTACCAAAGTGCCCCAGACTGCATGGACTATTTTTCGCTACCTTCTAAAATGCTAAGAAACAAATGCTCCGTTAGTGCTGGTTCCTCTCAACGTTGTGCCCAATTTGGGGGGGTGGGGTGGGGGGAAAGAGCATCTTTCTCTGTGGCTTGTCTTTCTTAAACGTTTATTTATTTATAGTTAAGAGGGAGAGAGAGAGAGAGAGGGAGACAGAGAGCGCGCGCGAGAGAGAGAAGAATGAATGGGGGAGCAGAGAGAAAAGAGGGCATAGCCTCTCAAGCGGGCTCTTGCTGACAGCAGAGAGGCTGAGGCGGGGCTCGAACTCATGAACTGTGAGATCAGGACCTGAGCCGAAGGCAGACGCTCAACCGGCTGAGCCCCCAGGCGCCCCTTCTGTGGCTTGTCTTGTATAAAACACAGACTGCCAGGTGTTTTGCACCTAGAAGGTGGGGGTGGGGTGGAAATCATTTATAGGCTGTTTTTATTTCCTTGTCTCCTGCTCCTACTTTCCTGGCACTTCTGAGTCTTGAATTTCTCCAGATCGGGAACTGATGTCACCTGGGTCCCCGTTGTACATCTTCTAGGTTGTGGTTTGCCCGCCGGGTCTCATCTTTCCCGTCTCCTGTGTCCGCCCAGTCCTGTGACCCTTTGCAAGACCTCTCTCTCTCTCTCTCTCTCTCTCTCACACACACACACACACACACACACAGAGACACAGACGCACACAGACACACACGTGCGCACACACATACACACACATATACAGACACACAAGAAATTGTTACTGGATCTTCTGTATTCATCATTCTAATGACATCTCAGGAATGGAGGCAAAAAGCATATTCTCAGCCCGTGTCCAAAATATAAAATGTCCCACGTAAAAGTTTATATCCAGGGTGTGTTGGGTCTTATTTTGATGAAGTTTCATGATTTAGAAGGAACTGTGTTTGCGCCAAGTTTTACATGTGGCGGGAGACATTTGCTCATGAATCACTGCCCAGAACGAGCTTTCAGCCGGCAGATCTCTGACAGAGTCCTTATTTCATTCCTGACAGTGGGGGGAAGATGGGGTGTTTTCACATGTGACATGTGCTGGGTCGGTCCGGTCCTGTAGAACCTTCAGAGACGAGAGAGACGCTCGGAGTCCGTGCCGCCCAGTAGTGTGTCCAGCAGCCACAGGGGGCGTCGGGCCCTTGAAATGTGGCTGATGCTACTGAGTAACTCGATTTAAAATTTTGTTCAGTTTTAATTAAGTGGAAGTAGCCACACGTGGCCAGTGGACACCGTGTTGGAGAGATTGTCCGTGATCACTGGGCTCTCCTTTGTCACTGGGATTCACTTAAGTGGATTTTTTATATATGTATTTATGTATGAGAACTTTTCAATTTTCTTACAATACGCACGTGTATTTGAACCCATCAGAATATTAGTCCCTTAAAGGCAGGGACACGGTCTGCATCAGTCCCTCTTATAAACTTTGGGGCTTATGATGGTCCCTGGCACACAGTAGGCACTCAGAAACGTCCGCTGCCCCACTGACAGAGACTTGTGACAGGTAAAGCGCGGGGGCAGAGAGGGAAGGGGCCTACAGGCTGCGTCCCGGTGCGGCTGGGAGACTGGTGTTGCGGTGTAGCCCTGCGTGACTCGTTTCAGAATCATTTAACACGGGCTTTCCTGTTGCTCTTAGAAACACTTGCCGTGACGCTGTCCTTGGACCCGGGTGGCACACCTGCCCTTCTCTCTGTCACCCAGGTTTTACTTAGCTGCATCTCTGCCTTCTTTATGATGCGGCCCGGGGGCCCCGCGCTCCGGGAAGGAGTCCTCTCTGCTCTCGCCCCCTTCCCGCCGCCCCTCCTCTCCCTGAACGCGGAGTCCACGCTTGTGCCGTCTGCCGTGTTGTTAGCACCCGGCTCGCCGTCCCCTCGCCCTGCTGCTGCCGGCGCACCCGCCTTCTCGGGGGACTGCCGGCCTCTCGGAGGCCACACAGGTCATGTTCTGCCCTGGTTCCTAGCATGACCCCGAGGCGTGTGGACACTGGACCAGCTCTCTGATTGATACCGGTTGCTACACTGGACTGTTGCATAGAGCACTGATGGCCCAGAAAGCAAATATTTAATATATCTGTGTGCTTGTGGTTGCTGGTCCCTTATTTTACTTTATCTATTTATTTACTTATTTATTTTTTGAGAGAGAGAAAGTGTGAGCGGGGCAGGGACAGAAGGAGAGGGAGAAAGAGTCTCAAGCAGGCTCCATGCCCAGTGCACAGCCTGATGTGGGGCTCGATCCCATGACCCCGGGATCATGACCTGAGTGGAAATCAAGACCCTGATGCTCACTCAGGTGCCTCAACTGTTCCTTCATTTTAAATGTAGTTATTAGAGATTGAGGAAAGGGCCTTTCTTGGTTTTTTTTTTTTTTAATGGTGCAATTTAAAAAATGTGGAGGGGCGCCTGGGTGGCTCAGTCCGTTAGGCATCCAACAGTTGATCTCAGCTCAGGTCATGACGTGACGGTTCGTGGGCTTGAGCCCCAGTTCAGGCTCCTCGCTGACAGTGCAGAACCTGCTTGGGATTCTTGCTCTCCTCTCTCCCTGCCTCTCCCCTGCTCACATGAACTCACATACATGCCCTCTTTGTCTCTCTCTCTCTCATAATAAGAAAAACTTCAAAAAATGTGGATAAATGCCAAGGACTCATAACTAATAAATTACGTTAATGGTCATCCACGTATTTACCGAAAGAGATTGGACTTTTATCGAGACGGCATTACTCGGTCTAGGCGTTTCCTCTGAGTTTGGAGGTAAGAGTCGAAAGCTAAATGCCGTGGCGTCTGGTGACAGGCTGGGCTTGGGGACTGTGCAGCCAACACAGCAGGCGGCGTGGGTCAGCACGGGGGCGTGGACGCCGCCTCCTTCCGTGGCGTTGGCGTGTCTGTGAAGCACGTTTCAGCGAAGCAGCAAATGCCGAGAGACCGTCACTGAGTCAGAGCAGGACGGACACGGGCAGGCGAGGCACACGGGGACCCGGTCCCGATCGATCGCAGAACAGCCGGAGGTTTTACCTCCTTCTAGGCGAGAGGGAAGGAAGCACAGAAACTCGGGGTTGTCCTGAGGAGCGCCGTGCGGGGGTGAAGTAGCAGAACCGAGGGGGCGCTTCTGGACCACGATGTCCTGGCGCCGCCAAGGCGGCGTGAAGACAAACGGCCGGGAGCCGCTGGGCAGTTTCCGGGGCAGGTGCCCGCCTGGCGTGGGGGCAGGTGTGCAGACCTGCGCGTCTCTGCCTGTGCCCACATGTCCGCAGGTGCCATCTGGGCACAGCCCATGGGTCCTTCTCCGGCCGGATGGGTGACTGGCTGCCCACCTTGGGTGACTGTCCTGCAGAAGGACCACCCCTTCCTCGCCGCTCTCGGAAGAAGGCGGAGGGGGTCAGGCCTGCCCTCTCGGGGGCCCTGACAAGCACTGAGCTCCGGTAGAGTCGGGGTGGTATGGGATAGACAGGGGTCAGCACACTGTTGGTTTGCTAGGGCTTCACACCTACCCCAGACCCGGTGACTCCACCAACAGACATGTATGTGATCACAGTTCTAGAGACTGGAAGTTCAAGGGCAGAGTGCCAGCCAATGCGGTTCCTGCTGAGGCCCCCTCCTTGGCTTGTAGATGGCCCCTGACTGTGTCCTCATGCGGGCTTTCCTCCGTGCCCCTGCGTGTCCCCGTGGTCTTTCTGTTTGGCAAGCTGGTGTCTCCAGATTCCTTCTTAGCCGGTCACTCGTCCAGTCACACCGGGGCCCGCGCTTCAGCTTCATGTAACCTCATCAGCACTTCAAAGGCCCCGTCTCCCAGTCCAGTCACATCCTGGGGTACAGGAGATTGGGACTTCCATGTGTGAATTTTGGGGGGCACGACTCAGCCAGTGACAGGAGAGAGACAAGTACTCTGACTCTGCAGTACTTCTCTCTGTCATGTGGTGCGGAAGCTGCCTCAAGGCAGCAGGAGAATGAGGAGTGTGGCCGCGTGCCAATAAAACTTTATTTATGGACGCTCAAATTTGAATTTCATACAGTTTTCACACATCACAAAGTTTTCTTTTCATTTTTTTTCAATCATTTAAAAATTTAAAAACCTCTCCTTGCTCAGAGGCTGCCTAAGAATAGATAACAGTTCTGATTTGACTCATGGGCTGTAGTTTGCTGACCCCTGAAATAGGAGAAATGTCCCTGTAACCTTGTGAAATGACATGTGACATGTGGCAGCCAGCGCTCACGGTGTCTGTCTTGAGCTGAGTGGATCCATGTGGGAAACTCCTGTCCTGACAGGTATTTTCTGGAGGAATCAGCCTGCTGGGGCCATGCTGGGGGCATGGGGCAGGGCTGCCCTTGGCCATGGCAGATAAAGGCGTCTGTCTGTCCCGAGGAGTGTTGACGAAGTCTGCGTGGTGCCAAGGACAGGAAGTAGGTTGCAGCCACAGTATTGCAGGCAGAGTGGGGACTGGCCTCTAATAAATAACCTGTTTGGGAACTTTTCCATGAGAAGACACAGCTTTTGCATTTAGTTTTAACATCC
The DNA here is from genome assembly GCA_004023785.1 of Mungos mungo. Classification (NCBI taxonomy): domain Eukaryota; kingdom Metazoa; phylum Chordata; class Mammalia; order Carnivora; family Herpestidae; genus Mungos; species Mungos mungo. The sequence goes on from PISW01001414.1 coordinate 121,639, forward strand.
TCTGCCATTTGGGGCTTGGATTAATCCCAACAACGTGGGGCAGTTCCCAAGGGAAGAAATCAGTAGTTTCTGAAATCCGTTTGCAGGATGGCGTCACAGTGACCAGCACCAGGCAGGGCTGGTGCAGGAGCGAGGAGTCCGGGGCTGCGGTGCTGTCTCCCTGGTGTCGGGTGTACGCAGGGAGCTTGGGCCAGCTCCCCGTCCCTAGCTGACTTTGGCCACGCCCCTCCCCTCCAGGGGTCCCCAGCCCCTTGGGATGCTGGCGATGGCTGGGTTGTGGACAGCACTCATGTTTGTCCGAATGCTGTTTCCATGAGTCTCATTCCGAGACGGCACCTCGTCCAGACACACTGTCCCCGGACCTCGTATGGACAGTGTTCTAATCAGCCCTGAAAGCGACCTCAGCTAAAGGTTTCCATCAGTCGGTTTCCTGTCTCCCTTCAAATCTAGTCCAGCCCCCTCCCCAAGAGCAGACATCTTAAGGGGACAGTTCCTGGTGAAGCAAAGGCCAGCAGGAGATGTGACGGCAAGCCTTGGTGGGCACACGCTGCTGCCCCTGCCAGTCCCGGGGAAGCTCGGTTTCTGTGCTGTCCCCATGGCAGCCAGGTCACAGTCCTCTGGCAGAGCGCTCGGGCATGCATCTCCAGGTCAGAGCCCCGGGCAGAGGTTGGCAGGATCGCAGTAGCTTTTGATGAACCCCTGGAACACCAAGTGGAACTACAGGATATATTCAGCTCCCTGCGGTGCGTAGAAATAGTCGGAGATGGTTTAGGAGATCGTGCCCTGCGGGGGACCTCAGAGCCCTGGTCCCGAGAGAGCGCGTGCGCCGGGGGCTGTGAGTCAGGCACTGCCGGGCTGCACCTGCATAGGGCCTGCTGCACCTGCTCGCGGCCTGCTGCGGCTGCCTGGACCGGTGTCTGCACCTGAAGCCGGAGCAGGATGTCGGGCGAGAGGACTTTTCGTGGTGTGTGAGGGGTCGTCCACACAGCCCCGGCCACCCTCTGAGCATCACAGAGGTCCCTGCAAGGTGGTGGCCAGCACTGGGTCCAAAGACTCGGTACAACTGGGTCACGGTTAGAAGACAGGAGAGAGCCCAGGGCTGCAGCCGCTCTGGGGACCAGAGCGCACCAGCTTCCTCCCCCCTGCTTCCTGTTTCCTTGTCTCAGCCAGTGCTGGGTGTGCAGCCCTGCACAGCAGGGGTGCTGCAGGGCTCAGGCCTGGGGGCTGGGGCGGGGGCTGCCTTCTTCCCTTCCTCCTGCCAGGATTGGCAAGGCACCAGGGGCGGCGAGAGTCCTGTCTGTCCTGGCCCTGGGCCTGGGAAGATAACGTGGCCAGGAGGGAGGTGGAGCTTTAGAGGAAGTGGAACGTCACTGTGTCCTCTAGTGGGAGTGACATGCTGGGGACCAAGACCTCTAATAAAGCGAACTCATAAGGTTATTGTAGGGCTGTGGGTGCCCAGGACTGCTGTGTCGGTGGGTCTTGCTTCACCACCCAGCTCTCGGGGGTGTCTCCGCGCTGGAGGACACAGCAGCATACATGGGTGGTTGGGTGAGTGCACAGGCTACAGTCTGGAGGATGCAGCCGGTGTGATAACCCCCCCCCGTCAGCTGGCTTGCGGGATCAGAAACTCCCGGGAGTACGGCTCTGTCTACCCTGGAATTCCAAATCCCTCCCCGAAGCCACAGGCTTACGCATTCAGCCCGCCTAACTCTGCGTTGTTGACGGTCACGGGCACAGTGCTGTTCATGGGAAGATGGTAGCCACTCACTTCCCGTTGTCCAACGCCACACAGCTTTGCAAAACACACATAACTGTGGGACTCTGGAATGAAGGAGGGAGCCAGAGCGGAGGAGAAATGCCAACCCCTGACAACCCCAGTGATTCCACCCTGTGGGGGAGGGGGGGAGGGTAATGGCATCCCTTCCTGATGAGGGATTCTTAATTAACGCTACATAAGTTCTTGTCTATTAAATTCATACATTTAACAAATTTACTAAGTGCTTCTTAGATACTAGTGCTCTACATGCCTGATTTTATCAGGAAAGAATTATCTACATTTGGCGACCAAGAAAATCTAAGACACCTCTGCAAAATAGTTTGATTTTCATTTCTTGAGAACATACTCAAAGTACAACCATGCTTTCCCAGAACCCAATTGTGTAAAGAGTTGTGAATCAGCTAGAAATGATCAGTCAACAAGAAGCTGAGACATCGAGAGGAAAAGGCAACCTGAAGCCCACTAAGGCTTGTATTTTTTAATGTTCGATGACTTAGGAAATATCCAAACTTATGGTACATTTTCCATTAACTTGCTCCTTTGTATTGTTTAGTCATCCTGTTTGTTTTCTGTGTTTTTATAAACTTTCCTATATTCTTTGGTTGTTGCTACCAGGTGATTTAAAAACATGTTTTTTTTTTTCTTCGTCTTTTCTTAGTTGGCTCTGGTTAATTGCTTAATGGACTTGAAAAGTTCTTATCAAAAGGAAGTCTTTTTCTCTCTTATCCTGCTTGTGATCTAATATCTGTGTCAGCATTTTTGTGTGAGAAAAATAGGCACTGTACAAATGAATAGGTAACAAATTGGCTCATTATGTGAGGACAAAACTTAAAAAGAAAGGATTGAGCTGCATTAATTAAATATGAATCATTGCCAGGAAAATGAATCCAAAGGAACCCATTGTTGGAAGTCTCCTGGGAACCTGGCTATTCAGAAAATCTGCATAAGCAAAGTCAGAATCCAATGTGGAGCAAAGTGTGTCTATATGGAGTCTATTTGTAGGGGCATTTTGAAAAGCTGAATTAACTTGATATAGAGTTCTCATTTAAATCTGTAAATCTACACTCGGTCTAAATTCTCTAAGAATATCATAGATGCACGTAACTACCAAATGGCTCTGCCGTAGCGTGGTGGACTAAAGATTTTGAAAGCATCAGGACTCTAAACATTCCTGCTGCTTTGAGTGGTTGAAATAGCCCCTGATCTTGTAGTTTTGGTGTGCAAGGCTCATTCAGATATGAAGAGGCCGGAGATGTCCAGCGTTGTCACTCAGCATTGCGGAGACACGTGCACGCATGGGCCGCTCCGTCAGCGGCGGTAAGATACGCTGGCCAGCTGAAGTTGTTTTGACTCTGGCAGCATTTTACTGTAAAAAGTGGTCAAATGAATCACTGCTTACAGTTTTCATCGACTCGGGGAAAAAAGACAAGTCTCTTTATTACTATTGATATTTTACTTCTTTGGTAATGAAATATTTCTTACACCATCAAGTACTCTCAGAGATAACTTCAGAGAAAACCTTGTTAGCACATTTAAAGATCAACCCATTTTTCAAATTTATAGAGTATCCATACATTTGGTGATAGATTTAGGATGAAATAAATGAGGCTAAGCAGCCAAACAGAGCTTCACGTATTTTTATTTGAAATCGGAGTTATTTGTCTGACTGTACGCTCATGCTGTCTCATGCCCTGCACCCCCGCCCCCCCCCACCATGATGTTCAGATGTAACTCTACGTCTCGAGCTGAAGTGTTCTGTTGTTGCTGAATAAATGACCACCAGCTCCGGGTCCCCAAGCAGTGCCCATGGGTGACCGTGGTTCTGGAGGGCAGCTGTGCTGGGGGCCAGCTGCTTTCTCTGCTCAGGGCCTCACAGAGCCAGAACTGACATGGCGGTCAGAGGAGAGCTCATCACCAGGGCCCTGGGTCTTCCTTCTACCTCAAGGGTTCTTGACAGAATTCACTTCCTTCTCGGGCTTTCCTGGTGGCCCCCTCCATCTTTGAGCCAGCCAAGGTCTGTCTTCCCAGTGCTTTGGGCATTCTCCCTATGGCTGCCCCTCTTTGACTTTCAACTCCCAGCAGGGAGAAAGCTTTGCTCTTAGGGCTCATGTGATTACCCTGGGCCCACTCGGATACTCCTGGATGATCTTCCTGTGTTAAGGTCAGCCGATTAACAGTCTAAATGACACCTGACATCTCTTACATTGTAACTCCTAGATATGACACCAGGGGACAAGGGCCACCAGGACCAAAAATCTGCCTGCCAGACTGCGGTTGTCAATTTGGTGCCTTTTGAATGTATGGCTTTGGGGTCAAATACATAGCTAACTTTTATGAATTATCCATACATACTTGACTAGAAAATGTTTTCACTATGTTCTGGGTTTTCTGTATAAATTACATGTAAGTTATTAATTATATTATCCAGTGTTATGTTCTTTAAAAGCTGGCTTGTTTTTATCTGCATCTCTTAGGCTTTAGACTTGGTTTAGGATCTTCTACTGACTAGCTTGTTTCTGCCCATTTCATTTTGTGTCTCCTGTAGTTTTTGCTTTATGGATTTTGAAGCCATGCTATTTGGAGCATAGATATTCCTAAGCTGTCTTCATGGTGGATTGTACCATTCAGGATTTGTAGGAGTTGTCTTTGCCTTACTATGTATTTTTTTGATCTGGCTAAGTTTTTGGCTCCCTGTTTCACAGACTCTCTTAATAAGATCACAATTTCTCTCTCCCTCTCTTTTTCTTTCTCTTTGGTTTTGTTTTAGTTTTCACTTTCTTTTATAGTCATTTTTCAGTTCCAGTTACATTTTTCTTTTATGTACAATTGTTTTTGTTTTGGCATCAAAACAAAAATCCTTTTTGAAGTGCTGGAGTCTAGCTCATTTACGTTTATTGGTATGACAGAGAAGTTTGGGCCCTGTCCTTTAATATTATATTGATGTATGTTCTGGATTTATAAATTTAATTTTTTAATGTTTTTTTTTTTGATAGAGAGGAGAGAGAGAAAGTTGGGGAGGGGCAGGGAGAGAGGTAGACACAGGATCAGAAGCAGGGTCCAGCCTCTGAGCTGTCAGTACAGAGCCTTAGTGTAGGGCTCGAATCCACAAACCATGACTTCATGACCCAAGCTTGAGATGGACACCTAACCCACTGAGCCACCCATGCACCCCTTTTTCTGGCTTTATAGATATTAAAAAGCATTTTACTCTGAGGTCTCTGGTTCTTTCTGGTTTTGTTGTGTGGGTATGCATGCGGGTGCATGTGTTGTGTGGAATTTCTGATACTAGAAGGTTTGTATGTCTGTGGCTTCATTCCAGGGTGGTTGTATTTTTAATTCCTTATACAACGTTTGGTGCAGATTTTTCTGTTCTTGGGTGACACTTTTTTCTTCTTCTATTGAGGAGAAGATTTGTCTGTTAATAACAGATTTAAAATTTCTTTTATTTTCTACTTTTGCATCTTTGCATTGATATCCTGCCCAATCCTTGTATTTTATGTACCTTTGACTGAATTGGGCTTCCTGGACCACCGACTTTCAAGATTTCGGTGGGATGTTAGAGAGACCAGAGAAGACTCCCATTCTGTTGTTGCTTTGCTTTTCCTTTGCTTTGGAAAATATGACTTATTGGTAGCCATAATCTGGTTTTGAAACCAAAACTACACCCAGTGGGTCTTTTGTTGGGTAGCTCAATCTGTATCTCCCAACTCTAGTGGCAAAAATGGGCATACCTCTTGCCCCGAGCCTGTCTGTGTGCACACTTCCGGAAGCATCCTGTCCGTGAGCCCTGAGGTCCGCTGCCTTCTGCATTGCTCTCAGCCTATCAGGATTGCTTTCCAACTCCCGCCTCTAATCTGGGGTCTGCAGTGTATAGGGGTCTCCACGTATCCCTGAAAATTGATATGTAGGAGGAGAAAGAAAGATCCTTGTTGGTTTATGAGCTGTGTTCATATTGGCATGATGGATGGCAGAAGGGAAGGTCTCTGGAGTTTAAAAGTTTTGGGTATAGTTCTGTGCGTGTGTTATATTTTGCAAATGTTTCCTCCCCAACTAGGCTTGTCTTCTGTAGTGGAGATTACAGTTTTTATGTAGGTAGATTTATCCCTTTTCCTTTGGTTGCTTCTCTGCTTTGCGTCTGTTTAAGGTAGGTGCCTGGTTCTCTCCGAGGTTAGAAGCATTCCCCTCTTTTCTCTCATGCTATCAGAGTTTTGTTTGTCACATTTAGCCCTTTAGTAGGTTGGTAATTGAAATGTGAGTAATGTGAGGCAGGGATCTAGATTTTTAAATTTTTTAAAATTTATAGCCTATTATTCCCACCTTGCATGGGCAAATTGAAGAGTACGTCCTTTCCCACTACTTTGAGATGCCACCTTTTAATGTTTTCAGCCCTATATTACTGGGATTGCTTATGAGTATTTTCTTTGGTTCTATTGATCTATCTGTCATTTCTGGCACCTTTACCCCTCGTGTTTAATTTCCTATAGTTTTATTTATATCGAGCAACTATCCTCTCCTTTCTCTTTGTCAAAATTCCTTTGCCATTCAAGCTGTATTTCTCTTTTACATGCTCTTTAACATCAGCTTGTCAAGGTTTGAAGAGTTCTAGAAGCATTAGCAAAAGTTACTGAATTTGCATTGAATATATAAATTAAGGGAAATGATTGGTATTGAGTTACTTCATAGAGGAATCACTTGTGTTTTTTATGTTTATCTATATTTGAGAGAGACAGAGAGGCAGAGACACACAGAGAGAGACAGAGCTCGAGCAGGGGAGGGGCAGAGAGAGAGGGAGACACAGAATCCAAAGCAGGCTCCAGGCTCTGAGCTGTCAGCACAGAGCCTAATGTAGGGCTCGAACCCACGGACTGTGAGATCATGACCTGAGCCCAAGTCAGACCCTTAACTTACTGAGCCCCCCAGGCGCCCTAAGGAATCCCTTTCTTGCTCTACTTATTCACCTGGCCCGTAAGAAACATTTCAGAATGTTATCATCTAGATCTTGCACATTTCTTGAGAAATTTATTCCTAAGTGTTGTTTAAAAAAAATTATGGCTCTTGTGAACAGAACTTTTTGTTGTATGGTGCATGCGGTTACTGTAAGTATAAAGGAATGCTCTTTATTTTTCCATTATTAGTATTTTTATGGTTTCAGTGTTACTCACGTGATCCTTCAGAGCTGTTCTCATTGAAGAGTTAGTTGAAACTCTGGTTTCCTTCACAGATGTCTTTCCTGAACACTCTTCTCCTTATCAATTTCCCTTTGCTCTGGAAGGACTTGTGGTCTGTTGATAAAAGTAAGACATTCATACTATCTTTATTGTTCCGGAGATGTTTCGTTTCCTTTCCAGTTTATAAACTGCACGATCATGACCGAATTTCATAATTATTCTCTTTACACACTTGATTTAGTGATGAGATTGTGATTATCAGCAAATACTTCCATCTACTAACGATTCTTATGTCCATATAACTGCTATTGTTTTAGCACGTTAATTATCCTATTGGTTGGTTCTTAGGATCCTAAAAAGATTAACAAAGAACACGTGCTTTTCAAGAGAATCTCCTTTTTCCAGCTTTTGTTGAATCCATCAATGTTAATAACTAAGATAATCATTCCCCAGCTTAATAGTTACTTTTACGGGAGGAATTTGAAATGTGAGCAAAATTTTCAGAAGTCTGTCTTTTAACCACACATTCTCATCCAAAAGGAATGAAGGGGGGCCATGGATTGGAGGTTGTTTGGTTTCCGACACAGTTTCATGGGTCCTGGGTGTCACCTGCCGCGGAGCATTTGCCCCTAACGCAGGGGAGGCTCTGAGTCTGGGAACGAGGGTCAGACAGGATTTGCTGCTGCTGCGTTGCCATTACTGTTATTTACATTCACGCTGGAACTGAGTTGATTTCCTGTTTCTTTTCATTTAATAGTGTTTACATTGTGGAAATAAACCGGCAATACATTTTCTTGGCCGTTTTTAATGTCGCCAGCGAATTCTGCTTTCTCTGCAACGAGAATGTGGCTGATTTTGTAACCCCGTGTCCCCTCCTCCCCCTGCTCCACGTCCCATCTCCCGGTCTGGTTCTCCAGGCCGGTCTGCTTGCCTGTATCACCTGCTCGGCCTGCTGCTTCGAGGAGGCTGGATATTTGTATTAGCCTCGCTTTATCTTATACTTGGGGGATTAATTACGAAGTACAAGCCTATAAAGAAGCTGGAGGAATGTGAACTGCCTCGGTGCAGCCTCAGCAGAAGGGAAGTTCGAATCAACTTCTCATCCTTAGAATGGCAGGGTTAGAAATCACACTTTATATGGGACCGTAAGTGACTTTCAGATGAGTTTCTCTATTTTCTTGTGGAAGGATCATGAATAGCTCATTCTGGTCCACTTTCTGGGCATAAGGAATATAAAATTAAATCCGGAAAATTAAGATTCATGTGTATGTGTAAATGTATCATCTTAAATAAGGTCTGTGCCCTAATTTTTATATCTCAGTAGCTTTTTTTCTTACTACAACCGTAAACTAATAGCAAGACTGTGGGGAGGTAGGTCGTATTAAAGGTTAGGGGAAGAGTCCCAGGGGTACCTGGCACATTCTTCCCGGGAGCCTTGAAAAATAGGGGAACCTGGCATCCATCTAGCAGGAGAAACATGAAGTAGAAATCTCCTGAATCTTCCAACCCGTGTTAATGACTAGGGATGCCCATCACTTAGGGGCTCTCCATACATAAACCCCCAGCGGAGTTGTAGGAGTTTGTGGGTAATCGAAATGCTTTGTATAATATTTTCATTTTAGAGTCAGACTCTGGTGTGAATTTTATGCCCTTACTCGACAGGCGCACGGGAGCTCAGGCCTGAAATTTGCATATTCTGCAACACTCATGCTGGGCCTTGTAACAGAGATTTACAAATATTTCTCCTCAACCAACCGGCCAGAAGTCTACGCTCCTGGAAATATAGCTTTGGGCAGAAGAAAGAAATCCTGCGGGACACACGATGAGAAGGACTCGCAGTTTTCTTTCGGCAGCCGCACCAGACAGAGGCTTTGCCTCAGTGTCAGGTCAGACAGAGACCAAACCGGGTGAGTGAGCCGAGCACCTGGGGCGATTGTAACTCCTGCGACCCGCACTCCTGGGCCTGCGGAGCCCTGGACGGGCTGATGCTGCTTTGCCACGTGACCTCTGACCTCGCGCTTGCCCTTCATTGTCATGTTTATTTTTTCCCCAGAGGAGGTCAACCTCATTGTTACCCTGCTTGGTCTTTGGTGCTTCTCCCTGAAGGCTGAGTACACTCCTCCACTCTGGGTGTCCCCGGATGGAGAAATGGTCCGGTGGGGGGCTGGCAAAGCAGGGGGAAGGGGGAAGAACTCTTTCTGGTTCTCCACTGGGAACCACAGCCCTTCCCGGCTCAGGCAGGAGCGCAGGCCTCACAGACAACCCTCCGGAAGTGATTCTCGCCCCAGGGGTTTCCTTTGACTTCCGAGTCTCTAGCGGAAAGGGTGCTGAGCCGCCAGAGGGCACGGGTCCGCTCGGGAACAACCAGCATTGTCCCCGAGTTGGACGGGAAAAGTTACAGGCACAGAGGGCTTTCCTCTGGTCCTTTTAAGCCACTTCTGAGCTTTGATGCGGGCTTTGCTGTCAGGGATTTTGTTAGTCGTCCAAAGGAGAGCCCTATATTTGCCTAGAATAAAAATGAAGCTTCCTGGTAAGGACGCCGTGTTCTGTGTTTTCATCAAGCACCTGGTGGTCTGATTCTTTTCAATTTCGCTCGCTAGACTACTATTTCTAGAAACCAGAACCATTTCAATAGGGTCGTAAGGTGTCAGGCCTAACCCCGAGCGGAAGGCTACACCACTTTGATTTTCCTCACCCTCTTTTCCAGGTGGGAGCTGGTGGGATCCCGAGGAGAAGCCCACACTTTTCCATTAGGTGTGAAATACTCCTATTGTGCTGTACTAAATTTGACATGCCCGAGTGATGAGGTGACACTCACTGAAATAGTTGAGGGCATCAGACTGTGAATATCTGTGTCAAAATCACATCTTGTTTATCTGCGTTTCCCCTGGTGCTTCACACAAAGCTAACACTCAGTAAAGATTAGTTTATAAATATTTGAGCCCTCAGATAAAAAGGCAGTAATTATTTTATGTTAAGTACAAAGCCACTGTAATGAGTGTGACCTCAATAAAAAAGATGTAGCAAAATGGAGAAGTTTAATAAAGCTTTATGCTTCTAGGAAGAGCAAAGCAGTAAGTAGACATTTTAGCCCCTATGTTCTACCTAAAAGTTAAGCTCTTGCAGAATTTTTGAAGGCTAATTTGGATATAAATGAAGACCACGCGAATGAGAATAAGCAAAGGCTGTTGAGTCAGAGTTTGCTCTTGCTTTAGCAAGGGGGTCGGCCACCGTCACGTGGATGTTGCAGAGACTCAGAGGCAGGGGTGAGGGGACGCTCAGTAGGGAAGCAAGGAAGGCCCCCCGGCGTGCCCTGATTGGAGGGGGTCAGCCCTGGGGAGCTGCAGGTGGGCTAGCCGGAAGCGGGGCATCCTACATGATTGGTTACAGGTGCGCATTTGACTTTCTCCGATTGACCCTAAGTTGGATGTGGGTGACAGTTGGGCAGGTTGTCCGTCATGAGTGGAGTCCTGGCTGCTTAGTGTGGGCTGTTGTTTGGGCTTCCTGGATTCTTGCTGGAGATCCGGCCCGGCTTCCCGCAAGTCTGGATGGGTCCCTGCAGAGAGTGGATCGGATTCCTGGACGACTGCTGTAGGCTGATCTAGCACACATGGTCTGACCACTGTCCACTTCTGTATTCGGTCTTTCATAGTTTTGAGACAGTAGTGCTGAGAGTCAGAATATCTGGAAACATACAGGAAAACCTCTGTGTTACAGGACTAACAGTAGCCAGCTGTTTGTTTTACCTCATTCGATGCCCCTCACTTTACGGCACTTTGCAGATACTGCGTTCTTTACAGAAGAGGGTCTGCATGGCCCTGTTTTTCCAACGGTGTTTGCTTCCTTTGCGTCTCCGTGTCACATTTTGGCAATGTTCCCCCAATATTTCAAATTTTTCATTATTATTATATTTGTTATGGAGATCTCTGATCAGGGATTATGACTCCCTGTAAGGTCCAGTGATGCTTAGCATTTTTAGCAAGAAGATGTTTTATTAAATTTTTTAAATGTTTTATATTTATTTTTGAGAGACAGAGACAGCGTGAGCAGGAGAGGGCCAGAGGGAGAGAGGAAGGTACAGAGTCTGAAGCAGGCTCTAGGCTCTGAGCTAGCTGTCAGCACAGAGCCTGACGTGGGGCTCAAACCTACGAACCGTGTGATCATGACCCGAGCCGAAGCTAGATGCTTAACCAACTGAGCCACCCAGGCGCCCCAGAAAATGTTTTAAAATTGAGGTTATATACGTTTTTAGACAGATGCTATTGCATACTTACTAGACTATGGTATAGCGTGACTGTAACATTTAGGTGCACTGGGAAACCAAAAAGCTCATTTGACTTGCTTTACCATGACGTGCAGTGGTCTGGAGCTGAGGCTGCGTTATGTCTGAGGTTTGCCTGTATAGCAAAAGATCTTTGGGCTCACGATGCTTTGCAATACTCTTGAAACACAGTGAATCTGATCTTAACTTTTTAGGAGTTCTCTAGGCCATAATTAGAAATGTCCAATTGAAAGAGAATTCTCCAAAGGGACAGAGAAAGATTGCAATTTATTTAGCTTTGCAATTAGAACGAAAGTGATTCCTAAGAACAACAAGACTGATAAATCATTCCGAGGCAAAATGTAGAGAGATACAAAAAGTGTGGATAAAAACCATCCTGGACAAGAAAGTCAGGAGAAGTTCAGGAGCCCAGAGGTCACTGCAAAATGAATGAATACCTGGAAGATCAAATGTGCTTTCAGACCCCACACCAAGTGGAATTAAAAAAGACCAGTGGGAAATTACAACAGCGTAAGAAATAATTACAGCAGAAGCCTTGATCAGATTAAAAAGTGGGCGATAAGAAAATAGCTTAGAGTCCGAGGGTATCACGAAGCAGACGCCGTTAGCTAGGAGACGCTGGAGTGTTGGGGTGCTTTGTAGAAAATGCCGTTTTGAATACGGTAGTTTGACTAACGATTGAGGGCTTCTCATTATGAAATAGATGAGAATCTTTTTTTCAGAGAGAGCTTTGAAGGAGCAGAGCAGCTCCCAGTCCAGCGATGATCAAAATGACACCAGTGTAATAGAAGAGGGACACACAAAACCAACCTCCTCGGGCTGAGGGAGCTTCTCATTTCCATCCGGAAAATTCAGCTTCACCAGGGGACGCTATTGTCATTTTAAGGCTGCTAGTTGCATCTGTGAAATTCCTGGATTAAAAAAAAGGAGGCTGGTGATTACATATTTTTGTACCTGCTTATTTCGTTTCAATACCGAATTACTTTCAGAGAGGGCACTTGTATTTTTAGTACGATGTGTAAGTAAATAACAAAATCAGTCCCATTTTTACTATAAAATCTTCTCTCTCTTTGGGTCTGTTCTGACTGCTGTAACAAAAATACCATAACCTGGGAAGCTTATAAATAATGGAAAATTATTTTTTTAGTTTTGAAGGTTATGAGACCGAGCTCGGGTGCCTGCAGAGTCTGTGGAAGTGGCCCCTTCCTGGCTCACGGACGACCGTCTCTTACGTTGTCCTCACTTCCTCCCCCGGCAGGAAGGAGGGGGCTGTCCGGGGTCTCTCCAGTCAGGGCACTAATCCCATTCAGGAGGGCCCCACCCACCCACCCACCCATTCTAAATACCATCACTTTGGGGACTAGCTTTCAACATATGGGTGTGAGGGACCACAGACATTCAGTCTTCAGCGCTCTCCAGATGTTTTCAGGAGCTGGGCAAGCAAAAAACCCAGCTGTTAGATTAGTTTACTCATTATAAACGTTACTCTGTGTATTGAAGGAGATTTGGAAAATGCATACCCGTAGAAAGAAGAATACTTTACGAATAATTCTGTCACTTACATAAAACCTTATTCAAAAGTTTCACATTAAATTTTCTTCCAGTATTTTTCCTTGATTATAATTTTTTGACATATTTTTTAGATCCGGTTTTGTATTTTATTTCCTTCACTAAGTGTAAGATTTATAAGTTAGGAAAAAGTAAAAGGTTTCACCTCTATATGCCCTACCTGGAAGGGCAAATTGGGTACCTTTGTTTTGCCAAGTAGTCTTTTTTTTTTTTTTTTTAAAGAAGATTCCTTTTGAGTCCAGCCTGCTTTAGTTTTAAGCTAACATGGAACTTTCATGGAACTTTTTCATTTTTAAACCTCTATCTCTGAACTTGAGCTTACCACTTCTCTTAATTTTGGGAACGTAGCTGGTTTAAAGTTATACATAAAGGTTTTTTTTTTTTTTAGATTCTTAAATATTTATTTTTGAGAAGGGGGAGGGGGAGAGAGAGAAGGAGACACAGAATCCAAAGCAGGCTTCAGGCTCTGAGCTGTCTGCACAGAGCCCAGCCCTGGGCTTGAACCCATGGACCATGAGATCATGACCTGGGCCAAAGTTGGATGCTTAACCCACTGAGCCACACAGGCGCCCCAAGTTTTGTTTTTAATTTCTAGAACCATCCCCCCACCCTGCTGTATACCTGTCTTTTTCCTGTCTTTATAAAACTTTTTAATCTACATTTCAAACACCCGCAAGGATATAGAGAATAATCTGATAAATCCTTGTGTATGATCACTGCCTTTAACCATCAGACCTACTTTTGTATGTGAGTTTGAGTCCTGTGGTAAACCTCTGTGTAGAGTCAACATTTCTGGAGGAATCTTTCACATTCGGTAACAAGATTATTACCTCAGTAAGAAACAGAAGTCCCAGTGAAGTATTTTGCTTTAAATCTTGATTAAGGCTTGTCTGTATTTTTAGGTTCCTAAATGTGGATGATTCAGTCAGCTTTGGTGATTATAGGTGGTGGTGCTCAATGGGACTTTGGTGATTAGGTGTTTCACCAGAAACTCACCCCAGAAACTCCTCTGTTTTATTTTTAAGTTTGACTTTCTTGTTCTTTGGTTCTTAGTTTTGATTAATTTCTTGATTGGCTAGAGGTGATTTTTCAGTATTTTGTGAAGGGAATAATCTGTAGATCATAACCTTTAAAACTTCTTAAATATAATATATGTTGGTCTATTTTTTGTGGCATTTTGTGTAGAGGAAAAAATATATAAAGAAAAACTTTTTTTCCTCTTTTGGCATCCTCTTTTTGTTTGTTGGTTTTCTTCTGTGGTGTGAATTAAAAAAAAAAATCCTTGTCATTAACATCGCTGTGGTCCATCTGTTTTGTGTGTACTGGCTTTGCCTGGGGTGCGGTGACCCTTCACAGATAGTTTGGTGAGCTTCTGGGTTATGTGTCTTTCACATCTTCCCACAGTCTGTTTGTTTGCTCTTTTTCTGTATCACAAAGATCTTCTCACACGTCCCTCCCCAAGTGCAGGCGCAGCTGCTTTTTCTCAAGGACTCGTGGGGGCCACGACCATGTTCTCTCTGTGTTCGTCCGTCACAGCTCAGACTCAGTGTTCTGTAGCAGCCGTTTAGCGATTTACTATCTGCATTGTCAATTTAATGTTTTTTTTCCATTTTGAAATTTATCTGCAATTCTTCCTCAATTCTTATCCATCTTCTGTCCTGTTGGCTTTTTTCAATAAAGCCTCTTGCTTATTTTTACCTTGATGACTTTCTACTCTGATTTCATAAAGAAAGTGATTCCCATGGGGCGCCTGCGGGGCTCAGTTGGTTAAGTGTCCAGCTCTTGATTTTTGGCTCAGGTCATGGTCTCGTGGTTCGTGAGATCGAACCCTGAATCAGGCTCTACGCAGGCAGTGTGGAGCCTGCCTGGGATTCTCTCTCTCCCTCTCTCTCTCTGCCCCCCCACCCCTCCCTCTCTCTCTCTCTCTCTCTCTCTCTCTCTCTCTCTTTCTCTCAATAGATAAATAAACTTAAAAAAAAAAAAGAAAGTGATTCCTTCAGTCTTTTTTATTGCAGTCTTTTTTATTGTGGTGAAATATACGTAGCATAACCATTTTATTTATTTATTTATTTTAATTTTAAATAAAAATTCAAATGTAACTAACATGCAGTGTTACATTAGCTTCAGGCGTAGAATATAGTGATTCAGGGGTTCTGTGCATTACTCAGTGCTCAGCCCAGGAAGTGTTCTCGTGTCCCCTTCACCCATCCCCCCCCTTCTCTGGTGACCATCGGTTTGTTCTATTTAAGAGCGTCTGTTTTTGTTTGTCACTGTTTTCTTTGTTCGTTTGTTTTACATGACATAGGATCAGATTGTGTGATTCTACTTAATTGAGATTCCCAGAGTGGTCAGATTCGTACAGACCGAGAAGAGAAGGGAGGGGCCGTGGGAGGAGAGAGTGGAGCCCTTTTCAGGGTGGCAGAGTTTCAGCCGGGGAGGTGGGAACAGGGAGATGGACCATGGTGATGGCTGCACCGTAATGTGCATGTACTCAACCTTGATGGGTTTCTTTTTTTTCCAAATGCTAACAATTTAAAGACATCTTTCTCTTTTTGTACTAAGTTATTTTTAGGGCTGTGTCAGAATCTTTGGAATAATGTTCCCCTTCTGCAATTCTGTGTGTGCGTGAGCCCTGTGCCTTTCCACGAATCATTCTCCCCTTCAGAGAGATCTGTGCTCCCTGCAGACCTGCCGTCTGGGGTCTGGCCTCACTCAGTGTCACCACTGACGCCCCTGCTCAAATCTGGGACTGGTGACAGGCTGAGCATGTATGTCCTGCTCTAAACCCCAGGATCTACTCAGTCTTTATCTAGTGTAGTTTTAATAAATAAGGCAGTGTGTTCTCCTAGGCCCGTCTCTGTCCTCTGCTTTGACTTCACATCCTGAGAGCATATATCACATACAGTGAGTCTGTACACATTTAAAATACACACATGGCTGCCCACCTTTCTGTCTTTACGTCTTCTACTTTAGTTTTTAATTTTTAAATCTTCTACCTGAATTTCATGGGCCATGCTTTCCACGATCATATTTACAAGCATCAGTCCTTCTTTCTCCATTCAGATGTTTGTCTCCAGTTAGAATGGTTTATAGCCGGGGAAGTATTGATGAAGAGGGAAGAAGAAAACATTGGCTTTCTTTAAAAAAAAATCCCAGTATTAAAGTAGCAGTAGTGCACAAAGTGTCTGAAGGAACCAGCAAGGTTCGGAAATGAAGAAAGTGGTCTTCGTTGGGTCTGGGGGTTGGGGAAACGTGTCAGAGGGGAGTCGCTCCTAGACTCCAGTAATAATTGCCAAGTCTTCTGAGTTTTCATCAAAAGATAGAATTCTAGATTTTGTGAAATCACCCAATTGTTTACATACTAAGTAAGACTAAAGGAAAACTGTAAACAAAAATTACTCTGTGTACCCAACAGAACCTGATCTCTGGGTAAAGAGACAGCTGCCAAGTGTATGATTTACAGTCTTAGTGTTGTGTCCAAATTCAGGGCATTCCTTAGGGAGAGAATGTGTGGTTACTTATGGCAAGTTGATGGGTTTTTCTTGGTCTGTCTGACGATCAGTGCCTTCATTTGTGAGGTGGTGTTGAATTCTGTTTCCCACTACATCCAGCACTTTTAACAGTGAAAACAGCAGAAATGTCAAACATTGCTTCTTAAACCTGCAAACAATTTTTTCACGTATTTCAGAGCAAGTATATAATTTAATTGATCAGAGAAACTTTAGATTTAGTTTAAGTGAGACATTCTGAGTTCTTTCAATATTCTTGTCTCTCAATAACTGGTTTCCTATCAAAATAATCTTATATTCTGGCCCTGGTTTTGTGCACCTGTGAATTTTTTCGCCTTACTTGTGTGATTTTCTGCTTTACGCACAAGAATTAAAGTCTAAGTAGTCTAAATACCTTAGCCCACTGACATCAACCAGATAGCCACGCACAGAACAGGAGGCCACGTGACTGTGTTTCCGCTGTAGACACATTCCTGTGCGGTGTGGAGCCGGATGTGCAGCAGGACGGCTCCGTTGGGTCCCAGCTCCGGGCCGGGCGTTGGCTGGTGCGGGGCCGGCTCAGGCCCCCGTTCTGAGCACCAGGCTGGGCGGCTTCAACAACAGACCGCGTTTCTCACAGTTCCTGGGCTGGAGGTCCACGCTCGAGGTTTAGCTGCATCGTTTCTGGTGCTGGCTTGCGGATGGCTGCCCTCTCCCCGTGTCCCCACGTGGCCCTTCCCCTGCGTGTGCCCTCAGGAGAGGTGTCCCTGGTGTCTCTTCTTCGTCTCGTAAGGACGGCAGTCCTGTCAGATCAGGGACCCACTCTTACGACTTCGCGTAGCCTGAGTCACCTCCTTAGAGGCTCTCTCTCTCCAGATGCAGTCACGTTGGGGGTTAGCACTTCCACATGGAAGTTTGTGGGGACCCAGGTTAGTCTACAACACCCACCTCGTAAGTGGGTGCTCTTCAGGGACACTTGTTCTTTTCCGAGTAGAACGGCTCAAATAAGCTAATGATAGAAATACAGGCTGGGGTTACAGAAATGACGGCATAATCGCAGAGGTGTGCCAACTGAATATTCTTTATTATTACCATTATTATTTTAATTTATATCCAAGTTAGTTAGCATGTAGTGCAGTAATGATTTCAGGAGAACCCAGCGATGCGTCCCTTACCTGTAACGCCCAGTGCACATGCCAACAAGTGGCTTCCGTTTGCCCCTCCCCCCCAGAGCCCCTCCAGCAGCCCTCAGCGAAACCGAATATTCTTGTTTCCTTCTTCATAGTGGCGGAAAAAGCTTTGAGCTCATTTAATATGAAAATAAAACATTTTAAATGGCTAAAAGTTAATAAAAATATATATACATTTATATGTATTATATTACATGTAGTATTATATATTATGTATAAGTACATATAAATATATAAAATGAGATAACATGTTTCTAGTCTAATTCATATTCCAAAATTTAATTTTGCAGATTGCTTGACCCTAGAGGTAGTAAAGTGCATTTGTTTTTGAAGTAATTACAATATAGAAAATGGCTTTTTAATTGGAAGAGAAAAGGACATAGAATGAAGAAAATAAGTAAAATAGCTGATAGTGTATATTTTCATTTTTTAAAATGTTCATTATATATATATATATATTTTAAATGTTTTATTTATTTTTGAGAGAGAGAGGGTGTGAGCAGGGGAGGGTCAGAGAGAAAGGGAGACACAGAATCTGAAGACAGGCTCTAGGCTCTGAGCTGTCAGCACAGCGCCTGACATGGGGCTCGAACCCATGAACTGTGAGATCATGACCTGAGCGGAAGCCGGACACTCAACCGACTGAGTTACCCAGGTGCCCCTCCCTGTTCATTTTTGAGAACAAGAGAGCGTGAGCAGGGAGGGCAGAGAGAGGGGGACAGAGGATCTGAAGCATGGTCCACGCTGACAACACAGAGCCCCACAATGGGGCTCAGACTCAGGAACCCTGAGATCATGACCTGAGCCGAAGTCGGATGCTTAGCCAACTGAGCCACCCAGGTGTCCCCAGCATTTTCTTCTCCCACATGGAAGAACCTCCTTTGCCAGATGGTAACAGAGTCTCTCTCACGAAGCCCTGGTGACTGCAGTCCTGTCTTCCCATGGCCACAACCACAACTTTCCAAACAGCAAGCTCGGTTCTGGAAGGTCTGCTCTCGGTGCCAGGCCAGCTAGTTTCTGCACGTTCGTTCGTGAACCTGTTCATCATGTAGCCTTTCTCTGTGTTGGGTGTGGGGCTAGACCGCGAGTTCTCAGATGTGTAATCTCTGCCAGTTACAAGGGAAAGGGATTTGGTTTGTTCGCTTGGTAGGGTGGTTTGCCTAGACTTCCTAGTGGAGCGGGAGAGGGGAGAGAACATGAACTCGGAGGGTCACCAGGCTGTGCGCACGGCCGCTCTTCTCCCTGCGATCGGAACGGCCCGCTCAGCGGGGCAGGCCATCTCCAGACGCCGGTGCCCGTCCACCAGGGCCGGAGTCCGCAGGGCGAGGCAGGCAGGGCCAGGACACGGCCCCCCGTCACCCTGTCAGTCAGAGCCCTTTCTCCTGGCTGCCTCGGGGCCAGAGGAAGTGGGTGTCCGTCTGTCGGGCTCCTCATCTCAGACGACAAGGATCACTGCCCAGCAGTCTCTACGAAAATTCAGCTCTGTCGTGGTGATCTGCTAGGGACTGTCCCCAGCCAGTCCAGGAAGGATTGTGAGGCAGGTGCAGGAGGCCGAGAAAGCCAGGTGTCTTGTGAGCAGTCAGAGGTGTGTGACCCGCAGTCAGGGCGCACTCACTCCCCAGGCCACTGCCGCTTCTCCCGTGGGTGCTGTTGTCACTGTCCTCCGAAAGGCCTCCCTCGTCAGGCCTGCTTGGGTCAGACCAGTTACTCAGCTCAGGTATTTATGGACAGAGGACGTCGCCTCTGTGGAGGTCAGACAGCGGAGAGCTGGAGGGGGCAGGCCAGGGGAGGAGCCGTGGTGGGACGGTCCGTGGGCCGAGCCTGCGTGTGACCGGAGGACTCCGCCTGAGACGGGCCTCTGCTCTGCGATCGTGACTTAGCTCCTCACCGGGAGGGGGTTTTCCTCAAGAGGTTCTGCCGACAAAGCTTCCGTCGTGTTCCGGAGGCTGGGTGCTGCTTCTCCGCGTGGCTGCCCTGAGGGCCGTCCTGGGGTGATCTGAGGCACACCGGCTCCCCGAGGAAGAGGGGAGCCCCCCAGGTGTCCCGTGTTCACGTCAAGGACGACCCTCCCGAGGGGGGCCTGGTCCGTGCGTGAGCGCTGGGGAACCATCTCAGCGTCCTGGGTCTGCCGTCGGCCCCGCGTGTGCGTGGTCGGGTTTGCTTCTCTGCAGAAGCCAGAGAGGGAGACGGTCCTTGGCTGTCCCTTTGCGGAGGCCGTGCGGTGCATTCAATACTTAAACTGTGAAAGTTGCACGTGGATTGCTGCAGTTGTGACGTGGGGGCCGGTTATACCTCTCTCTTCCTCCGCTTGTCCCAAGGTCACTGGACGCCAGACCGTGGTGACACGCGGGCTGAGAGAGGAGGGCCGGAGGGGACGGAGCGGAGCCGGCGAGTCCTTGGCGGTGACCTGCTCCTCGGGGCGCGCTGGGGATGTCCCAGGAGGCCCGGCCGGACGCGGCTCCGACGCTGCGGGGGCTGCCGGCTCGTCTGCCCGGTGTTTTCCTCTCCCGCACACGTGCTCTGTACCGACCTCCCGTTTTTCTTTTTAACAAAAGCTGCGTTTGTGGCTAAACGGCCTCGTGCATAGTGGAGGTCAGGAGGTGAGTGCAGCAGGCTCTGTCTCCACAGCTGCTCTGTCGCTGATCCGCACGGGGCCTGGGGACAGGAGCCCAGGGGGTGCACGTGGACGGAGGCTGATGTGCAGAAGGTGAGGGACACGGTACCGTGAAGGACGGGCAGCGTGCGAGCAACACAGTCGCTTTAAACCGCCCACCGCTTCCGAGAGCTCGGGGCTCCGGTGACTCTCTTGTGACCTCCAGAGGACTGCCTGTCTCGCGTTGTTCCTTTAGGACGTCGCTTCGGGCTTTCTGTCATACACACCCACCATGAAGTGGTGCTTTTGGGGCGCCTGGGGGCTCAGTCCGTTGAGTGTGTGACTCTGGCTTTCAGTTCCGGCCACGATCTCACAGTTCGTGGGGTCGAGCCCCACATTGGGCTGGGCGCTGACAGCAGGGAGCCTGCTTGGGATTCTCCCTCTTTCTCTTCCTTTCTCTCTTTCTCAAAAATAAATAAGCAAATGTTTTTTAAAAAAGAAATGGTGCTTTGGAGCCTTGCGGAGCGGGTTTTCCTTCAGGTTGGCTCCGACCCTGGCAGTATCTCATGGCCACATCTGATAAGTGTTTGGTGTACTATTTGTCCCTAAGACTAAATCCCTCTACTTGGAAAAGCGCTTGCTGGAAGAATGGTTTGCTCACAGTCACGGCCTGGGCACTGGCCCAGCCGATAGCGCCATGCGTTCAGGTTTCCGTGAAGGAGACCCAGGGGCTTCGAAGCCTGCGCGTGCATCGCTGCTTCTAAACTAAACACCGTGGAAGACGTTCTGGGGCTCCAAGGTGTGAGACTAGGAATCGTTTTAGAGACAGAGCGTTTCTAGACAGCTAAGTGAGTGCAATCAATTCCCAGCTACTCAGCTGGCGTAAGTGACTACTCTCCCTGGGAAGGTGTATGCGTGGCTATTCAGATGGCTGTACCCCTGCATAATCGGCTCCTTTACCTTTTGCACAGAGCTTTTCGTTTTTAACCTTGTAACATGCCCAGACCCTTCCTTTCTTCATGGTTACGTGTTGGAAGAAGTACTTTTGCACTTGGAAGGGTCACAGGACCTCTGTGCTTATGCCATGAACTTGCGAGGTTAGCAGCCATTTTTTTGGGATTCGGTAAAACCAACATTTCTTGTGACTTTAATGGACTGCTGTTTGTTGGGGCCGCTGATGTGTGAAGCTGATCCGTTGCCTTGAAGTGGGTCCATGCACACCAGGAACCCCCATCCTTGGAGACGTAAGGCACCTCCATCCTCCCCAGGCCAGCTCAGGGAGCTCTCGCCGTGGGTGATGACGGCATTGGCTGAGGTCTTGTCGCAGGGGAGGGGATGGGACTCTCGAAATGTAACTCGTTTCAGAAAAGTGTGAGTCCAGGCTGGTGACCCAAACCCAAGGCATGGACCTGGAGAGTTCCCGGAATGAAATGGTGCCAGCCCACCCAGGGCTGGAAAATTCTCCGCCTCAGCCAGCACATGACACTGCTTGTGCTGTGGGGCACCCTGGCTGAGCAGGGGGGCGTGGAATTAAGGAAACTTCTGACACGGGCCCTCCACTTGGCTTGTCCCGGGACCTGGGCCAGGGAGGGCCTCTGGCACCCACGGAAAAGCGTTATCTGTCTGGGGGTGAGGGTCGCTGGGGGCGGCCCCTCTGAGTGGGGAAGAGAAGGGGCGGCAGCGTGACCTCATCAGGTGCCAGGCTTCCCCACTGGGGTTTGAACACAGGACCGAGACCTTACCACCCGGGGGCTCAGACAGGTGTGTGCGTGTGCACGTGCACGTGACCTCAGGAGCCTTCCTGTGAGGTGCTGGGGGGCAGTGAGCTGATCACATCTGTCAAACTGCCTTAGTGAAATATGGCTTTCCCGGCTTAGAGGCTGAGATTGTTCAACAAATGGTGTTTTAGGCCAGGATGTGCGATGACGTGAAGACAAAATATTCTCAACTCTTAACTAATAAAAAAAAATCAGCATTTCCTGCCACTCTGGATCTGCCTCCACATCCATGCAATTCAGTGTCTGTGTATTTACTGCCTTCTGAATGGTGGTGCCTCAGAAATATAAAGGGAAAGAAACCCTCAGCTTTGGAATTTCAAAACAGACTTTTGTAGTCCACAGCCGAAGTCACAGCCTTCAGAAACAACAGGGAGGGAGATTTGGGAGATTTTAAATACAGATTCAGTCTACTCAGCGTTGCACGTTAAGAGAAAAAGCACGTATGGTAAAGAGTATACTTAAAAATGTTTCAATTCTGGGGAATGAGTATCAGAAAGCTCGAAATTCAAGAAAGCATCTGGTCTTTTCTCTCTGTGTTTTTGGCTGTGGTCTCCATTGCCCCAGGGTCGTGGCTCTGCGGTTCCATCTGCAAGGAGGGAGCCTGTAAATGGCATGACGAGGCTGGGAAAGCGTACTTCTCAGGGGTACAGACAGCAGTTGGGTGGCCGCCAGCGCTGGGTGGGAGTGGGGTGGGCGACCCGAGTGGGGCCAGGGCGGTGGAGAGTACAGACTTCCGGCCAGACCAGAAACGAGTCCTGGGGATCCTGCGGGAGCTGCACTGCACGTCTGATGGGCGTAAGCAAGTGGATCTTCAAAGTTTTCATCTCGAGAAAAATTTTATGAGCGTGTGCGGTGATGGATGTTAACTAGACTCACTGTGGTAATCATCTTGCACTTTGCGGTATATATAAACATCCGTTCATTCCATTGTACACCCGAAACTGACATGTTGTATGTCCCTTATACCTTAATAAAAAACGGTGTGCTTGAATTTGCATATGTGACAAGCACTAGTATGCGCCTCAGATTTCTGCACAAGTGCGGTTTAAAGTCTCTCTGAGCCGGGAGAGGGGGAGGGAGAGTCTCACTTCAGTTCAGATGGTTCGATGCCTTTGAACAGGTCTGGCTGGACCTCTGATGATCTGACCTATTTTGAGAATCTCTGACTCCCACCTTAAAATTATGTTAGAAAGTGCCAGAAACTAAGGATGGCTTGAGAACTTTTTCCCTGTGTCGTTTCAGCATTATGCTTTAGCGGAATACAAATTGAGGCATTTTTTGGTTTGATAAAGAGGATGTGCGTCTCCCACAGACAAAGGCAGGAGGGTAAAAATGGCTGACGTAGACACTAAGGTCGTTGTAATTTCTACTTAGAAATATGTGGAGTAATTAGACGAAGCAAAGGAGACAACAGAAATGTGGATATAAGTAGTCTGATGAAATGGGATAAAGTTGTGGAAATCAGAAGGGTGGGAGATCAAATATGTGACCGTTCTCTCTGATGATGTCGTCCTAGCGAATTCCCGTACGTCAGTTCAGTCCCTCCGGGATTCTAGGAAGCATCCAGGTTCAAGTGTGAAGTAAGCGAAATGCTTACATTATAGCCTCACAGTACCACACCTGTTGCAGTGGTTTTGGATTTGTGGATACTTCCTAACCTTATACACGGATATCAGCAAATTCTAATTTGAAGCCCAGCCCATGGAGTTAAGAACTCAGATTCAGGGGGGTGCCGATGGAACAGAGGAGAAAGAAGAAGGTACGTGACGAGGCCGACGAACCGAATTAGCCTCGATCGTAGGATTCCACAGTCAGACTAATTCTGTTCCAGCGGGTGGGCTTATAAAATGTGATGACTTCCCTGTGGGGTTGAGAGGTGGCAGCGGTTATTCTCACAGTCAAAGATGTAGCAAAACTATTATTCTGGGCTCTTGTTGAAGACTTGCTGTTCTGCATTGTACCTTGATACTTTGTAAATGAATCGTTTCTTTGACATTGCGTTCCTTAGACATTGGGTTTGGTATTTACTTGAAAGATGTACCATTTCCTTTAAGGTCACAACAATGTCAGACTAAAGAAAACAGACAATTCTTCAAAAGATTCACTTGTAACCAAGTTAAGAGCTGTCTTTGTTGTTAGGGGATGCTGGCAGTTTGTAGGTGGGGCCACAGCCAGTTTCAATGTTACATTCATATTTGTTTTTGACATTCACCGAAGAATACAGTAGCATCGGCAACAGAATTGTCCAAGGGAGAAGCTGTGAGGTGTTAAGGAAGGCACTGTCCCTAAGCTGTGTACGAAAACAAAAATATAAGTGCGGCGGCGCCTGGGTGCCTCAGTCTGTTAAGCATCTGACTTCAGGTCAGGTCATGATCTCAAGGTTTGTGAATTTGAGCCCTGCGTTGGGGCTGTTCTGTCAATACAGAGCCTGCTTGGGATTTTCTCTCCCTCTCTCTCTGCTCATCTCCTTCTAATGTCCTCTCTCTCTCTCTCTCAAATGAAAAAATAAACATTAAAAAAAAATACAAGTGCAAGAGTGAAGAACCTTGCTCCCTTATTGCACAGTGGAAATGTCTCTCATAGGCATGATTTCTTCTTGGCTATTTCATTATGTCTTGCGAAGACCTTAATACCGAGGGCTAAATAAAAGCTTATTTGTTTTGGTCCCCCATTGTGAATCTGTCTTCTGCTGGAGAATTATTATTTCCTCAATTAGGCTGCTGAAGGTTAATATATGGCAGAGTTTAAACACCACCACATTAGGCAGTTCCATTTAAAACAGAGCTTATAGTCCAACTCATCATGAATAGTTTACATTTCCCTCTTTCTGAAGATCTAGGGACTTGTTACATAACTTGAGTATAATGTGTCTGTAAGAACAAAGCAGTATGGCTTCCAGGGCCCAGAGTCATCCTATGGAAAGCTCCGGTCTGTCTCAGTCATCCGTACCTTAGCATCCTCTCTGCTTTTCCCAGAGAAAATGTGCACTCGGACGCCCTGTAAGTAATCTCAATGCTTGTTGTGCCCCAGCTCCATTGGCGAAAAGTTAAGAGAAAGTGCATCTCTGGGTTAGAAGAGCCGACTTCGGGGCCCGAGTCTCCAGCTTTTTAGTTGTGCGACCCGAGGCGAGCCACACGGCTTCCCTGAATCTGTAATTCCTCTTCTTTGAAACCGCCACACTAACAGTAGCTCAACGTTTTCCTGAGCTGTGAACATCAAACAAGATATTGGATGAGACCATGTTGGAAAACAGCGGTCTACAGAACTAAGGAGAAGCCGATGTGAAAATCTGGAAAATAGCGCGAGTTGTCTTGTTTCCTGAGCTGAGTGTGTTGTGTCAGGTCTGCCCCCGACCCCGCAGACGGATGCCCAGGTGTCTCCCCTCCCCTCCAGACCCCCAGAGGCCGATGTGGGGCTGCCAGGACTTGCTTCCCGAGTCACAAGGTAGATGCATGAGGCGGAGTAAGAGTGCCCAAGGCACCCGAGGGATCCGCGCTGGTCGTAGCAATGGGAGGTCCGTGGTTCTTACAATCGTATGGTTTCCTTCCCGTAGTGAATGTGTAGTTACCCAGGTCTCATAGGGCTTGAAGGTCCCACGACCGTGTAGGCCTCTCAGTCGACCTTGTCGGTAGAATTCCCTCAACTCTGCATTGGAGCACGACGTTGTTTTCAACGAGAATATTTAGTCTTGGGCCTTTCTATTTAGTTTGGCCAGCTTCGCACAACAGAACCTTTCAGGTTTTTTCTTTCTCTCTCTCTCTCTCTCTCTCTCCCATCCCCCCTTCCCCCCTTTTTTTTCAGTAAACAAGTCTTTACTTGACAGAAGGAGATAGCTGGAGATACACCTTCACAGAAGCCCCGATGCTGTCCCCCTGACGTGAGCTGTCCCTGTTTTGTGAACTAGAAATCTGGTCATCGTGGCTCAGTGTCCGGGCAGTGCAATTGGCCGGCCCCTCCAGCGCCCCAGAGACGCTTTGAAGCCGCTTCTGTGTTGTGTCGGCAGCATCAGCATGGAGGGATCTGAAGGCTGTAATGGCTGGGAAAGGCGACGCAGCCTCCCGTAATTGACTGTGGCAATATAAAATATGGCCTGCTCTGTTTTGTAACAAGGTGGATATTGCTTTCTTTCTGGGTTGCAGGGAAACAAAGTAAGCAGAATTGCCTTTGCTATTAAGTTTCCAGGTTAAGAGCTGCAAGTCTGGGTTGTAAAGTGTGTCTTCCCTGGCGGTGTGTAGTGAATTACCATCCCGCCCTGCTGCAGGGACAATATGTTTCCAGCTTAATGAATCAGGTGCTTTGTATTTTCTCCAGCTATTTAGTGGAGGGCAAATGGGCCCATAAACAGAGGAACAGCAAGGAGGGACATATGTCATTTTAGTTTTTTTGCCTTCAAATAATTGCCAGGTAAAATAATGAAGTGCATTTTTTTTTTAAAAAACTAGGAAACAAAGTCCAAATATTTTGGATCTTCTTGTTATAAATGAAAATTGCAAATGAGTCATTAATAGCTAGAAGTTGATTTGTACTTACAGCAAAGATTGTTATCCACGTACTGAACCCACCCACTCAGAAAGTTATGGTCCGAGGAAGCAGATTTTTTTTTTTTAGTGAAAAAAAAAAGTTCTTTGTTTCAATTACTATTGCATTATTTGAAATCAAAGGGCAAGTTAGACTTAATCTGACTTTTACTTTGTGTGATTTCGGGTTTATTTATTTGCTTGAGTCTGATAGGCATTTAGGAAAACGTCTGTGAAAGGACTTGATTCGCCCTTTCCACATTCATTACCATTTCTTTAAAAATGGATGCAAGGGGACACACTTAACCAGCAAAGCCCCACAGCACCTCCTCTGAGGAGCTTTTAGGAATGCAAACACCATTCAGACAATTTCACAGGACAAATCCGCTGTGGAGCATTTTGGAGGGAGGCAACAGGGCAAAACAGAAACTTAACAGTATTTCTATGTTAAGCTAAGAATCGCAAAATCAAATTCATTCTTAGGAAAGAGATAAATGCCATGCTAATGGCTACTGCCAGAGTTTACAAAAGGAAAGAACCATAAAGAGGCGACTTCCCTGGTATTTTAGAGGTAATAGAAATAAACCTCTAAAGAGAAGCATAAAACATTTATTGCAGAGCACACTGTACACTCTAGAATCACACAGAACCGCTGGCAGTGATTAAGTGGTCTGTGGCCACATAGAGAGATGCCGAGGCGTTAACGTACAAGATATTGATTACATGATGCATCCCAGCAGTTGGTTTCCTGCAGCTGCTTGCAACACGGGGAGGAATGAAAATAACACATCAATTTCTGTAGGCTACATTGCACACAAAATGGTGCAGGTGATGAGCTACGTGCATGATGTTTCCTTCTCCCATTCATAAATGTGAGAGCCGCATAATGAATTAATCTGTCTGGAACCAGGAAGCCTTACTATAGCATACGGTTCTTAAAATTGCCAACGGGATACTTGGGTTTTCAGTTCCATTCTAAGACCGGCCCCTCATTTGGTTTTCGCTTAAAATCTCAATGTGTCATGGTACCCAAAAGGATTTGT
Organism: Mungos mungo; assembly: GCA_004023785.1. Lineage (NCBI taxonomy): Eukaryota > Metazoa > Chordata > Mammalia > Carnivora > Herpestidae > Mungos > Mungos mungo. The sequence continues at coordinate 149,044 of PISW01001414.1, forward strand.
TTTTTTCTAATGGCAGCACTCAGGTGTGGAAAATCGAGGGCCCTTAAGTAAGTCAGAGGGAAATAGGGAAAAAATTGCACATTTTGAAATGATTTGAAGTGATATATGAAGTTCCAATGTCGACGGATGGTGCTATGTAGATTATGTTAAATTTCAGTTACTCCACTGTCATCAACACCTTGTATTTATTATTTTTAGTTGCTTAACATCAAGCCTTAATTTGGAGTATAGTTGCCCTTAAATAAGAAACAAATGGTTGAGAAGGAAAATAGAAATACAGACTCAGCCATGGGACGACGGCATTAAGATGAGAACTTGAGAAAGAGGAGAAGAGAGATGACAGTCTAAAAATGACGGAACTGCCTTCCCACCCACGGCCCCCCAGCCCACGGTGTCCTGCAGGCTGGGGTGTGCATCCGATTCCTCACCCGCCAAGGCCTATCGTGACTTTTTCACATCCTCACAAGAGTGAACCCACACAAGGAACAGCTACTCCCGTCCTATCTCTGTGGTTTTTCTCCCTCGCTCATGGAAAAAGAAGTGGAGTCAAGCGCCGGAGGCATCGTCAACCTAGAATCATAAGATAAAATGTGTCCCTTGCAGGAAGTTCTTCCTAAGACCGTTGTCCCCGTGAGAAGCTTCGTCCTAGTGGAAGACGAGACGGGAAGATGAAGCAGGGCCCCCAGGGGGGTTTGTGGTTGGCGGGCTGTGGCTGGAATTACACTGATGCGCATTCGTCTCCTTGCATTTCTTTAGATGAGAAGATCCTTCCGTGTCTTGACAGATCCGTGAATCTATATCTGTGTATCTGTGTTAGCCAGATCAGTTGTGAGTCATAATATATGAAGCCCCTACAGTAGACTGTGTATTTGCAAATATATCATACAACAGATGACGGGAAGATAGGCTAATTTTGAATTTTACATTTTGATGTAAATATATTTTTGCTGTCTGGCTGCTCGGAATGGTGTAGGTGCCTCAGGAAGGGCGTTTTATTTAATAATCATGCCGGTCTAAGATGAAAATGAAGGAGTTTCACATTGAAATGTGATATCTGATCACAGGGAAGAATGTCAGAGAAGGGATAATACTTATTTAAAAATTTACTAATAAAAGTTGCAGGCATCTATAGAATTAGAGACAATAGCACACCCGAGTCGCCTCACTTATCTTCAGTGGCCATCAGCACACGGCCGGTCCTGTTTCACCCAAATCCCCAAACACTGTCCTCCGTCAAGGCCTTATTTCAAGGCAGCTCTTAGAGCACTTAATACGCACTTCAGTACCTGTCTCTAAAAGTTCTTTTAAGAAGTGGAACTACTGGATTATTATCCTTAAAAAAAGTAGTGATTATTCCTTAACGCCATAAAATAGTTTATCAGTGATTGGATTTCCCCTCATTGCTGTATACATTATTTTTAGACTTTTTTTGTGTTTGAATCAAGACCAAACAAATTCACATTTAGGGAGGCCTCTCTCCCCCCTTTTTTAAAAATAACAATAACTCTTAAAAAAGAATATGCCTTTTAGAGCTTAGAAATCCACTTCTACAGATTTATGTAATGGTTCTGCCTTATCTTTATAGATTTGGTTATCTTTCTTGAAAATGTAATACTCCTCTTAGGTGTTTTCTTCTGAAGAGTCATGCAGACCAAGGAACCCTTTGAGGCCCTGGCTTTCTTTCATGAGTCTTACAAAGGAAATGAAACTCTCTCAAGTAAACGGTGACCCAGGAGTCCAGTGACATTTAATTTGGGCGCTTCCCGTTTATATAGTGGCCACAACTACCGTGAATCTAAAGTGTGCGCTTTCATCTATTTTATCTCGTCAAAAATTTCATGACTTTGACCTTTTCTTTTCCCACAATCCATACATATATAGTAGAATTTTAAAAGTATTTTTGGCAATCAAGACTTTCTTCTGATCCTTGTGTGAAAAAAGAAACATTTATGATCTTGAAAAAAGCATATGTTAACTTCCCTTGAATTCTTTAGATCAGCTCAAAGATGAATTTGCCATTTTAAGACTATAATATTGAAAAGATCTGTCTTCAAAGTGAACCCATGCAGAAGTACTTTTTTTATCTTAGGGAATTTATATTTTTTTAAAGGAAAACAGCAACCGAACTTGAAAACCAGTATGTACCCCATGGATCAGGCTTTTCAAAGAACAATGTCTCAAAAAATAGAGCTTTTGATTTCTTAAAATGATCTCTGAAGTCCCATCTTGAAATACGTAAATCAACAAATTGAATTTTAATGGAAAATCAGGGGTGTTTTTTTGAAAGGCTCTCAAATGAAACTTTGAAAACTAGGAAGACACAGTTATCAGCTTGTTGTAATGACGTTGCCTTGACTCCCGCATTTTATTCTTAAGTAGGAAAGGACAGCGTCAAGGACAGATGAAGAAAACAGCTTATTTACAAACAGAGGCGCGGCCCCCCCCTCCCCACTCCTCGTGGAATTTCCTGGAAGTCTGCTGAGCACCGGCCACTACAGTCAGACTGACATGTTGTACGTGCCTGTTCATGGTTGTCATTGTGTGTTTATCTTTCGATTATAAAGCAATAAAATGGAAGGTGAGGCCACTGCATTGTAGAGGCCAGTGAGTAAAATGTTGGTGTAGATTTCCTCCGACCCGTTTAATACTATTAAACATATAAAAACAAATTGCTGCAAAGCAGTTTCCTGAGGCTTGTTGTGTTATTATCCCAGGGTGGGACGGGCCTCCAGGGTTGCAGGGGTGCTGCTCAGGTCACCCTGGCTCCCTCACAGCGCCGCTTCTCATGTCGTCCGTACCGGAAACGGGACAGATGCAAGCTGAACATCGTACAATTTCAGACTAAGAAGAGCTTTCCTTGGAGGAGGAAGAATTGAAGAGATAAGTCAATAAGCAGGAGCAAATTGAAAGTAACTGGTAAAGTGCCAGAAAATTAAAGTGGCACATCTTTTTAGGGAGCGTTAAGGGCCCTGCCTTGATGACGGCCTCTGTGCACTTTGTTCTTCTCTGTGTCCTCTCCAGGTGGAAAAGAGAGCATCCCTGCGCCCGTTTGCTCCGTTTCCTGCCGGGGGTAATGACAAAGAACGCGCCGTTGTTGAGAAAGAAAGTTAGTTTTCAGCGAAGGCTGTGCCTGTGTACCATAATGAATAAGACTTCATTAAATCTAAAATTTAAGTGTAGACGATCGAGTGATGTGTCATGTATCATTCCTTAATTTTGAGTGTGTATATTTCATTCATGACCCTGGGAATATTTTTGAAAAAATGCACTGTAAGTGGAGAGCCCGACGCGGAGCTCCGTCCCAGGCACTGTGAGGTCATGATCTGGGCTGAAGTCAAGAGTCAGGTGCTTAACCAGCTGAGCTGCCCAGGCCCCCCGACCCAGGGAATATTTAAATCCTTGGTGTAGAGACAGTGAAAAAGGGAATCATACCCACAGTTTGCACCTTGAGTCTGACTTGGTTTCATTCATTCACACGATGGCCCGGGATCCCTGCTTAAGGTGTACGTGTGTGTGTTTACATAAAGAACTCAAAATTTCCCCACATTTGGGGTGCTATAGAGTAGTGATTTCATTTTATATAATTGAAATTGGTCCTATCTGGGATTCTCCTGCTAGTTGTTATTAAAACAAATTATATTCTTGTTTAAAAAACATACGATGTTGCTTGATGGAAACTAAAAAAAAAATCAAGGTTGTGTGTGAAAACTATAGTTCAAATAATTACTATGGAAGTGTCAGCCCCTCAGGAGAGTTTTCTTGTAATTTTTTTATGTTTATTTATTATAGAGACAGAGAGAGACAGAGCATGAGTGGGGGAGGGACAGAGAGAGGGAGACTCAGAATCTGAAACAGGCTCCAGGCTCTGAGCTGTCCGCACAGGGCCCGACACGGGGCTCCAGCCCACAGACTGGGAGATCATGACCTGTGTCGAAATTGGACACTTAACTGACTGAGCCACCCAGGCGCCTTGAGATGCTTTTTTATTTACACTGCTGTATATTCATCTTTTGTTGGCTGTACTTACCTTATTGAATCTGTTATTATTTAGATATTTTTCTACTGCTTTTTTTCTATATATTTTTGTTTTTTTATCCACTTGTTTCATATGATCTTTTAATATTTATCACTTTTTTTTTTAACTGTATGTATGTATGTATTTATTTATTTAGAGAAGGAGGGAAAGAGTGCAAGTGGGGGAGGGACAAAGGAGAGAGAGAGAGAATCCCAAGTAGGCTCCATCCTGTTGCACAGACTGTGAGATCGTGACCTGAGCCCAGACCAAGAGTTGGGTGCTTGGCTGACTGAACCACCCAGGCACCCCTTATCACTTCTCATTTTTAACTTAATCTATAAATGTTTAGTTATTTTGTATTTCAGAACTTTTCTGTTCCTTTCTTTAAGTGTATTGTCATGTTTTCATACTCTTAATTTCTTCCTTTACATTTTATGAAATTTTTATCTTATTTTTAAGGAATTATCTGTATTGCTTTGACTTTCTTCATATTTTCTACTCAGCTTTCAATTTCATTCATGTTCTTAGCCTTTTAGGTTATTTTTCAATTTTTTCCCCAATTATTAAACATATTTTTAAACAATTTTATTGATCTTTTATTAAATGTAAATTGTATTTTTTAGATAATGACAGTAAAGAAGTGAGGCTACAGAGAAGCTAGCCCGTGGGAGGATTCACACTGCAAAGGCAGGTGGTTGGAGACTTTCCCTTCTTAATTGTTTCCAAAGTCATTCCTCCCACGTCCCCCTTTACAGATCTTCTGTCTTTTCTAATATCAGGTGCCAGATGTTTCTTTGGGATTCTCAAACTCTTAGGATTATTATCCAATTTTACATGTTTGTGATATTTAAAAACAGTACACATGCGAACTTTCAGTGTAGTGTTCTTTGAATTTGAGCAGGATTCCATTTGTGGGACAAAAATCTTTTGAAAAGTATGTTTTACAATGAAAATAAATGTTAGATTTTGGGCAAACTGTTGACGGTCTTTGCAATGGCAGGAAGTGGAAATGAGCAAGACCTCGACTCGACAGGAGGGTGAACCCTTCTGGCGAGGATGGAGTTGGATTTGGAAAACTACCAGGAGGGACTGGTTTCCTGATGAACACACCCGAGACTCCAGGGACACACGCTTTCTTTCCCTTAAGAGGAATGACAGTTCCGTGTTCACGTATTCAGTGTTGCGGTGACGGCATAGAACATCCTTACTGTGAATGACAGGGACCGTGTCTCTGTGGGACCCGTGGCACAGGAGGGTTTGTGCCAGGCTTCCTGGCAGGACTTCCACGGCACGTGGTCTCTCAGACGCTGGCTGTGGTTTCATCCACGTTCCTTTTTAGCTCCTCATAGAACATTTCATCCTGTGTTAGTTTTCCTGGGCTGCCTCCTGGAGTTACACAGGGCCAACGAACCCTGGTCAGGAACGGGGTGATTCCTGATAGAGGTTTTTAGCCCTGCCTTTACAGGATGTGTCCATCTATAGAGCAATCTAGGACTATCACGTTCATTATTAAAAAATTCAAAACAACAAGGAGAAAAAATATTCATTTCATGAACTGATTTCTGGCCCTGGTCTCTCTGAGAAGTCCGAGAGGTGACGGGAAGGTGTTGTGTTCCACTGGTCTATGCAGAATAAACACGGAAAGCCATTTTGTAACGTTTAAAAGTCCCCAGGGAACCCAGACCACAGTGGGCTTAGGGTCTGTTAGTGTGTGTGTGTGTGTGTGTGTGTGTGTGTGTGTGTGTATGTACACACACATATACAACTATATACATACACATATACAAATATATACATATATATATTTCTTGACAGTTCCTTTGAGTTTTCCTTTTGAGTTTGCCTGACTTTGAGGACTCAGTGAAGGAGAGTCAAAGACCCTGATCAGGCTCTCCTGCTGATCTTCATCCTCACCGACTGGGGTTCCTGTATAAATAGTAACATTTCCCTTGCCTTTCTGGGCCTTGAGTCTTCCGGGTGTCCCCAGCCAGTTCCTCACTGTACCTGCCCCGTGGCGGACCGTGAGACGCCTCAGCTGCTTGAATTGCCCTTGGTTTCTGCTCTAGTACTTTGAGTTGGTTTAGGAATCACCGAGACTCTCCTACCTTAAGCTGTCTGTTAGGTGATCTCTTTCTTTATGGGGGTAGTGACAACGAATGGCAGATGACAGAGGAAAAAATGCCGAGTGGCGAGGCCAACCGTGATGAGCTTTTACATCTGAGAGATTTTCCAGAGTCAGTCTTTCAAGAATTAATACTCTGCTAGAATACAGCTAGTTTTTGTCCCCAAGTAGAAACCCAGAGAACGGACGAAATAAAACCAAAAATTCATTTAGCATATTCAGAGTTTTAGACCGATTCTTTCTCCCCTGCCCCATGCAGGCATTAGGGAATTTGCAGGAGGCCAGTCTGGTTATTTTACTCTCTGTCAAGTACCCAGATCCCGAGCTCCTTTGATAAATATCTGTTTCTTATAATCTTGACTTCCTTGAAGGTGGATCATAATCTGTTTCAATATTTCAGTTTCTCCTGACTCCTTGGATATCTGGACATATTTGCCTAATCTTTTGAACACTACTCACTCATTTATAGCAGGGTAGTCTGATACCAGTGTTTGCGTCGGCCGGATTAACAATGCTTCACTTCCTGACTTTATGCAAAGAGAACACTGGTGCCCCAAGGGCAATTCCAGAATGCAAACACCGGTTGTAAATTTCTTTTCTTGGGGAAGATTTTTTAAACTTTATTTATTTATTTTGAGAGAGAAAGAGAGCGACCGTGAGCATGTGCGAGCAGAGAGGAGCGGAGGGAGAGAGAGAGGATCCCAAGCAGGCTCCACACTGTCCGCGCAGAGCCCAATGCAGGGCTTGAACTTGCCAACCCTGAGATCATGACCTGAGCAAAACCGAGGCAGATGCTTAACTGACTGGTCAACCACCCCACTTAGGGAAGACTTCTTACTTTGGTTATTTCCTGGCTGTCACGAAGATACAGGGGGAAGAAAAGCCTTTCACTGGTGGTCAGGTGCGGTTTGGTGTTCAGGGTTAAACCACACAAATAAATGAGGATCTTTCGTATGTAAAAAAAGACTTCTACGGGCTGAAACCTGAAAATGCAAATTGTTCTGTTTGTCCTCTGGAATCTTATTGATTATAAACTTATGAAAATCTTGAAAATGATTCGTTCTCTAAGATCAAAGTATAGGAGATATATAATATACTAGATGAGGAAAGTGAATGATAAAATTATTATTGTAAAAATGCTTTACTGATTTAACTTTCCCATTTAATTTTAAGGATGTCATTCAAGAAACGTAAAGCGTAACTTTCAGGTCTGTTGAAAAACTTCTTTAGGAAATTAGGTAAATGGCAGGAAAAATGATCAGTTAATTAAACTAGAAGTTACAAAATTGTTTTGGTAACTTAGAGTATTTCCTGAGATTCTGTTTTTCTGATAATTGTCATGTAATTTGAAAATTGCATCACAAAAATTGCTTCTTATTGTTATAATTGCCTTAAAAGGAGTAAAATTATGTACTTCTCTTTTTTTACAGTTTCAAAACTGTATTGCGACAGCCTCTCTAATCCTCTGTGATGCCAAGCTAAAGATTTAAAATGTAAACTGAGTTAAAAGACTCTGCTGTAGGGTCTGAGTACTAATAGAAGTTCCAGTGGGAGAACTGGTTATTCGTGAAGTTTATCCACACACAGGACCAGGAGAGCCGTGCTGCTGAGCTATGCAGCCTGTTTCCGTATGGATTTCTTATGCTTGATTTCATGCTTTCGATAAAACCAATTTTCAAGAGCATATTCCTAAGCATATTGGTTTCTTCAGAAGTGCAGTAAGGTCAGGGTCAACTTCTGTGTGTGTGTGTATGTGTGTGTGTGTGTGTGTGGTGTGAAGGTATGTATGGAATAACTTATTTATACACTAGTTTTCATAAAATTTGCATGAATTTTAGAGGCATCTGAGGGGTAGCCTAAAAATAAAGTCATTGGACAGCTTTTCTTTGGGTGGCAAATTGAGGAATGAAATGTAACATGGAATAAAATCTTACTAAAGGAGTTTGTAAGTGGTGAAAAGGAATGGAGACTTTACCATTAACAGTCCAAGAGTCTCTGCAGTATTCAGTAATTGATGATTGTTTCACTGGCTGGGAATACTGTACAAGTGAAACCCAAGGAACGTTATAATGACATTGAGTTATTCACTCTTCTTACGAAGCTGTCATGCTCACACTGTGTCAATAATTAGAGCGATCAGGATGGTCTTTTGATCTGATGCACTCTCTTCTTTTCATGCAACTTATTTAGTCTGTCCCTCCCTCCACCCCTCCCTCACTTCCTTTCTTTCTTTTTTCCTTCCTTCCTTTCAGGATTTCATATGTATGATTTATTTGTGCTAAAAGAATAATAATAATAATAATAACAATACACTGAATTTTATAGCGCTTGAAATAATATTGCAGAGAAATATCACATGCAATTTTATCTTCACCACAAAACTCTTTGGAAAATAGATCAGGAGTTGGCATTTTATTTAAAATATTATTTAAATATTTTAAGTGGCACATGGGTGATCATGACGTTCATGTCATGGTTTTGCCTACATGACGACATTCCCTGTAGGTAATCACTTTTAACAGTTTTCCATCAATCATTTCTTTTCTTCTTTTTTTAATGTTTATTTTTGAGAGAGAGAGAGAGACAGACAGACAAGTGGGGAAGGGAAAGAGAGAGAGGGGGACACAGAATCCAAAGCAGGCTCCAGGTTCTGAGCTGTCAGCACAGAACCTGATGCAGAGCTTGAACCCATGAACCGTGAGATCATGACCTGAGCTGAAGTAGGACATTTAACCAATTAAGCCATCCATAATTTATTAATTTTTCTAAAATCTTTATTAATTATGGACCATAGTGTTTACATATAGCATATATATTTGCACATATAAATATTTGTTTCATTTTGATAGAAGTTTTTTGTTTATTTGCCTAAAAACTTGGGTTGTACTGTGTATTTTGTACTACAATTTGCATATAGACCTGATTTACTAAGGCCATTTCTGTAAACTAGAACATATAAATGTAGCTTAATTTTTTATTTTTATTATTTTTTCCGATGTTTATTAACTTTTTGAGAGAGAGGGAACACAAGTGGGGGGTGGGCAAAGAGACAGGGAGACACAGAATCCAAAGCAGGCTCCAGGCTCTGAGCTGTCAGTACGGAGCCCAGTGCGGGGCTGGAACTCATGAACCACGAGATTGTGACCTGAACCGAAGTCCGATACTTAATTGACTGAGCCATCCAGCACCCCATATATAGCTTGACTTTTTTAAAGTTCAGTTCTTTCACAGAGATGTCCCAAATTTATTTATGTAATGAATTTTCCCCCTGACAGACACTTAATGCTGTTTCTGCTTTTTTATTATGAAAATGTTACATACATTGCTGCACATTTATCCATCTGTTTATATATCATTTCAAAGATATTTTGTGGCTCATCTACTCTAGTGGTTCTGTTAGAGTAGATTCTTGGAAGTGAGAATTTTAAGTCATAAGGTCTTGTACAGTCAAAATTTGAGAACTGCTGTGCAGCTCCCTGCCCCCAGATACTGTACCGTTTTGTGCTCCCAGAGATGTCGTACAAACATTTACACTGCTCTGTGCTTCTGTTGACACTGGCTGCAATCAGTCTCTCAAATCTGATCCGATCCGTATCCTGTTGTTTTGTTCGGATTTTCTCTGATTACTAGTGAGATTGAGCAGCTTTTCAGGTTTTTAATAACCGTGTCTGGTTTCACTGTTTTGGCTAACCTATGAATATTCTTTGCTTGTTATTGCATTGTTTTTTCTTTTGGTAACTTGTAGTACTTGCTTAGATGTTCAGAATATTAAATGTTTGTCTTCTATATGTGTCCTAAGTATTTTCTTCTATGCTTTTGCTTATTGTTTAACTTTGTTTATTGTGCCTTTGTTACACTAAAATTCCTGAGTGTATGTAATCACACTTTTCCCCCCTTTATGTCTTTGTGCTTTGTGCACTGCTGAAAAGTTATCTTTCCATAACACAGGTGATGGACATGTTAGCTGCATTTTCTACTTTCATGTTTAGAGGTTAGCTCTTCAAACTACTGGGAATTAATTTTTGTGTTTGGTGTAAGGTAGTGATGTAACTTTGTCTAGTTCATTGTCCTGATATCACAGTCAGGTGGGGTGTACCGCTTTATCATAGGCTTAATTTCTCTTCAATCCTGGTCTTTTCTTAGATTTTTAGCGTGTTTCATTGATACATTTGCTAATTTCTGCCCTGACTTTAGACTTTAAAAAATACTGTGTCAGGGGCACCTGGGTGGCTCAGTTGGTTAAGCATCTGGCTTCGGCTCAAATCGTGATCTCACAGTTTGTGGGTTCGAGCCCTGCGTCGAGCTCTGTGCTGACAGCTAGCCCAGAGCCTGGAGACTGTTTCTGATTCTGTGTCTTCCTTTCTCTCTGACCCTCCCCTGATCACGCTGTCTCTGTCTTTCTCTCAAAAAAAAAAAAATACTGTGTCTTTAGATAAATAAAATAAATAAATAATAAGTAAAAAATAAATAAAATTAAGGTTTCTGCCTTACTTTCCCCCCATCCCCCATATTTGGCCAAAATATCTAGTTTAGCTCCTTGATGTACTTTATTTTTTTTATTGTTTTACTATTATTTTTTAATGCTTATTTATTTGAAAGACAGAGCACACATTGGGGTGGGTCAGAGAGAGAAGGGGACAAGAATCAGAAGCAGGCTGTAGGCTATGAGCTGCCAGCACAGAACCGGACACAGGATTCAAACCCACAAGTGATGAGATCATGGCCTGAGCTGAAGCAGGATGCTTAATTAACTGAGCCACTGAGGCGCCCCATCCTAGATGTACTTTAGAATCAACATGTCAGTCACCCTAAAAAAAAGTCCTGATGGGATTTCGAGTGGGCCTAAATCTACCTCATCATTTAATGTAGTTGATGATCACATATTTTTGCTTATTTCTAAGGATTTGAGCCTGCCTAGGAGGAAAATTTAGTGCTTACCATGTAAGCACTTTCATTTAATGGATTATAAATAGAGTTTTAGGTTTTTTGACATTTGCTTTTGTATGAAAAATGAGGTTAGGCTTTTCTTAAAAATGTTTTTATTTATTTTTGAGACACAGAGAGAGACAGAGCATGAGTGGGGGAGGGGCAGAGAGCAAGGGAAACCCAGAATCCAAAGCAGGCTCCAGGCTCTGAGCTGTCAGCAGAGAGCCTGACTCGGGGCTCGAACCCATGAACCATGAGATCATGACCTGAGCTGAAGCCGGACGCTTAACCAACTGAGCCACGCAGGTGCCCCTGCATCTTAGGTTTGTTCCTTCAAAATGGATAACCAATTGTTCCTGTTACATTTATTGTATAATCAGCCATTTCCTGACCAGTTTGAATGGAGATCTAGAACTTTCTTCAGGACTGTGCACAGAAGACTTCAAGGTGACTCCCCTGTAAGCACTCCACGAATCGAGTTTCCCAGGCTCCACCTTAAGTTGCGTTTTCTCCCTCAGTGTTCGAATAACTGAGGCACTTTGTCAGGGATCTGGGACAGTCACGAGCATGTCAGACTCTCTCTCTCTCAAGCTTCCTGCGTACATTCCGCCATTGTAGACGGACACACGGGGGGTGGGTTGCTTACAGCCCCTCTGAGGGGAGGCTCTACTGCCATTGATCTGGAAGAGCTTCAGGAAGCAAAGATTTCTGTTCTTAGTTGTGGGCAGAATAAACCTCTCTGTGTTACTTGGTGTTTTATTATTCATCTTTATTCTTGGTGCACACTTTCCCACCAACCCAAACCTGGGCAGTTGCTTAGTTTCTTGGAAGTATATTATACGGCCTAGGAGGCCACTAGAAGGTAAGGCAACTTAAAAATAAAATAGTTTTCATGTATGAAGAAGAGTTGATTTTCTCTTCTTGCTTTTTTTTTTTAAATTAGGAAGAATGATGAATAGTAACACCTGTTCTCGAAATTTTCCAGAGCAAGATAATATTTCATAATCTATGGAAGAAGGCTAGAATTCTTAAAAAGTATTGTCCTCGAAAGAATGACACTTAAAGTACAATGGAAGTGTTTTAGGTTGGTCAGCTGGAAAAGCTCCAGGCATTTGCATACTGATTAAGGAAAGTTGAGGATGAAATATAAGTAATCCTTGGGAAAACAAAAACAGAAACAACCGCATCCATTTCACACACTTGGATTACCTAAAGTAGGGGAAAATAGCAAGTGTGTCTAATGATTGAATCAGAATTCTAAAAATGTCCTGTCTGGGCAGGAGTAACACAATAGCTCGAACAGAATGGAAACTGATTAGGACAACAGAACGTTCCAAAGAACGGCACGTGTACAAGATGAGGGAGGAAAGAATTACCAGTAGAGATGAGCGGGCTTTGTGATGAAGGGATCGGCGGCAGAGCTGCTCCAATATATGTAAGGAACCAGCAGTTTTGTTTAATGGCGGCCAAGAAGCTGGAGCCAGACGTGTCAAGGCCCCGTTGGCTTAGGATGCTCCTCTAACTCTTTAGAACTGTTGCCTCAACAGCCAAAGGGGTATGGTGATGCCTACCCGCAAGGTTGTCATAATAAGTGAGGACGATTTCCTTCACAGTCAGTCCAGCACAAAGCTGTCTGCTCTCCGTTTCTTCCTCGCACACCCACTCAGGGGACCACCATTGCTTTTGTCAGGGCCCGGTGAGCTCCGGGCTGTTCCATCCTGGGCCAGTTCTCAGGCTCCCGAGCTGGCGCAGCGTTAAGCACAGCTGATCATTCTCCAGTCCTTGGAAGACAGTCTCCATCTGGCTCAGACACTGATCTACCGCCTGGCTTCCGGGCCTTTCTCCCTCAGGCTCCTCTGTGGTTCCTGCTCACTCCCTGACTCCTAGGTGGTGGGACACCCGGGGCGCAGTCTGAGCTCATCAGTCTGAAAGCTTTAAAAACCACCCATGTGCAAGTTAAATATCAAACGTGAATCTCCAGCCTCCCCTCTCTCCCGAGCATCAGATTGCACATCCCCCTTCTTTTCCGGTGTCTTCACTTAGACAAGCACCTGAAGCTTCCTTTGTCCGAAGAGGAGCTCCTGTATAACCCCACGGAGCCTGCTCTTTCTCCCGCCTTCCTCGGGCCCGCAAATGGCAACCTCATCTGTCCAGCTACTTGGAACAAAACCTTTGGGTGCATCCTTTACTCTTCGCTGTCTCTCAGGGGCCACATTCTACCCATCAGGAATCTCTGTTGGCTCCACCTTAAATGTGTCCTCTGAGTCGAACTACTTGTCATCTGCTCTGCTAATGCCCTGGTCACATCCTTCAGTAATCATTGCCTGGATTATTGAAATAGTCTCCTACACGTTTTTTTTTTGCCTCTGGCTTCGCCTCCTCTTCTGTCTGCGTTCAGCACAGCAGCCAGAGTGACCCCGTGGAACCACGGCGGTTCATGTCACTTGCCTGCCGCCAACGCTTTCCTTCCGCCTCATCCAGGGTAATCGCGCTGCTCCTTACAGATCAGCCTGCTCGCCCCTTGCTCGGTACCTCCCGGGCTTTTCCCCCAGCATTTCCACATCTAACACTGTCCACTCCGGTAACACTGCCTGCTTGTTCCTCAAGCAAACCTTAGGATCTTGTCCTTTGTTATTTCTTATCCCTAGAATGGCTCCATTTGTGAAGTTGTCTGTAGACTTGGTTGTGACTTGGCAGTGACATGGTAGAGGGGATTCAACGCTCGGGGTACTTGAACTGATTGAGTGTGTGAGCCCCTTTCTGCTTTAGAGACTACAACTTTATTAATTAGTGGAAGAAATTGATTGTATACCTTGTAATAATCACTGAGTTTCCACGAGGCGTCCAACAGCTCAAGTGTGACAGGTTAGAATGGAAACATGTTTTCTTGCCGTACAAGTAGCTTCTAAACATGTTATTTATTTATTTAATACCATTTATTGTCAAGTTGGCTCACATACAGTGTGTAAAGTGTGCTCTTGGTTTTGGGGGTGGATTCCCGTGGCTCATCACTTATATACAAACCCCAGTGCTCATCCCCACAAGTGCCCTTCTCAGTGCCCATCACCCATTTTCCCGTCTCCCCCCCCCACCCCATCCACCCTCAGTTTGTTCTCTGTATTTAAGAGTCTCTTATGGCTTGCCTCCCTCCCTCTCTGTTTGTAACTATTTTTTCCCCTTCCCTTCCCCCAGGGTCTTCTCTTAAGTTTCTCAAGATCCATGTATGAGTGAAAACACATGTGTCTTTCTCTGACTGACTTATTTCATTCACCATAATACTTTCCAGGTCCATCCATGTTGCTGCAAATGGCAGGATTTCATGTATTCTCGTTGCCAAGTAGTATTCCACTGTATGTGTAAACCACGTCTTCTTTATCCACTCATCAGGCGATGGACATTTAGGCTCTTTCCATAATTTGTCTATTGTTGGAAGTGCTGCTGCAGACATTGGTACATGCGCCTCTATGAATCAGCACTTCTGTATCCCTTGGATAAATTCCTAGTAGGGCTATTTCTGAGTTGTAGTGCAGTCTTAGTTTCAATTTTTGAGGAACCGAGTGCTTTTTAATAACTCTCTTTGCTTGGAACCTCATCTCCAGTACGTAGTGTCAATAAAAGTGGGTCTACGTAGAGCTCATAGTGGGCTGATAAACACCTGTGTGTCCATAACCCTTACAGGAGAGGTAGGTGTCCACTGGGGAGTGCCTGTAAGAACCCGTTGTTAAATGCTTTGGCCATCACCCATGCAGCTCTCTGGGATTTGTGACGTGATTTGGACTCTCATCACTTTGGATAGCGGGCTCTGAGGAGTCTGGAGCAATCTAGTTCTTTGGGGGCACAGGCAGATTGTTCAGCTTTATTTGAAATAGCAGCATTACATTGTAGAAAGAGTAGTGTTATAAAGAATCGGAACAACTCTGTGCTGAAGAATTCAGAGTACGACCCTTAGGAAAACCCCCAGATGCCAGAGCTGTCTGGTTGCTGGTCACACCTGTGTTTTGTAATTAATGCATTTTGTAAGACTCAGGGCAAGTAGACGAGCTGATTCATGGTAAGAACGATCATCGATTAGCGGTCTTTTCATCCATTTCTTCCAACTGAGCTACAACAGTAAAATCTTTTCAAAGGGGGATTTTCCCAATATCTGTGGTGGAAAGATAATGATCAGCCTAAAATCTTGAGGGAATAATCACTTCTGAATGTAGTGGAAAATTCATGCCCCTGAAACTTTTCTCTGGCTTTTATCAAGCAGTTGTTACCCCAGTCAATACCCTGTCACTGTTAATTAGAAACTATTTGTGCCGTAGCTGATTTGTCACTGTAAAACTCCTGTGGCGCGACGCAGGGCAGTCAGTGCCACGGCTCAAAGGAGAACAAAAGTCAGTTTTCAAAGGACCCAAAACACACTAAGTGGTGACCCAGGTTTGCTCCCTCCATTATTGCTGGTAGGTCGGAAAGCTAATTAAAAATCTCTGCTGGCACAAATGTGTGTTTGGTGTTCTGAAATATGTCATCTCTCAAAAGCTGACAGATTGAAACCACTGAAACTAGCCTTTGACTCGACTTTGTTTTCATGTGTTCATTGATTCTGACCCTAAAAATGCTAAAGTTCTGCCTTTGTTGGACCGAAATGTGGCTGAGTAGCTTTGACATTAGCCTGGAGAAGTTTCTAATCATGTGGACAAATCCAGGAAGGCAATTATTTCTAGTCTCCTTGATGGCCAAAGAAAAATTGAAATCATAACTCTGATTTAGCTAGTTGCCTAATTATCTATTTCAAATCCTGTTTGTTTTTTTTTTCCAGAGCCTCACAGAAAACTCTTTAATAATTTTCTCTTTTAAAAAGCTTGATGGTCCGTAAATGAAATTGTGAAGACCAGATATTTTGCAATTGACTTAATGTGTCTGTACCAGTGACAGAAATGGGAGAATTTAATAAAATACAACACTGAAAAAATAAAGTGACTTTTAAGAAGTCGATCACTCCGTGATATAAATATAAATCACAAATATGTTGTGATTGCATATCTGTTTTACAAGTGCTAGTTTTGGTGAATTAACTACTTTTTCTGTTTTTTTTTTATTTTTTTTACAACGGCCCAATACTTTTTTTTTTTTTTTTTGGCAAACGTCCATAGACTCTATCAGATCATACAGTGGAACAGTGTACGGCTCACAATATCAGTTATGGTACGTAATTACATTTGGAGACCCTTGGCAATACTAACATGCTTGCTCCACTTAAAGATGCTAAAAAATAGCAATAGTGAGTATAGTTCCTGCAGAATATGCTACATGAGCCACTTGCTAATACCGGAGCTGGGGGGCGACATCTGAGAACGTGTGGGAGATGCTGAGTGCGCCTTAGCCATAGGCGGGCAGGAAAAGGTTCAACCGTAGGTTGATTTCTCAAGATTCGCGTGACAAACACATGCGCAGAGGGCCTTTGAAAGAAATGCCATGCTCTACCTTTCTGTCTTATTTGCAAGAAATAAGGAAGATAAAAAGGGAGAAAATAAAACCATACTCATACTTTTACGAGGACCGGAAATTTCTCTCCAAAGAGAAATGGGCGTGAGTAAGTGCAGCCTGGCCAAGGCTGGCTGTGGATTTGTGCGGTGGTGCTGGGGCTTGTGCATGGGGTGGAGACTGAAGCAATGGACCAGGGTGAAGAATTTTTTTTGTTTTTACATTCTTATTTATTTATTTTGAGAGGGAGAGAGAAAGACACACAGAGAAGGTGTACATGAGCTGGGGAGGGGCAGAAAGAGAGAGGGAGACAGAACCCCAAGCAGGCTCTGCGCGCTGTCAGTGCAGAGCCCAATGTGGGGCTCCATCCCACGAACCATGAGATCATGACCTGAGCTGAAATCGAGTTGGATGCTTAACCGACTGAGCCACCCAAGCGCCCGCATGGTGAATAATTTTTGAATAATTTTTATTGAAAATTGAATAATTTTTCAAGTATTTCTTCTAATTACTGTATGAAGAGGAACCACTAATTATTCAGCATTTATTTATTTATTTATTGGAGTGTAGACTACCGTTTTATATCTTGTAAAGCTAACTCCAGTGTTCTGTATTCTGCTACATGGGGAGACCCCAGGAATGGTATCGAGATAACGGACAAATGTGAGGGTTGCGTTGGTGGAGGCGGAGGCGGAGGCGTCGAAACCGCACGTGCCTGTCGCTGTCGGCAGATTTCCCAGAACGGCTGTGTCGCGGCTGTCCTGCTGTTGGCCTTTTTTGTTTCTGCTGATGGGGCTGTTGGACAGGTTGACTTCCTTACGTTGTGCTTCTGACAGTGAACCTCAACCTTCATGTTTTCTCTACGGTTTTTAGGAGCTCCTAGAATCTCTGTGTGCATGTGTAAGAGGTTGGGTTGGCGTGTGTGGTGTGTGCACGCACGTGCACGTGTAGGGATGTTACTTTTCGTTGGTGACCTCGCTTACTGTTTTACTGAGCAGGCAGAAGGACTTTCCAGAGGTCCCCATCATGCCGCCTGCCCCTACTTGGGGCGGCACCCGTGTGCCGTGCCTTCCTCTGTACCGGTGCTGAGCCCCCTGCACTTCCATCCCGGGCACTGCCCACCGCCTCCCTGGGCCTCTGCAGGAGGAGGCCGGTGTGGAGGCTGCCCCTCCCACAGCTGCCCCTCCCACAGCTGCCCCTCCCACATCCCGCACTGGCTCCTCCCACATCCTGCCCTGGCCTCTCCCCTCCTGCTCAGCGGTGGCAAAGCCCTCGCAGGGGCATGTGACCCCAGCATTCTATGGCCTTGTCCCCAGTGACTCAGCCCCTGTGCCTCGCCTCCGGTGACTGCCGCCTTGACTGTGTGTGGGGCACGCGCATCCTGGCCAGACCTCTGCCACTTTCAAGGTGTGTGTGTTCACGGTGCCCGCTGCCTTGGATGGCCCTTGCCTCCCGGCCCCTGCGATTCCTCGTTTGCTCAAAGGCTCCCTTCTCCTTAAGACCCGTTTCACAGCACTGTATTTAGGATTGCAACCTCCTGTCGTTTCAAATAACCCTGCTTCTCGCTCCTGCCTGCGCTCACTCCATGGCCAGCCTCACCGTCTGCTGTGGAAGGTGTTTTACTTAGTTTCTTGGTTTCCAGCCTCCATCCTTCCGTCCCCAGCAGCCGTGCGGGCACAGCTTCCTTCCAGTCACGCCCTCGCCCTGGTCGGGGCACCTGCAAAAGTGCTCTCACATGGCGGCACCTGGGTGGCTCGGTCACTTACGGGTCTGACTCTCAGTGTCGGCTCAGGTCGCCATCTCATGGTTTCGTGGGTTCAAGCCCTGCACTGAGCTCTGTGCTGACAGTGCAGACCCTGCTTGAGATTCTCTCTCTCCCTCTCTCCCTGCCCCTCCCCTGCTCACACCGTCTCTCTCTCAAAATAAAGAAATAAATAAAAAACTATAAAAAAAAAGTTCTCTTACACACAGAAGGCGTTCAGTCAAGGTTCGTTGATTCAGAGAATTATACATTAGAGAAAAATTACCGGCTTTCCCCACGTGTGTATTTGGTGCATTTTACGTATTTTCTGTTTGTGTTTCACAGCCAGGAATAACTTACCCCTTTCCATGGTTCCTAAAAGACGGAATCAGGAATCCTTTATGTAAAATAAAGGGAAATACCTTTATATTTATTACCTGTCATTTATTTTATGTTTTATTGTCTACTAGGTATTCATCACCTAAATGTGTTTGCATTTTCTTGAAATATTTCCTAAGCATTTTAGACCATTGTTCCCCCTGCAAAATACAAGTTCCCCAAGAAGCAACAGCAGTAAAAACACACCACAAACACGGGAGACGAGCCAGGAGAAGAGCGGTAGTTAGTCGTCCAGAGCCAGTAAGGAGCCTGCCGGCCCCGGCCCCGAATCTCCCCGTGGTGCCGAGGGCCGCGTGGACACGGACTCCGCAGTGCCGTGGCCGCTCGCCCGGGCCCCACGGCAGGCACGCTCCCAGAGGAGAGTGGCGGTCAAGGCCACCAGCCCACGTGGCTCCCGTGACCAGCGCCCAGCCCACCTGCCAGCGCTCGTGCCCCCCACCCCACCCAGGGGACGCCTGTGTGCAGGGGTGAACGTGGCGAGCTGGTCCCATGCATGCGGGCGGACCACCCCCGGCAGCGGGAAGCGACAGAGCAGTGTGTTCATTCTTCCCTTCCTCTGCCCCAGGCTCCGGAAGGCGCCTGCGGTCTAAGAAGGGACAGCTGCAGGGGACAGTAAGGGAGCAAGAGCAAATGTGCGTGGTTGTTACCACCTGCGAGAGCCTGATGGGCGGCGTTACAGTTTGGATCCTCAGCACGGCCAGTGTGTCCGTGGCCGGTGTTTTGGGGACCTGCAGCTGGTACATTAGGAATGTGCAGGGGGCGTCTGGGTGGCTCAGTTGGGTGAGCGTTTGACTTTGGCTCAGGTCATGATCTTGTGGTTCGCGGGTTCGAGCCCCGCGTCGGGCTCTGCTGATAGCTGGGAGCCTGGAGCCTGCTTCAGATTCTGTGTCTCCCTCTCTCTCTCTCTGCCCCTCCCTCCCTCTCAAAAATAAACACTAAATAAAAAAAGAATATGCAGATTTTGACCCGATGAATGAGGAGGGACGGGCCGCCCACACGGGGTTAGCAGGATCTGAGCTCCCGCTTTGGGGAAGTGAAAACTCCGGACTCTGGACCAGACTGTGATGCTGTAACGTGCCCCAGCGGCAGCTCAGAATGGGTGTTTTCTCGTCATAGGGGAGAGCTGTTATTATTCCCATTTTACAGACGAGGGGAGCAGAGGCACAGGCACTGCTGCTACTAATCAGCGAAGGTGGGATTTGAACTCGGGCAGTCCAGCCCCAGCGTCGGCGCTCCAGACCTCTGGAGCCTGTGGCCTCTTGAGGGGGCCCGCCGCCTTCTGCCTGGTCCTGCCCAGCACCCCTGCGTCTCTGGTGATGCCTTCGTACAGCGTGGCCTCCAATTGGGTGGGCTGGCGTTCATCCCGCCTCCCCCCGCCCCACTCCGTCCCCCACTTTGGCTGCATCCTTTTCTCTCCAGGTCTGGGTCTCAGACCTCAAGAAGGAAAGCGTCTGTCCGTGAAGATGTTGGTCTTCCCTCCATGTCCTTTTCTGGACCAGGCCTTCGTTCCTGAGAGGGGCTCTGTCGAGCCTGAGTTAAGGAGTGAGGCCGGGATAGTTGTGTGTATCTGATTTGGCTGCTTGCCGATCAGATATATTTAATATGTGACCTGGTCTAAATCTCCAGGTTCATCTTGCATTGTCCTAACATCCAGAGACCTGGGGTGTTTCTGCACCGTCTTCCTTGCTGGCAGGCAGATGGTTTTGGTGGGGTGTGTTTTCAGTGACTCAGTTAATACAAGGATTCTGAAGATAGTTAATTTTAACATCTTGGAGACAATTTGTGACTATTATTCTTATGTGATGATAAACACAAGATCTCATCGCTGTGTTTGAGAACATGTTTGCTGTTCTTTTCACTATGTCGGAGGAAGCTAGGGACTGAATGCAATGCGTTACTTTGACTCTGGGGAATATACTCTACAGACTGAAAGAAAAATAATGGCTGTTTCTCCAGGTCGAATACATTAGTGTGCAGAAGATGAACCCCAGAATTTTCTGGAATGATTCTGTTCTGCCACTGTAACAGGTACAACTCCTGGGGGCAGCAGGATGCTGCTAAATTCTCAGCCTTGGGAAAATGTAAAGTGTTTCCGCCTGGCGTCTAGGCAGGGGTTCATACCTGGTGTGGTGGCCGGTGGTGTTTCTTCCTGCCCCTGTGGTCTCCCAGGGAACTGGCCCGCATGGAAGGCTCTAGCAAGGCACCCATCATCAACGCATGCTACTGTGAATTTTTAATAGGTTTTAGATAGAATTGTTCTCCATTTTAAAGTATTCTGTAAGGCGAATGTCAAAATAAATTAAAATTTTGATCTTACCAAGCCTGCAGATACACTCCGCTTTCTTACCCTCTTGTGACAATAAAGGAACATTTACTAACTGGAAATTGCTTTCCATTGTTCTGCCTGACCTTTTGAAGGCTCTGCTGTAATAATATGTTAAATTACAAAAACTGTGATCCTAAGTAAAAATTATGGATTTTTGCATGGATTCATCTGAACTGTAATTGATTGTCTAACATGGAAACCATGCTATGTGAATTATTTGGCCCAGTGCTAATATTGGCTAATTTAGAATGTAATTATAATCAGCACGGATCCCTTCAGCTGCACTTATGAACTTGGCCACAGCGGGAAAGTATACAGGACTCCCCACAGTGCAGAAATCACTTGGTTCTTTGGAAGACATATAGTCCAAGTTTTTAATTATATTCGGCTGGAGTTCTTTTTAATTTTATCTCACTAAAAATGAATGGATTTTAATATGACAAAGGTGATGCTCACGCTGTAAAGGAAGCACGTTAAATAGAGTTTATAATACTCCCCACTGAGATGAGCTTTAGCGTTTAAAATGAGAAAAGACTCTCCTTTATATTAAAAGTTTGATCAATCCAAGTGATAACCGGAATAAAATTTAAATACCATCTTGATAGCGTAAGCTTGCCATATTTCAGATGTGTCCTGTACTCACCTAGTCACACAGACTTTGTAGCCCCCAGAAGAACTTATTTGCTGAAGTCCCAGGAAAACGAGATGCGAGCTTCGTACCCCAGGCCATGAGAAGAGAGAGGCGTGAGTTTTCCGTGACTTACCCGAAGAAATGGTGCTGGTGTTTCCTCCTCCAAGAGAGGCAGGAAGAGAAAATTCCGGTCTGGTGGTGATACTTGATAAATAGACAGGGGTGCCTGGGTGGCTCAGTCAGCTGAGTGTCCCACTCTTGATTTCTGCTCAGATCGTGATCTCACGGTTCCAGGGAGATGGTGCCCTACATTGGACTCTGAGCTGACAGTGCAGAGCCTGCTTGCGATTCTCTCCCTCTCTTTGCGTTGCCCCCACTCTCTCTCTCTCAAAATATATAAGTATTAAGAAAAGATTCTCTCTCCACCTCTGCCTCTCTCCCCTGCTCACACGCTGTCTCTCTCCCTAAAATAAAAAGAAAGAAATAAAAAATAGACATAGATAATCATAATACCCAGAAGCATTTCATATCCAGAAACAAGATATTATATTTTCCTGACACGTGAAGTATACTAGAAACATAGGAACAGTGGAACTGACCTGCTGACAACCAATAAACCTTTTGCAAAACACTCTTGGCTCCAGTACGATTGAGGTTTCATAAAAATGAGAAACTTTGCTTTTTAGTATAAAAGCAGTGTTGACAGGCCACGAACATGTTCCCTGCAAGGAGATAGACTGGGAAAGATAATTATTCGTTGAGGCTCCAAGATTGCTCTCGAAGACTCTCAGAGGGAGGTGGGTTGGGTGCCAACAGTCAGCTTGTGAGTGGTTGCTTGGAAGCTGGGGGCCGGGGATCCTTCTAGAAGCTGCCTGCACAGCCTTTCCCTCACCCTCAGCGTGGGTCAGAACACCCGCGGGCTTGTCGATACCCAGACTGGTAGGCTCCTGCCCGGAGTTTCTGGGTTAGGGTCTGGGGAATGATTTTTCTCCAAAGTACCCATGGGATCCTGTTGCATTTGCTCTGGGGACCCTGCTTTGAGAACCACTTCCCTAGGGCCGCGGGGCTGCTGGTGGGCCTGGAGGAGGAGGGGCGGCCCTGGAGAAGAACCCTTTTGGTGTTTGTGGTCGAGAATCATGGCAGGGGACGGGGCCTGGCAGGCAGCCCGCGCCAGCATCCTGCTCATGTCCTAGTCCACAGGCTGTGTGTCACCGCAGGGCCACTCAGCTCACGCATCTGTGGGGCGCTGTCGCAGTCTCCCTGGGGCTACTGGAGCCCCCCGTCTTTGAGCTGCTCAGGCCCTTTCTCTGAAATCGTCTTCATTCTCTCCTGTACCATCATGTTCTTGCTTTCTATGCCATTATTCTTTTCTTAAAATTTTTTTTAATGTTTTTTATTTATTTTTGAGAGACAGAGACAGTGCGAGCAGGGGAAGGTCAGAGAGAGAGGGAGACACAGAATCTGAAGCAGGCTCCAGGCTCTGAGCTGTCAGCCCAGAGCCTGATGCGGGCCTTGAACCCAAGAATCATGAGATCTTGACCTGAGCTGAAGCTGGACGCTTAGCTGACTGAGCCCCCCAGGTGCCCCTCTGTGCCATTATTCTGATTAGCAGTCCAACATGCTCCATTTTCTCCCATCCCAAGAGAAAGGAAAAAAATCACCCATAAACCCAGCAACTCTCCAAATAATAAGCCATTTCTTCGGTACTGTGCATCCCACAACTCTTTAAAAATTTGATGTTCACTTACTCTAATTCTTTATCTCCTGACTTTATAACTTATCTTTTCTTCCATAGAGTTCCCATTTCTGCCACTCCACTGAAATGCCCACCGTCAGCCCCCCAGTGACCTTCCCCTCATGACACACGTTGTCATTATCATTCACTTCTCCTCCGCTTGTCCTTGCAGAGGCCTTGGGTACAGCCGATCACGCTGTTGTTTTGGAAGTACCTTCATTTCCTGGCTTCCAAAGAGCATGGCCCTTTGGCTTTCTCTTCTCTCTGGCTGTCCCTTCTCTGCCCGAGAGGCCAGCAGCTCCTCACGTCCCCGAGGACCCATTCTCTCAGCCTGATTTCCTCCTCCGCCCACACCCACTGCCTGGGTGGTGTCACTCATCCCCGTGCCATTCAGCAGATTCAGACAGCCACGAATCCCATGCGTACACATCTCATCCCCAACCCCCATCCTGGCAAGCATCAGACTCATGTGTTCAATATTCTACCTACTCATTGGTAGATGTCTGATGAGCATCTCAAGCTTAACCTGACCTACTTGCTTCCTGCAGACCTGTTTCCCCTACTGTTCCTTCCTTAGGGGCATTATTGTTGTGCTCAGGCGACGGTCATTGAAGTCATATGCGACTGTTTTTCCATGCATTCCACATCGGACCCACCACCAAGCTCTATAGCTCTACTTTCTAAACATATTCTAGGGGCACCTGGGTGGCTCGGTCAGTTAAGCATGTGACTCTTGGTTTTGCCTCAGATCATGACCTCATAGTTTCTTGGGTTTGAGCCCCAAGTCAGGCTCTGTGCTGACAGTGTGGAGCCTGCTTGGGATTCTCTATCTCCCTTTCTCTCTGCCCCTCCCTCACTCAAACTATGTCTGTCTCTCAAAAAGAAAGACAAGATAAATCCTCAATCAAAACAAACATTTTTAAATGTTTATTTTGAGAGAGAGAGAGAGCGAGAGCAAGCAAGCATGTGTGAGGGAGTGAGCAGGGGAAGGGCAGGAAGAGGGAGGGAGAATCCCAAGCAGGCTTCACACTGTCAGCACAGAGCCTGACCTGGGGCTCGATCTTGCACACTGTGAGGTCATGACCTGAGCCCAAATCAAGCGTCAGACACATAACCAACCGAGCCACCCAGGTGCCCCTAAAATGTATCCTAAATGTGACGACTCATGACCTTTAGGTCTGCCACCTTTGCTGAGCTACCATGATTTCTTCTGTGGACTTCTTCAGCTGAAGGTTAACGTCTCCCCTTGCTTCCACACTGTGTGTTCTGTAGCTAGTCTTCATACAAAAGCCAGAGTGCTCTTTTATTTTTTTTATTTTTTTAAAAAATTTTAATTGTTTTGTTTATTTTTGAGAGAGAGAGAGACAGTGCAAGCAGGGGAGGGTCAGAGAGAGGAGACACAGAATCTGAAGACAGGCTCCAGGCTCTGAGCTGTCAGCACAGAGCCCCACGCAGGGCTCAAACCCATGGACCATGAGATCATGACCTGAGCCGAAGCTGGACGCTTAACCAACTGAGCCACCCAGGTGCCCCCAGAGTGCTTTTTTAAACCTAAAAATTTAGATTTCTTTCCTTCCCTGTTCAGGGTCCTTCAGTGGGTTCTCAGCGCACTCAGAACAAAGCCCGCGGTCCGGACTTGAGCTGTAAGTTCTTCCACGAGAGGGCTCCTGACGACGCGGTGGGCCTCGTCTCCCGGGGCTGTCTCCCCTCTTTCTCCCTGGGCGCGAGCTCAGGGTTCCCTGGAAGTTTCTCCTCGACCTGGGCTCCGTTTCCCTTCCAAGGCTTCCCCTATCTCTGTTCTTCCGTGAGTTCTTGCTGGGTTTCTTCCTGTTCTTCACTGCGGTGTCCTCACAGAGGGCTCCTCCTCAGGGATCAACTGCCTGACCCCCGGGTCTCTGACAACCCCCGCACTTGGCGTGGTTTTTCTGTAGGAGACTTCCTGTGTGGTGATATGTGAACATGTAGAATTCTGAGCCTTCACTGTCTGTTTTCCCACTGGACTGTGAGCTCTATGAGGACAGGAACTCTGTCTTGTTTTCTATTTTATCTTTAATTCACGGATGAGCTTGATACAAGTGACTGATAAATAATTGTAGAATGAATGGATCCACTGACTGGGAATATGATTTATCATCTTTCATATTTTGTCAAAGATTTTTTCTTATAATCACTATAGAACATTGCTAGTATTTTTTAAATATTTATTTTTGAGAGAGAGAGAGAGACAGACACAGAAGGAGCAGAGGAGAGCAGTGGCAGGAAGACACCGAATCTGAAGCAGACTCTAGGCTCTGATCTGTCAGCACAGAGCCCAACAAGGGTCTTGAACTCATGAGCTGTGGGATCATGACCTGAGCCGCACTTGGATGCTTAACTGACTGAGCCACTCAGGTGCCCTGAAAGCTGCTAGTTTTGACTAATGGGTAGGAATCAGTTTGAATTAGCAAATCGACTTTAAAAATTAAATCACACATTATTATTTTAAATATGTACTGGACTGTTTCAGTGTTTGGAAGTTGGGTGTGATATAAATAAAAAAAAAAACTTAAACCAGTGGCTTAAACCAGGTTAATAATATTGAGTCATTGATGAGTTAGTAACAGTGATTTTGTCTTAAGCATTATTGATTACCAAATGGATAACCCCCTAACTCTTAAAAGTAGTAACATCTCCTATAAGGGTAAATAAGGATGTTTCAGCTTTACTTCACACACTCATTTCTTATTCAGTTTCCAAAAATTAACTAAATTTTAAACTAAGTATTTGTTGATTTTGTGAAATATCCTAACTTCACCCAATTTGAAGTTTTAAATACTTGTCATGCTTACAGGTGAAATGGTACCTTATCTGGGATTTGCATCAAGCCATAGAGGTAGGGGGTTGATGCGAGCAGGAATGGAAGGCCAGTGGCAATGGTTAGAAAAAGGTTGAAACTGGGTAGTAAGTCCTGCCAGAGTGGCTAACGTGAACAACACGGGTAACAACAGGTGTCGGCGAGGAGGTGGAGAAGGGGCAGCTCCTGCACTGTTGGTGGGAATGCACACTGGTGCAGCCGCTCTGGAAGACAGTGTGGAGGGTCCTCAGGAAGTTAAAAATACAACTACCCTGTGATCCCATGATTGCACTATGAGGTATTTGCCCAAAGGATACGAAAATGATGACTTGATGGGGCACATGCACCCCGATGTTTATAGCAGTGCTATCGACAATAAGCAAACTATGGAAAGAGCCCTAATGTCCATCAGCTGATGAGTGGATAAAGAAGATGTGGTGTACATATATAATGGGGTATTACTCAGCCATAAAAAAGAATAAAATCTCGCCATTTGTGACAACGTGAATGAGGCTGGATGCAGTCAGCATGGATGAAGTCTTATGCTAAGTGAAATAAGTCAGGGAAAGACAAATACCATCTGATTTCACTCATATGTGTTACTTAAGAAACAAAAGAGATGAACACAGGGGAAGGGAAAGAAAGAGAGGGAAGCAAATTATGAGACTCTTTAAAAAAAATTTTTTTAATGTTTTATTTACTTTTGAGAGACAGAAAGAGACACGGTGAGCAGGGGAGGGTCGGGGAGAGAGGGAGACACAGAATCTGAAGCAGGCTCCAGGCTCTGAGCTGTTAGCACAGAGCCTGACACAGGGCTCAAACCCACAATCATGAGGTCGTGACCTGAGCCGAAGCCGGACGCTCAACCGACTGAGCCACCCAGGCGTCCCTAAGAGACTCTTAATTATTGAGAACAGACTGAGGATTGTTGAGAAGGGCACTGTTGATATGAGCACTGAGTGTTGTATGGAAGCGATGAATCACTAATTCTACTCCTGACACCAGCATTACGCTATGTGTTAACTGACTAGAATTTAAATAAAAATTTGAGAAAAAAAGAAATGGGTGATGAGCAGCAGGGAATTCATTGTATTGTTTACTCTCTATGTTTGCATTTGTTTTATATTTTCTAAATACTATACAAATATAAAAATCGTTTACTCAAATTTTGTCACCAAAAAAAACCAAACTGCTTAAGAGATACTATCATGTCGACTTGAAACATTTTCTGTTTCTAGGAGGTTTTATTTATTAAGTAAAGATGTAGCAAAAGCAAAATTATTAAACATTTCTTATTGGTCCATTCAAGAACCATCTTTAGAAATTCTTTGATTCATGCCAGGTGTAATTTGATTCCTATAAATTATTTTTAAAAATGCACATATAAGTGCACATTTCATACAATTTATAGATTTCATGTTTCTATCTAATTTTCTTTATTAGCTATAGGCCAGAGATGTATTTAATTTAAACTCTAAATCCATTGAGTCTTGAGTTATCCTCACATACCAACAGTGTTAAAAAAAATTGTACATGCTGGTGATACTGAGGACCTGCTTTGTGAACCATTACTTAAATGTTTAATTATAATGTGGTTCTCATTAAATGATAAAAATCAGTTTGTAGATTAAAAAAATGAGATCATTGTACTTAATTATCACACTAGGATAGTTACCTGAGCGTCCATTAAATTTTCCCTTTTCTTCAGTGGCCTGTCTGGAGTCTGTTGAATGAACATGATACTTGCATTTCCCAAGATTTTTTTTTTTTTTTTTGCTAATTAAATGCCTGGGATTGTCAAAAGTGCAGTTATTGAACATTACTGTGGTAGTTAGAAAAAAACAGCCCAACTGCCATGTAATTATCTCCAAATTGTATACGGCATAAATATAAATTATTATATCCTCAGAGCCCTGAGGGAGGTTTGGAATATAAATACCATGAGATTTTTGAAAGGCACTGTGCATACGTGATCATAAGAACCTCTGGATACTGAATATCGAGGTCTCCCAGAGACCGAGGATAAATGGCATTGAACCGCCTGTAGAATGCTGTGTTAACATTGATGTAATCCGATAGAGCACAAGCACCGTTTGCACTCGGTCCCACGGAAGGCAACCTGCTCAGCTCTGACGACTTGATGGTCGTATGTCTGAGCCTGCAGTCCACGGGATGGGGAAGATCCTGACCCATAGCCCAGTGCTTAGTCCTTTTATCTGGAATAGGTTTTTATTTCTCCATCAGTAAGACAGTTTTTATGTGTCGTATTGTCAATACATTATCCTTCATAATAGCAAGCATGGTAACAAATACGCTTGTTTGATTATTAAAAATAGACATTCTGAAATTTAATAAGTGCTTGCTAAAAATTCTATTTTTTAGGGGCGCCTGGGTGGCTCAGTTGGTTAAGCGTCTGACTTGGGCTCAGTTCATGATCTCATGGTTTTTGGGTTTGAGCCCTGCATCAGGCTCTGTGCTGATTGCTAGCTCAGAGCCTGGAGCCTGCTTCAGATTCTGTGTCTCCTTCTCTCTCTGCTCCTCCCTACTCGTGCTCTGTCTCTCTCTGTCTCTCAAATATAAAAAAATGTTAAAAAATTTTTTAAATTTCTCTTTTATATTTTCTGCTTCTTTTGCAACTAGAAGAAACTTACAGAAGACTGAGGTAATTCTTTAATTAAAAGTAATAGCCAAATGATTTAATAAAGGTTAGATAAGTCAGGAAGTAGGGTATCTGAGGGGGAAGCATTGTGATTTGTATCTGCCGGCACAGGAGCAGGTCCTTAGGAAAGCTCGTTGATGGGGACAGATTAAGGATGGCTGTGGTTTCTCTGACATTTCTCTTGAGAAAGGGGCCCAAGTGTCCCTGCCCTGAATGGAGCTGCGCCGTGGAATTGCTCAGACCAGTTCTTAAGAGAATGTCAGCTTCCCCTCCTGTTTCTCAGAATAGTCATTCTGGGACCCCTGAGTCACTGCGTAACAAGTGTGAACGTTCTGACACTGCCAGAAGGGTGCCGTCGCCTGTGGGTCCTTCCGCTGACCGTCACGGCCGAGCCCAGACTTGGGACCATCCCAACCGTCACTTCCAAGGTCCATGCGTGTACGTGGGGGTGTGTGGTTGGTGCGCCAGCTGTGGACCAGCAAGTGATTCAGGGTCAGTCCCCGTGGAGAGTAACAGTCACCCACCTGCACCCTGAGCTTGCTTCTCACCCCTAAAATGAGGTCTCATAAAACAAACGGGTAGGCTTAAGCCAGTAAGTTATGGGAGTGATTTGTTGGGTAGCAATAAGCGAGGTTGGTTCCCTAAAATCCACTCGCAATGAAGAAACAAAGAGTCAGAAAGCAGAAAACCATGCTAAGAATACCCACAACGGCAGTCTTTCTGTTACCCCTTATGAGAGCACTCTAGTAAATATTACGGGGTCTGAACATTGGGTCAAAGAGCTAATTATTGAAATAAGGTAGAATTTATTCATTTTATCTCAGACACACATTTATTTCTCCTTGTCAAAATATCTCTAACATCTGAAAGAAAATCTGTAAATTCTGATTGCCTTAGTAAAAAATGTTTCTACCTCTTCTCCAAAGATTATCGTGTATTAGCAGATTCAGATATCAGGTAGACTTAGAGGATAGTCCACGTCAGTGAAGACACATTAAACCCATTTAGGAGTAAAGCATGTACTTGTAAACGTTTAAGATGCTAATTTTAGGAAAAGTGAAAGGTGGAACTCTAGAGCTAGAAGGTGTAGTTTTTCTCAGGGCTCCTATTCCAACACCACTTGACAAGAATTCTCTGGCAACCTCGTTGCCTCACGTGGCCTTTGTTGTCAGTGAGATTGGCGCTCTTGAAAATGAGCTCCGTCCCTTAAATCCTTGCTGGGGGGAGTGGCCTCCAGGAGGAGGAAGGTGCGCTGAAGAGCTAGTGATGTCTTTCAGAAATTGCTAACCTCATCCTGAGCTTCCAGAACAGTGTGACAGAAGCATTCCTGGTCATCAGGAGAGCTTGTAGAGTACTGCTCTGTCAGGAGCACGTGCTGTTGTGAAGCGTCGACACTATTAATAAAACCGAGTCGCAGTGTGACTCACTGCTTACGAAAGTGCCTCCGTGAACACGTGGAGAGAGATTCTTCATTCTCAGAAGTCATTGGAGAGAGTCTTTGTTTTGTTTTGTTTTCCTCCTCATGCTCCTGCCTGCTAATCTCCTGGCTGCTTTTTTTGTTCGTCGCCGTACGTACTGGAGAGTGGTCAGGGAGAATCCAGAGGGCAAAACACAAAGCAATTAATTTGGCTTTTCTGCTCACACAGGTTCGGTGGCGTTTAGTGCTGAAACGGACGACAGTGAGAGATCTCAGGGACTCGCTTACCTCACTCACCTGTACAGCAGTAGTTACTGAATTGTATTTCTCTGTAATTCCATGGGTTTATAAGAAACCCACTCATAATCAGTACCCAATGGATGATGTCACTCTGTATTATATAATTTATGTCTAAGATAGTGTCTGGATCACAGTGGGTGCTTAATTATGTATTCTGAGTAAGATTTTTAAAATCACCACCAGCTTTTGTTAAAATGTTTTAGAGTTTTCGAAGGAAAAGCCACATATGAAGTGTTTTCTTTCTTCCCAGTTTTAGTGAGGTATAACTGACTTACAACATCGTGTAAATTTAAGGCCTACCACATGTTAATTTGATACACCTCTATATTGTAAAATGATCTCCAACATAGGGTTAGATATCTGTTCCATCATATCATATAGTTACCATTTCTTTTTTGTGGTGAGAACACTTAAGATCTACTCTCAGCAACTTTCAAGTATAAACTACAATGTTATTAGTTATAATCACCAGTGCTGTTTATTAGATCACCTGAACTTACTGGTCTGAAAAGTGTAGTTTGACCAACATGTCCCCATTTCCCTTACCCCACAGTCTCTGTGTCTGTGCATTTGGTTTTTAAAATTTATTTATATATTTTTGAGAGGGGGAAGAGGGAGAGAGAGAGAAAGAGAGAGGGAGAGACTGGGAGCATGAGCAGAGGAGGGGCAGAGAGGGAGAGAGCATCTCAAGCAGGCTCTGCACTTACAGTGTTGACAGGGGGCTCAAACTCATGAACCATGAGACCATGACTTGAGCCAAAATCAAGAGTCGGACACTTAACTGAGCTACGCAGATACCCCTGCATTTGGGCTTTTTAGATTCTACATACAATTGGTATCAGATAGCATCTGCCTTTCCCCTTCTGACTTTTGCACTTAGGATAATGTCCTCAGAGTCCACCCATGGTGTCACAAATGGCAGAATTTCCTTCTTTTTTTTTTTTTTTTTACTATCTATCTATCTATCTATCTATCTATATCATCTATCTGTATCTTCTCTATCTATTCATCTGTTGGGCGATACTTAATTTGCTTCCATATCTTGGCCATGGTGAGTCATGGTGCAGTGAACGTGCACATATCTCTTTGAGATCCTGTCTTCATTCCCCTTGAACGTATACCCAGAAGTTGGATTGCTGGATCTTTCACCCATAGTGCAGAAGGGTTCAGTGTTTCCTTGTTGAGTTTTTGTCCGAATGACCTATCCGTTGCTGAAGCGGAGTATTGAAGTCTCCTACTATCATAGTGTTGTCTGTTTTTCCTTTCAGATCTGATACTGATTTGGCTAAGATATTTGGGTGGTTTGATGTTGGGTGCTTAGGTGTTTATGATTGTTAGACCTAGATGAATTGATCACTTTATGATTGTATAATGACCTTCTTTGTCTCTTGTTGCTATTTTTTGGCTTAAAGTCTACTTTGTCTGTTGTAAATATAGCTAGCCCTACTTTATTTTGGGTTCTGCTTGCGTGGAATATTTTTTTTTCCATGCCTTCGCTGTGGACTCATATGGATCCTTGAAACTGATAGAAATCCCTGTAGGCAGCAGAGAATTCATTTGGCAACTCTGTACCTTCTGATTGGAGAATTCAGTCCATTTACATTTAGAGTAACTAGTGATATGTGAGGACTTACTAATGCCATCTCATTGTTTCCTGGCTACTGTATAGTTCCCTCATTCTTTTCCTTCTCTCTTGATGCTTCCTTTGTGAATTAATGATTTTATTTGGTGGTTTTCTTTGATTCTCTTCTCTTTATCATTTTTGAGTGCACTGTAGATTTTTGTTTTCTGGTTACCATGAGGATTACTTGAAATATTTTATAGTTACAACATTCTGTTTTGTGCTGCTAACTTTAATTGCATACAACAACTCTACCCTTTTACTCCCTTCCTTTTAATATTTTTGATGTCACAATTCAGCTATTTGTATATTGCTTTCATCAATAGGTTATTGTAGCAATAGTTATTTTTAATACTCTTGTCCTTTAAACTTTATAAAAGGTTAAGTGGAATTCAGTGGTTAGCACTCTACCATATTGCAGTGTTAGAGTATTCTGAATTTGACTCTGCACTTACTCTTATCAGTGTGTTCTATCTTGTCCTATGTTTTCATGTTACTAATCAGCATCCTTTCATTTCAGCTTGAAAAACACCTTTCAGCTTTTCTTTTAAGGCTGGTCTTGTGGAAAACGCCTCAGCTTTTATTTCTCTGGAAACCTCTTCAACTCTCCTTCACTCCTGGTTGGCAATTCTTCTGCTTCTTATTTTTTTCCGTTAGCACTTTGACTATATTATCTCACCCTCTCCTGGCCTGGAAGGTTTCTGCTGAGAAATTGCTGATAGCCTTGTGAGGATTTTCTGTAGGTTACAAAATTTTTTCTCATGCTGACGTTAAGGTTCTCTCTTTGCTTTTTACAGTTTTACTGTAATATGTTTTGGAGACGATCTCAAATTGATTTTCTTTGATGACCTATGAACTTTATGAACTGGAATATCTATTTCTCCCCTAAATTGGGAAGTTCATAGCCATTATTTCTTTAAATCACCTCCTGCATCTTTTCTATCTCTTCTTTTGCAGATTCAGATAACCCACAGAGTGTTTCTCTTGGTAGTATACCATGGATCCTGTAGATTTCCTTTAACTCTTTTCCTACTTCTCCTCATTTCTCTTCTAACTGGATAATTTCAAGGTTTCTATCTTCAGTCTCACAGATTCTTTCTTTTGCTGAACTAAGTCTGTTAAAACTCTTTATTACGGGGGCGCCTGGGTGGCTCACTTGGTTGAGCATCTGACTTTGGCTCAGGTCATGATCTCACAACTCCTGTTAGTTTGGCCCTGCGTTGGTCTGGGATTCTCTCTTCTCTCCCTGGGACCCTTCCCCACTTGTGCTCTCTCTCTCTTCCAAAATAAATGAATAAAATTTAAAAGATCACTCTTTATTACAATTTTCATTTTATACAGTATATTCTTCACTCCAGAATTTCTGTTTGGTTATTTTTTGTGTGTGTTTTCTATCTCTTTGTTAAACCTCTTATTTTGTTTGTGTATTTTCTGATGTTTCTTATTTAATTGAATGGTCCCTTTTCTTTTTTTTATGTATTTTTTAATGTTTTATTTTTATTTTTGAGAGACAGAGAGAGACAGTGTGAACAGGGGAGGGGCAGAGAGAGAGAGGGAGACACAGAATCCAAAGACAGGCCCCAGGCTCTGAGCTTGCTGTCAGCAAAGAGCCTGATGTGGGGCTCGAACCTGAGCTGAAGCTGGATGCTTAACTGACTGAGCCACCCCGGTGCCCCCCTCTGTGTTTTCTTCTATCTCGTTGAGTTTCCTTTAAAAAGCTATTTTGACTTCCTTTTTTTTGGGTAAATTACAAATCTCCATGTTTCAGTTACTGGGAGATTATTTGAATCCTTTCGTGAGATTGTGATACCATTTTTCCTGATTTTTCATGTTTCCTCAAGTTTTGCTTTACACTCTTTGCATCTGAAGTACCAGCCTCCTCCTGCAGAGTCTTTCCTGTGTTCCAGAGAGAGGTACCCCTTGGGCCCTGCTGGAGATTCCGAGGCTGCGTCACATTTTCTGTGGATACCCCTGCTCCACCTTCTTGCTCCTTCTTGGGGCAGAATTCTCAACGTGTATGTATTCTGCGCATCCCATAACACGCCAGGCTGAGCGCTGACAGTCTCTCTGTTTTCTCAAAGGAGACACTAATCTCAAGTTCATGGTCGCTCCCTGACCTACAGATTTGGACGTGCTTTCTGCACTTGCTTACCAGTCCTCTGCCAAAGCCTGTGCGGGTGAGGCGTGTGGCATCGAGGTGCTCGGGTGGCAGTTGGGGATAGTCACGAGTGATACATTCCCAGGGGCTCATGGGTGGGCTTCCTGAAGGAATCTGTGAGGCAGATAATAGAATCTGTCCCTTTAATGTCCTCTGAGAGTCCTATCTGCTCTTCTTTCTGTTTCTTCCCAACTCCTCACGATTCAGTTCTTTTGATGCGGTGAGAGAGAAGTGAGAATCTCTGGCAGGATCTCGCACAGCTGGGGAATCTGGGTGCCCGCTCACACCATCTCCTTTCCCCGCAGGAGAAATCACACACAGAGGAAGAGCTCTCTTGCCCCTGACCTATGTGGACTTGAGGGATGGGTGACATGGTGAAAGTCGAACTGTTCCTCTTGCCCACCTCATTGCATCCAAACTGCTGTTTTTTCTTCTTGTTTCTGTTGTTTTGCTCCAGTGGGGTGCAGGAACGTCTCTTCTAGAAACCTGGACCTCCAAAACGGGGCTCTTGCCTCTGTGTGTCTGAGTCAGCATTCTCCAGGGGCTCCTGGACCGTGACTGAGAGGGCTTGGGGACAGCGGGTGGGCCACTGCAGGGTCCTCAGCCAGACTGAGGTCTGTCTGCACGTTACCAGGCATGTGGCCAGGCGACGTCCCTCCTGGGTCCCTGTGTGTGTGCTTCTGGATCCCACACATCCCTCGAATGTACCTCCTGACAAGGATGGATGCCGAAATTTTGGGTTTTGGTGGGGAGGGATGAAACCAGGGGTATCTTCTGCCACCAAGATGCTGACATGACTCTCTGAAATGTTAGTGACATTTCGACACCCATCCAGCAAACTTATTACCAGTGGGGCAAAGAGAATTTAGGTATATTAATTTCAAAGATACAGACATAAGAATTTCAAGACTTTTCAGAAAAGGCAATTTGATAGAAAGTTTGAAATTTTGCAAGTACGCATTGTTCTTTGGAAAGTAGTGACTGCTTGACAAATGTAGATTTTTATCATTACTGGCGTTTTGAGAAAACATCGGCACTGAAGATCCTGGCGTTGTGGGAAATGTCATAAGCTTTTCACGCACCCAGTTATTTTGTCACCAAGTATTATCAGATTTTCTGCTTAGAAAATGTTTTTTGGCTGAAATAGGCTAAAATCTGTCTTGGATGTAGGCACATTGGAAAAGTGACAGGGAGTTTTCAAACCTCTCTTTGAAAATATGTATTTACACTGGGATACAGTAATTCACCAACTGTGGTGACAGAGGAGACACAAGCAGTTTAATTAGTCATAACTTGTCAAAAATGTTTTGGTCCTTTTGTTGGTATGGCTTTTTATCTGAAAAATAATGGACGCTCGTATGATGAAAAAATGAATGGAATGCAGTTGAGAGATAGATGCCTTTTCTCTTCACCACAGTATTTAGTGATGAGCTAGGAAATGCAAGCCAGGAAAGTCGCTCTGTTATGTCAAGTAGCTCTTCTGTCAAAGCTGAGGTGAAATTCTCAGCCGATGATAACTGAGTCCCTAATTTCACATGCCTCTCAAATCTTAATATTTTAAGCTATACCTCTCGGAGGTTAATATATCCCAGTAAAAGTCTTTTATTTAAAAAATGTATTAGGTTTTGTCATGATGACCTATACGTAACACAAAACATACAATTTTAACCATTTTTAAGTATATAGTTCAGTTACATTAAGCATATTCACGTTGCTGTGCAACCATCAACTCTGTCTGTCTCGGCAACATTTTTATCTTCCCAAACTGACTGTGTCCCAACTGACAATTACTGTCCATTCACCTGCCCGTGGACACCTGATTGCTTCCACATTTTGGCTACTAGAAATATTGCTGCTACGAACATGGGTGTGCAAATACCTGGTTGAGTCCCTGCACTCCGTTATTTTGGGTATATATCCAGAAATGAGATTGCTGGATCCTGTGGGGACTCTAGGTTTCATTTTTTGAGGGAACTCCATATTCTTTCCCACAGAGGCTGCACCATTTTTCATTCCCATCAACAGTGCGCAGGGGTTCTAATTTCTCCACATCCTGTCAACACTTTTTTTTTTAATTTTTAAAATTTTATTATTTTTTAATCATAGTTATTCGAACAGGTGTGAGGTAATTTTATAGTTTTGG
This sequence comes from Mungos mungo, assembly GCA_004023785.1. Lineage (NCBI taxonomy): Eukaryota > Metazoa > Chordata > Mammalia > Carnivora > Herpestidae > Mungos > Mungos mungo. The sequence continues at coordinate 185,539 of PISW01001414.1, forward strand.
TTTGCATTTCTTTTATGATGAATGATGTTGAACATCTTTTCGTATGTTTGTTGGCTATGCCTGTCTCTTCATGTCTGTTCAAGTCCTTCGGCCACTTTTTAATCAAGATGTTTGTTTTTTGTTGTTTGGTTGTAGGAGTTCCTTGCATATTCTGGATTTTAATCTGTTTTCAGATTATAATTTGCAAATATTTTCTCCTGTTCCTTGGATTGCTTTTTCACTGTGTTGATAGTGTGCTTTCCTATGCCAACATTTTAAATTTTGATGAAATCTAACTTATCTATTTTTTCATTTGTTTTCTCTGATTTTGGTGTCATAGCCAAGAAATCATTGCCAAATCCAGTGTCATGAAGCTTTTCCCGTATGTTTTCTTTCTTCTTTTTTTTTTTTTTAACATTCCTAAGTTCAATTCACACCAGTAATAAAATCGTATTACATTTCTCAAAAAATAAGTGTTCCTATTTATATCCAGAAGACAGACTATACGGGCCTACCCCAGGCCCAGGAGGGTCATACAGACAGGTAGTGGAGGAAGGGCTGTCCCTCCCATGGAGGAGTGGCCTGCTGGCCAGGTGGGTGGGCACACGGGCAGACAGTCACATGGACAGATTGGCCTGGAGGCCAGGTGCTGGGCATTACTGACCCTGCGATTTCCAAGGTGCCCTGGAGCTGTCCCTGCTCCTAGTCCATCGGACACGAGCTTATGTTCCTCAGGAAGACTTTGTCTCCCTGTTTTCTTCTAACAGTTTTATGGTTTAGGTTTTGTTTTCTGCTCTTTGATCCACTTATGTTGTGTGTTGGATGTGTGGTCAGGGTTCATTATTCTGCACTGTGGCTACTTAGGTTTCCCTACACAGTTGAAGACTGTCCTCTTCCTGTTGAGTGATTTGGGCGTCCTTGGTGAAAGTCATTTGTCCATATATGTGAGGGCTTATCTTTCTGTCTTATTCCCCCAATCTCTAGGTCTGTCTATACACCAGTACCACACTGTTTGGTTACAGGATCTTTGCTGTAAGTTTTGAAATCAGCAAGCGTGAGACCGCCCCCCCATCAACCTTTTTTTTTTGGTATGTTTATTTTATTTATTTTTGAGAGAGAGTGAGACACACACACACACACACACACACACACACACACACACACACACACACCCCATGAGCAGGAAGAGGCAGAGAGAGAGGCAAGCAGATGCTGCACTGTCAGTGCAGAGCCCAACGTGGGCCTCAAACTCACTATCCACGAGATCATTCTTTGAGCCAAAATCAAGACGAGTCAGTCACTTAACCGGCTGAGGCACCCAGACACTCCTGTTCCTTTTCAAGATTGTTTTGGCTCCCGAGGGTCTCTTGAGATTCCATATGAATTTTAGGATGGATTTTTCTATTTCTGAAAAAAAAAATCATTGGGATTTTGACGTTTACTTATTTTTGAGAATCAGAGAGAGAGCGCAGGCAGGTGGGGGACAGAGAGAGAGGGAGACACAGAATCGGAAGAAACCTCCAGGCTCTGAGCTGTCAGCACAGAGCCAGACATGGGGCTCAGACCCACGAATCGTGAGATCATGACCTGGGCTGAAGTTGGATGCTTAACCTACTGAGCCCCCCCAGGTGCCCCAAGGGATTTTGAACATTGAAAAAAGTGATTATTTACATAAGGTATGATCTGGCGAAAAAAGTTAAGCATCTTGACTTTTTCTTCAGCAATAGATCATGAGACTCTTCCTATGTGAAAAGACAATGTTAATATCTACAGTTCTTCCCATCCAGTGTCTGAAATACAGATTCTAGTTTGTGCCTTTTGACTCTAACTGTGCATCTAAAATACTTCTGTGCTGGGTCCTGGGGGACAGAGTAGTGAGTGGGCAGAGAACTTAGAAGTCTTCAGATTGGTCTTTGGCTTTGCTCTTTTTCCACACATGCCCAAGATCTGGCTGACTGGTTGCTGGGAATAAATGAATGTGTGACTAGCTAGTAGCCACACAGCCCAGCCGGAGAGACACTAAGTTTAGTTAAAATCTTTTCTAATATTGTTATAGTGCATTTTCTTTAGCAGTGAGGTAAAAATAGCTTTTGTTTCCATACGTTATGCAGTGAATTTGTAGGAAATCAAGTACAGAGACACCTAAAATTTTTCTCAAGTGTCCATTGCAAAGGTAGTGGAGAGATTGGAGGAATCAAGAATCAGAATAACAGCCGTCTGCTAGTACCAGGTTCTCGTGACATTTCCCTTCATTTTTCTCTTAACACATATTTAATTTTGAATTTGTTTTGAATAATCTTCCAGAATAACAGACTATTAGAACTGTAAGTCATCTAAGTAAGTGTTTAACTACCGTATTTATTTAAAATATACATCGGGTGCCTTTTGCTCCACTATTGTTTCCTCTGCTCTCAGAGGAGAGAAATGTCCGAGTCCCTCATTATTCTGAATCGGATTTGCCATGTACCTTTTGCACTAGCTCGTGTATTTGCTATTTTTGTGTGTGTCAGCGCTGCCTTTGTAAGTAAAGCGGAGGTCCCGAGGGATGTGAGTCACAGCCGGGGCCTCCGCAGTCCTGCTGTGCCTGCTCAGTGCTCCCTAAGTATTACTTTTCCCCCTGTTCCTACAGTAATGAACCGTCCACGTTAGTGGACTGTGGCTTTTCCATGTTTTTGACCTCGGAGAAAGGACACACTGGAGGTTGCGTGTCTTTTCGGCTATTCTGATCCCAGTTTACTTACATCCCGTAGACTTGAGCACCCACTGGAAAATTCCACTGTTTTCTGAGTTTCTGAACTATAGCTGTGGGACATGTAGGGTCATCTCTTTGCAGATGTGCTTTATTATTGAACAACCTGACTAAAACAATTAAAACAATTCACCCCAAGTTTTATTATTCCCAGAAAACAGTCACACCCCAAAAGGCAGACTTGTAGAGACAAACCGAGTTGCTGAGGCAGAGTGAACTAGGCTGATACTCGCTCATCCTACCGCATTGCCTGTGAGTACCAGGTAACACATGCGAATAAATAGCTGCAGAATAAATAATGCTGATTAGAAAGCTAAATAGCCATGTTAAAAAAACAAAGAACAATCCCCGCCCCCCATCAAACCCTGAATTTCTTAAGAGCCGCTTAGAAATGGGCAACACCTTACACTTCATTAACAGGATAAAAGAGAAAAATCATACTTTTTCAACAAATTCATAAGAAGCATTACAAAAACCAAACACTTTTTCATGACGAAAACAGCCGGCAGAGTGGGACTAAAATGGAATTTCTTCAGTCGGATAAAGGGCAGCTATAAAAATGACAGTGAACATCATAATTAATGTTGCAATGCTGATGGCTTCCAACTAAGACTGGGTGCTCATCACTTTCATTCAACAATGCACTGGAGGGCCTAGCCAAGACCAGTAAGAAAGAAAAAAAATATTTTTTTTCAGATGACATTATTGTGTCCATAGGAACCCAAAGAAACCTAAAAAAATCTTACAAGAACTATGAAGTGAAGTTAACAAGGTTCAGAATAGAAGATCAATATACAGATTCAATTTGTTTCTCTATTATAAAGAAGGAAACAATTTTAAATGTTATTTATGTTAGAAGGAAAAACCCCCAAAATGTACCCAAGAATGAATCTAAAATATGTGGCTGAACTTTGCAAGAAGGACTATAACATACTGCAAGGAAAGATTAAAGGAAATCTAAAACTAGAAAGGTATGTACATATTCATGGGTCAAAACCCTTAATATATCATCAGGAAGCACTTTCTCTCTAAATTCATTCTGCAGATACAGTGCAATCCCCGTAAAAATCACAGCACACTTTTGTTTTGGTGGCAGAAATTGGCAAGCTGATTATATTTATAGGAATGCAAAAGAGCTAGAAGAGACAAAATGATTTTGAGAAAGTACCAAGTTGAAAGAATTATGATACGTATTTTCGTAACTTACTATCCAGCTATAGTAATCCAGAAAATGAAATTTCAATGTAAGGGCACAAAAATAGATCCACGAAAGAGAATAGAGTCCAGAAAGAGACTCCCAGTGATATGACCCATTAATGTTTTCAGAGTCACCAAAGAAATTCATTGGAGGGAATAATTATTTCCAACAAACATGCTGAAACAGCTAGAAAATTGTATGAAAGAAAATGACCCATGCACTCTGTGCTCAAATTATTTGAGGGTGATTGTAGACCAAGCTTAAAGTGTAAACTCAAATGTAAATATAAAACTTAAATCTTCCAATATAAACATAAAATATTAATGCTTTTCCGATGCCAGAAAGGGCAAGAACCATAAGAGAAAAAAATTGGTTAATGAGACTTCATAAAAATTGAACATTTATTTCTATTCACTAAAAATCATGATTAAGGAATTGATATACAAATTAAAGACTAGGAAAAAATATTTGCAGTGTATGTATCTGACCAACTAATGTTGCCAAAAATTACAAAGCACAAAGATAAAAAAAAAATAACCTAATCAAAAATCATAAAAAGACTTGAATTGTTTACAAAGACAATTTTAACAATGGCCAATAAATACATAAAAAGATGTTCAACATCATTAGTCGTCCCTTAAATGCAAATTTAAGCCACAAGTGTCTTCATATTCCCCCCCAGAAATAGCTAAAATTAAAAAAAAACTGACAAGAATAGGAAAAAGCTGTAACTCTCATACTTTGCAGATGATAGTGTAAAATGGTCCATCTTTTAAAAAATACTGCTTGACAGTTTCTTATAAATTTACACATCCCTACTCTCTTGCAGTTCCGCTCCTAGATATTACACAAGGTATGTGTCCGTGAACAAAGAGGACGTTGATAGCAGCTGGGTTTATAAGAGCCAAAAAATGAATGCAACTCAAGTGTCCATCAACCTGGGTAACAAATTATAGCATATTTATATTACTGATGAGTATTGAGCAGTAAAAAGCAGCGAACTCTTGATAAACATAAAACATGGATCAGTCGCTAAACAATTATTTTGAACAAGTGAAGTCAGGCACAGAGGTGTACCAACTTCCCTTTGGAGGCACGTCTGCCCCAGGCGCACTCATCTGCTGGTGACTTGGGAGTGTGAGGGCATGTCTGTCCTGAGAGAATTGTCTAGAATTGTCCCGCATCCTGACAAGCCTGTGGATTTTCCACGTGCCAGAAGTCTGCAAAGTTCATAAGGCTTGTGTATGTCGTTAATTAGAAAGTTAAGAAGTTGTATTCTGAATCCAGAGCAGGGCATCTTTACAGTTAATCTCCATTAGGTGAAGCAAAGGGAAATTGTAGAATATTAAAGGCAAAGAGAAAACAATTGCAGAAACCAGAGAAAAGGCAGATAGATGGCCTGTGAAGGAAAATGATTAGACTGACGGCAGAGATTAGAAGTTAGGCAGAATTTTGTTTTCAGAGTACCTATGATCCAACACGAGGGCAAATAGAGACATTTTCCAGAACAATTTAAGAACACTGTCTAATAAACGTCAGTGATGAGAATTCTAAAAGTAATGAAACCCCTCAGGAATGAATGGCATGTAGCCATATGGAGCCTCTCGTGGGTTCCTTATTTTTTTAATGTTTATTTTTGAAAGAGAGCGAGAAACCAAGGAAAGGGCAGAGAGAGAGAGAGAGGAAGACACAGAATCGGAAACAGGCTCCAGGCTCCAAGCTGTCAGCACGGAGCCCGAAGCAGGGCTCAAACTCCTGAGGCGAGCAGTGAGATCACGCCCTGGGCTGAAGTTGGACATTTAACAGACTGAGCCACCCAGGCGTCCCTTTGAGCCTCTCTTTTGACACATACTGGAATGTTCCCTGTTTGTGGCAGAAGTGGTTTCCACGTTAATCACAGAGTAACTGCTCTTGAACACGCATGTGGATCTTGAAAATTAAGGCATCATTATTTTGCAATAATCGACATGGAAAACCCCAATTAGGTTTAAAATTCTTTGATGTTAGAAGAAATTTCAATGTGACACTTGTCACTGAAAGACACAGAAATGTGGTTAAATTCTTTAAAATGCTTCAGAGCCACCTTCATGGCTCAGTGGGATAAACCTCAGACTCTTGCTTTGGGCTCAGATCATGATCTCAGGGTTTCTGAGATTGAGCCCCATGTGGGCTCTGCATGGACAGAGCCTGCTTAGGGTTCCCTCTCTCTCCCTCCCTCTCTGCCCTTCCCCTACTTACTCTTCCCTTCCCCTACTTACTCTGTCCCTCAAAGTAAATAAATAAATAAACTTAAAAAAATTAAATGTAATTTTACTTATTGTAGATTTTTGAAATTTTTAAATTTTTGCTGCCCACTTTTTATGAGTAAACTTTCTTTTCGAAAGAAAAGTCGTTTCAAACATAGTAAAGTGATTCATACATCCAAAGTAACCTCAAGGGTCTCACTTATATATTTGAAAAATATTTGGAAATGTTCTGCATACTTTCATGGTCAACATGTTTCCCAACACTTCACCAGTACTTGCTTTTCCTATTACAGCTAAGTAATATTAAGGAAATATAAGAACATTTTTCCAACAAGCTCCATACAGATGCCCCTCAACGTGTTTAGTTTACCTTAGCATATGAAATAAATACTCCTTTTGTCTCTATGAATTGCAGTGTAAAAACGCGAGGAAGGATACATTAGGGCATATGAATATATAGATTGTTTTCAAGTACATATTGAATGTTTAAAATATGCCTATGTAGGGGCACCGGGGTGGCTCAGTCAATTAAGCGTCTGACTCTGGCTCAGGTCATGTTCTCATGGTTTGTGAGTTTGAGCCCCACGTTGGGCTCTGTCCTGACAGCTCAGAGCCTGGAGCCTGCTTCAGATTCTGTGTCTCCCTCTCTCTCTGCCCCTCCCGTCTCTCTCTCTCTCTCAAAAATAAATAAACATTAAAAATTAAAAAAAAATATGCCTGTGTAATGGACCAAAAGAAGAAGGTAATAACTATAAGAGCAGAAATGAACAGGAAGAGGAGCCACAACACTGGCGAGGGTGGTAGGCAGCACGGCCCTCTGAAGGCGTCCAGGCCCTTACGTTTCCACGGACAGCAACGGGGACTCTGCAGGTGTGATGAGCTTACAAAGCTTAATACAGGGAGATTATCCATTGTTACCAGGATGAATCCACGGTAATCATGTGAACCCTTAATGAAGACAGGATTTTCTCTGGCCAGAGTCCGAGAGACGGAGTAGAAGTCAGAGAGATTTGAAGCCCGGGAGGACCTGGTCTACTGCTGAAGCCTGTGGGGGTGCGCCAAGAGCACATGCCACCCCCTCTGTCGCAGCCAGCGAGAAAACAGGGGAAATCCAACCATTTCAAGGAGCCGAGTTCTAACAAACTGAATGGCTTGGGAGTCGACGCTTCTCAGGAGCCTCCAGGGACGTTTGTAGTCCTACCAAGATTGTTTTGACCTCTGTTTCTCCAGTGACCTCGTTGATTGAGTGAGTCCATCCCTTCTTCACTGATGCGTTAATACTCTTAATTCTGGGCTTGCCCACCTAGTTCAGGGCATGGCCAACTCAGGTCATTAAGTGTCCTCAGGCTCTCCAGCCTCTAGATACATGGGACAAAGCAGTTTCTGATCCTTGGAGGTGGGGGGTGGGGAGCAGGCTGTGTGATTAGTTTGGTCCAGTGAATTATGAGCAAAAGTGGTCATGTAACGTCAGTGGGAAACCATCCAGGGCCAGCAGTGTTCCGGATAGTGGCTGCTTGGGCATTCTGGGTCCCAGAATAAGGACAGCACAGAGCAGAGCACGCAGTGATTCAGAGAAGGACAAGTGTGTAGTTTGTGCAGGAAATCAAACCTCCAAGATTTGTGCACTTTTCTCTATGCTTGACATGTTTCATAATTAACCAAGTTTTGAAACTTAAAAAATTCATATAGAAGAGTATCTGGAAAAGACAGCGTGGGATGGAGTCTTGTGGGGGTTTTGCCTTTCTGGACAGCCTTCTATTTGGACAGCGGGCGGGGGGCAGTATTGTGGTGGAGCCGGGCTCAGCCTAGCACAACCTCGGGAAGTCGGATGGGTAGGCAGTTGATGTCAAGGCTGGGGGCCTTCCCCGGGGGTCGCTCCGCACCGGAGGGAGCTCATGCGGAGATTCTGACGTCAGACACCCGAGCCAGAGGGGCGGTCAGCATCAGAGATCGCTGTCGGCACTTTCTCTCGGTCCCGGGTGTCGAGATGCAGGTGGTGTTCTTCAGTTCCTCAGAGAATTAGGGAAGCAAAGCCTAATTTGTCTGAAGAGACAAACCTGGAAATGAGGATACAAAGAAATGAGGCAGGAACGTCTCAGAGCGGGTGCCCAGGCAGATCCGAGTCAGCAGCAAAAAGGCAGAGACTTCCGGATGTAATCTTCCTTGGGAATGGGGTCTTTACAGACATAGTTAGCTAAGATGATTTCCTACCGGTTAGGGCAGGTCCTGAGTCCAACGACGGCTGTCCTTACGAGAAGGCCACGTGATGACCTGGAGAACAAGGGGAGGTCAGTGATGCGAATATGGAGGCAGAGGTTGGAGCGGGGTACCTGCAAGCTGGGGAGCACCCAGGCTGCCAGGCCACCACGAGAAGCCGGAAGAGGCTAGAAGCACCTTCGCAGAGCATGCCCCCGCCCACACTGAGAATTTGGGCTTCCAGCCTTCACAACTGAGAGAGAACACATTTCTGCGTCTAACTACCCAGTGTGCGGGACTTTGTCTTGATAGCTGCAGGAAACGAACCCAGCCTGGTCCCTGGGTTCCCAGGACATGAGGCCAGCCATGTATTTCCCCTTCTGGGGGATGGGTGAGTGCCAGAATCTGCGGTCGGCAGGAGTCAGGGGGCTCAGTAGACCCCGCTCCGGAAGCTGCAGGAGTCTGAGGCCAAGGAATCAGCTGAGTTCTGATTCCGACACTCTTGCTGGCATGTAGGTTGACCTCCCAGGAGCAAAATGCACAAATGATGGTCAATACTTAACACCATCACCTCTGCTCTCTGTCCGCTGTCCCTCATTTGGTCATAGGCTCAGCAGTGGTTCCGTCAGCTGTCACCGTCCAGCAGACACCCTTGGCCCTTGAACTTCAAGTAAAATCGGTGGCTCGCAAGGCTGCCGTTGCACAGTTTTCCAGCTTTCCTCCTCTTCTCCATGAAATTGAAATTCCTTAACCATCCTAAGTGTTGCGAGAAATCTGCAGTTTCCTTTAAACAACTAATGATTGTGAAAATTACAGTTTGTTCTTCTTCTATCTATCCCCCTCGGAACACCAAATGCTACTCTGACTGTCATTAATTTAATATGCAAATGATCGGTTTGGCTCCTTGTTTGAGTTTGGGGTAACCTTGTCAATCAGCCCGTTGGCACTAATGAGCTATCTGGTAAAAGCTAGGCCCGCTGCAGGGCAGGCCATGAAAATCTCGACCTGCCTTTCCCCGCTTCGGCCTACGTGACCGCATGTGATGGAAAGGGAAGGAGCTTCGAGTGACACTTGTCTGAAGTCACCCGAGTCTTAATTAAGGATGATGCAGAGATCTGACTGGACATTTCCTCCAACATGAAAAAAGAGCAGCCATACTTTTCAAATGAGCTGTTTGAATATGTAAAGCTGATTGTATGGCTGTCTTCTTGAAATGAACTCTAGGTATGCTAGACCATTCCATTTTGTATAGCTGCTCTTATAATACTTAGAAACATTTTAGCATGTTATAAAACATTACTATATATGACTTTTTAAACATTCTAGTTAATATTCTTGTGTCCTGAGAAACTTGCAATGTGTTTAGGTAAAATGGTGTTTCTTAGAACCATTCAACTAAGTGGAAAGACAGAAAAACATCTTCAGATGTCACTGAAGAATTCCTAACAGCAGAAATGTGAGACATATAAAAAAAGCTGGAGCATTTGGATAAAAGTTTGCTAGAAACTTTTAAAGGAGTGTCTTTTTTCCACAAGAATTACTGTGGGTAGAACATTTTCTAGAGAGGGACCTTAGCTCAGAAGCAGAATTAATGGTGACCTTGGACGTCTGGTGTGAATAAACTGCCCTAATTGTTGCTGTGTGTGAATGAAAAATAAATAGAAGACACAGTCTTTGTCTCGTGTGGTATACAAGTTGGTGTGTGGGTCTTCTTCTCTTTGGCACGTTTGATTTAGTGTTTTCAGTTGATCTAAAAAGTCCCACCTACGAGTGCGCTTGGATTGACAGTGTTGTGCAATCCATCACCGGGGGAGCGGAACTCCCAGGGGCCATTCCGTCTATATCTCCACCGATTTATTTCGTGGTCTTCAGTCAGAGTCAGAACAGTTGGTAACTATGAAGTGTGAAGCTTATCCAATCTGATAGTGTGAAGGGGATATTTGTTTACCTCTCAGGAAACTTGTCTTATCAATTGGGGTACTTACTCTCCGGTGACAGTGGAATGAAGTAGTAACAATTATTACGACTTTCAGATAAGGAAATGAGGTGCAGAGAGATCACACAGCCGTTCCCCAGTGGAATAGCCCAGTAACCTGCTCTTATCTGTTGCCTGGTCCTCTTTTCAAATGCAGGTCAGACAGAAAGACCTCCACTACAGGGTAAAGCAGTGTGGGAACAGTTTGGGTATCTCCCTCATGAAGATACAGCTTTTCTCTTTGATATCTTTCTAGAACTATGTTCGCAAAAGTTGATATCTTTCTAGAACTATGTTCACAAAAGTAACCATGATTAAATTTAAAAGTTCTTCTGCAACTTTTCCTCAACATCACTAATCATCATGGAAACACAGAAGAAAACCACAGTGAGATATTACGTCGCACCTGTTGTTATTATTATAAAAAACAAAGCAGAACAAAAGATAACAAGTGTTGGTGAGGGTGTGGACAATTTGGAACCCTTGGACGCTGTTGGTGGGAATGTAAAATGGTGCGGCTGCTCTGGAAAACAGTAGGAGGTTCCTCAAGAAATCCACTTCTGGGCATTTATCCAACAGAATTGAAGTCAGGATCTTGAAGAGATCTTGACACCCCCATGCTCATTGCAACATTATTCACCATAACCATGATACGGAAACAACCTAAGTCTTTGTCAATGGATGAATCAATAAAATGTGGTGCATACGTGTAGTGAAATATTGGTCAGCCTCATAAGAAGGAAATCCTGACCTTGGCAACAACACGAATGACCCTGGAGGACATTTGTGCTTAGAGTAATGAACCGGTCATAGAAGGGCAAATATTGCATGATTCCTTCCTTTTGTGTGGGTTATCTAAAATAGTCACACACACACACAAGTGGAAAATACAATGGCGGTTGCCAGAAGATGGGGGCAACGGGGAGGTGTTTTTCAGTGGGCATGGAAGTTTAGTTATGTAAGACTAATAAGCTCTAGAGATCTGTACAGTATATTATCTCTAGTTTACTGTGTTGTGCACTTAAAAACATGTGCCTCTCATCTTCCTCTTGGGGCTAGCGACCTACCTAAGACATATTCTTTTCATGTTGATAACAGAAGGGCAAGAGTACAGACTTGACCACACAAGTATGCTTTAAGCCTAGTGTCACGTCTGATCACACTGGTCCAAATAATCCCACATGGAGGCAAAAGGCAAAAAGTGGGGAGACACATCCTTTCCATGAAGGTGTGGGGGATAGGAGTGTGCATTTTCATATTTATTTACTTCTGAGAGAGAGAGAGAGCATGAGTGGGAGAGGGACAGAGAAAGAGAGAGAGAGAGGGAGACACAGAATCCAAAGTAGGCTCTAGACTCTGAGCTGTCAGGACAGAGCCCAACACAAGGCTTAAACCCATGGACCATAAGATCATTACCTGAACCAAAGTCGACACTTAACCAACAGCCACCCAGGCACCCGGGAGTGTGCATTTTTAAACACACCCATCTATTGTTCCCATATTTCAACTATTATATACTTTATACATAATGCTTCTGTTTGATTCTTTTTTTTTCTTACTGATACTATCCTTATACCACCTATATCTAGTATATATAATGCTAATTTAAAGTTTTGGATCATCTATTATAATGTGGTACAAATTCCAACAAGAAATTGTACTTCCAGTGTGTTATTTTCCTTTAGGAATAGTTGTGGTTTTTGAATGTTATGTTATGTTGTTTTGTGGCTGAACCTCAATTTATGTCCGCTCCAAAGAACTTTGGAAGTGGAGAAGAGCTTTGGAAATAGGAGGCTGGAGATCTCCAAGCAGAGAAAACAGAGCTGATCCTTCCTTACACTGTAATTCACCAGCCCCGAGGGTTTAGCTGGAGAGCGGGAAGGAGAGGAAGTGTGTAGTTTCTACCTGAACCAACACAGGCTGTCGCATGACCCCACTCCTGACAGGTACTAATGCCTTATATAATGGGGAGGATGTGCACTCAGAATTAAGAACCGCTGTCTGGGGGCGCCTGGTGGCTCAGTCGGTGAAGCGTCTAACTTGATGTTGGCTCAGGTCATGAGCTCATGGTTGGAAGATCGGGCTCCATGTCGGCTCCATGCTGAGCATGGAGCCTGCTCCAGAGTCTCAGTGCCCACCTGCCGTCTCTCTCCGAAAGAAAACAGTCACTCTCTGGAGATTCTGTACGGCTTCTGCTCTGGAATCCTGTAGACCTCTATTTTCCACTGGCTTCTCTGTGAGGACTGTATTGCGCTGAGAAGAACTTGGGGTTGAATATCATGGACGTCCGAGGACTTAAGGCAAAGGACTCCTAAAAAATATGATTTAATTAAAATAATAAATTTTTCTATCTCAATTCTTATTCATCTGTGAAATGGCACCTGTCCCAGTGGCATCCCGTACAATGAATAAATAGAATAAATCGCATAGAATAAATAGCATGGGTTGAGACAGGACTCAGTAGAACACATTAGATAAATAAATTTGAAAAGCATTTAGAGTCAAGTGTAGATCTGTGTATTTAGGAGACAAGCCGTGAACTTCACCTCTGCACCGCTGGTTCAGGTCCTTCTGCAGTCGGTGATGACTTAAAATAGCTCTTATGAACATTATATCAGTTTGGTCTCTAAATATAAGGACTCGAGCGGAGAGCAGAGGGAACATTTTAAATTTCTTTTTCTAGCCCTTTCATGCTAATACCAAATGTCAGCATAAAACAAATGAAATGCCATTCTAAAATATTTATTAGATTCTTAAAGTGAAATACCAGTTGTGCTTAGAATGTTTCATAAAATATTTGAAACACCACTAACATGATCCTCTCTTTTTGTGCTTTCTGACACTGTAAACCTTGTCTTTAAGCGTAAGAACACTGGAGGACGTATTAAGAGAATATATCAAAAGTATTTGCAAAAGGTACAGTTGTGGCAGAAATAATGGGTATCCAATTCAGAGGAAGTCTGGACCTTCTATTTATAAGGCAACTGTATTACCATACAAAAAAATAATGAGTCTTTGTAGGAAGGCACGACGATCCTTTATAAACATGACCCACCTTCTGCCTGGACCAAATAGGTGAATTAAATAGGGATGTGGTGTTAGTTACCAATACCCCCATTTCCAAGTCTTTTATGGTATTTCTATGGTATGACTGAATAAACAGATTTCCTAAAGGGGATAGCATTGCTTTTGTTTTACTAGTTGGGAGCAGAGGGTGTGGTGGCACCTTGGTGACATCCGTTGGCCCTTCTTACCTTTGGTCAGGCAACCAGTGTGGGGTCTGCTTCCTGCTGAGAATTGATCATCCAATTATGCCTTCAGTAACTGGCCACGTTTGTACCAGCTGGGTCTGGGACCCACTGTGGGAGGGACGGCCCCAACTCTGTTACTGCGGAAACGGGGTGGTCTCCTTTGTGACAGCAGATCACAGCAACTTTCCCTAGAATTAGTGTCCACACAGGTGAAGTGCATAGTAGATCCCAGTGGTCTGGTTTTCTGTCTCCCGAGTGTACAGCCACCCAGCTAAATGGCCACAGGTGCCTCCGAGGAGGGCGTGGGAGGACTGGTAGTACGGAACGGTGGGTGCAGTAGGATCCAGCCTTAAGGGGAGCCGGCCTCCTCTCTGGTGAAGGGGCTGTGACCCGGGCAAAGACCTCCTTCCGGTCTGGGTGAGGGGCTGTGTGCTTCTCCAGTCGTGGTGACTCAGGTCAGCGTCTGCTCACCAGGCCTTGAGACGATCCGGTTATAGAGACCAGATGACCCAGCGGGCTGCTCCTCTCTCTTTCCAGCAGATTGGCCACCCCCCAGGGTCCCTGTAGGGGGCGCTCTCTGAAAGCCCATCTGCCCTGCTGCCCAGTTTGGTGACTGTGTCTGCCTTGCAAATCTGTGCCGCGACTTGCTCTTTTATCCTTGGCATGAACTTTAGCCCCACACGCGCTCTGGCTGAAGACATGAGTGTTTGTTGTCATGAGAGAGATGAGGGTTTGTGGTTTGTTTGTTTGTTTTTGTTGTTGTTGTTGTTTTTTAGCTACTTTTCCATCGAACCTCTTTGGTTCTCTGAACTGGGAGTTTAAACCCCTGAGATACCCTTTTTTTTTCTGTATATCCCACGAACTCAGAAGCAACTACCTACCCTACAGTCCTTTAAATCAACATTGCTGGAAGTTACAGTTAAATGAAGTAGGCACTTGGTTTCCCAAAGTCTTCTCTTTGATAGAATTTTAATCTCAAGATCCCACCGGCGATTAACTAATTATAATGCCATTTCAAGCCGCAGCTGGCTGGATAGCCAGTTCTGCTGATGAGGACATCACACCATCCGAGCTCCAACAGGGCAGCAGATCAATGCCAGAGCGCCGGCTCAGAGCCAGTATTTCCTGGGATCCCTCCTGGTACAGAGCGCTGTGTCGGTGCGAGACCTTTAACGGAAATAAACACCTAGACATTCCACAAAGAGGGGACCTAATCAAGAGAATAGTTCTAAAAAATATCAGAAGAGCAGGAAGGGGAGAACAGGGGTGGCAAGATGACCCAGAACTTAGTAACATTAGGAGTTTGCTGTGAGCACAGATCTCTAAGAGGACAGGGAGGAGACGGTGTTATCAGAGTCCAAAACGCAAGTGCTGGCTGCTGGGAGGGGCAGCAAGGGGGCGTGGCAGTTGGTAAGAGTGTCCCCACCCCCCTTCCAGAGGCTGGGGCGGGTGAGGATTCACTCAGGCCGAGGAGAGCTGGGAAAGGGGGCTCCCTGGCCAGTGCTGGGACTGGAGAGAGGAAGCCAGCTACTTTCAGAGACCCTGCCAGGAGCCAGGAGAGGTGGAATGAGAGAGACACAGAGGGAGAGAAGGAAGGAGGGGAGGAGGGAGAGAGGACAAAGAGTCCTCTCATCTTCTTAGCCTCCTGTGCCAGCGATGTGTTAGTAGTAACAGGACACCAGATGGGGAGGTGGCCTGGGAGTCCTGTGTGGTCGCCTAACTCCAGCCTTACTGAGCAGAGAAATGAGGGGTAGGTGTGGGCTAAGTGACAGATAACTGGTCCAGGGAGATTCAGATTGACCAGCAAGCAAACAGATTGTTTCTTGGTTTGTTTGTTTAAGGTGTGAACATATCTTTTTGTTGCCAGCATGCCTAGGAACAATCGTTATTGGTATTTTGTTGTTTTCCTTTTTAATCTTATTTCAATGTTTATTTATTTTTGAGAGGTAGAGAAAGATAGAATATGAGTGGGGGAGGGGCAGAGAGAGAGGGAGACACAGAATCCAAAGCAGGCTCCAGGCTCTGAGCTGTCAGCACAGAGCCCGAAGTGGGGCTTGAACCCACGAACAGTGAGATTGTGACCTGAGCCCAAGTCAGATGCTAACCGACTGAGCCACCTAGGCGCCCCTGGATTTTTGATTCCAGAGTGATTTCTTAGTTGCGTTTTTGGTGGAATTATAATAACCCCAACACCACAGAGGAATAATAATTGAACTATACTGAACAACTGTAACAAGCTGTGAAGGATCAGTTCCCACATGACCCCGTTTCCTGTCATTGGAACCCCCATCTCCTTGGCCATGGCGCCCTTCCCACGTGACTTCTGTTGTCTAGGAGCCTCACGCTTCAGCGCACCAGGAAGTGTGGGAGGGTTCTCTGCGTTCAGACCTTATTCGGCATTGAAGACCTTTTTAGTCCCCACTGGTCTTATGCCATTGACTAGTTTGATTAGAAGCTGGAAAATACTCAAGGAAGGAAGAAGGCGGGACACCTGGGAGGCTCAGCTGGTTAAGTGTCCTGACTTCAGCTCAGGTTACGATCTCACAGTTCGTGGGTCCAAGCCCCACGTCAGGCTCTGTGCTGACAGCTCAGAGCCTGGAGCCTGCTTTGGATTCTGTGTCTCCCTCTCACTCTGCCTCCCCGCCCACTCCTGCTCTGTTTCTCTCTGTCTTAATAATAAACAAACATAAAAAATTTTTTAAAAAAGGAAGGAAGAAGCATGCGTCGTGCACACATGAGTATGATGTGTTTGGAAACAGGGACCAAGCCAGGCAGCTGGATGGTGCACGTGACCGTATATACACGTGTGATTAAACACACACGTATGTGTGTATATGTTCTTTCAAGTAAAAAAATAAAGCTAATTGGGAGACCGCTCCAAGAAGTGGCCTCCCTCAGGAACACATAGCTTTGTACGTGAGAGACTGGTCTGGCGCAGGAGCAGCGTGGAGCCCCCGATTCCTGAGGCGGCCAGCCCGAGCCTCCGCAAGGAAGAATCTTGGGAGAAAGTACCAGCCGGTACAGGTGCGGAGAGCGCTCCAGCTTGAAGATCATGGCCACATGGCGTGTCTCAGGCCTCAGTTGGAAACCACAGTGTCCTCCTTGGAGGCTGCCTTTCACAGGGCAGGACCGTTGTCACCAGGAAGATGTCCTTGCCCAGGTCACAGACTGCGAGGAACCCGTGCTTACATCTTGCCTTCCGGCCGGGGCCCCTAGTGCCTGCAGGCCCTGTGGACCACCTCCAAGGCAGGGTCCTCGCCTGCTTCGCAGCAGGCCCCTCAGGCGGGGCTCTGTGCTCCTGCTGTGCCTTGGCTACTGCTGGGACTCCTGTGCTCCGCGTTTTGCGGAAGCGAAATTCGGGGCACAGAGAGGTGAACTGACTTGCCCAAGGTGGCACAGCTCTTGGGTTGTGGGGCCAGGATCGCACCCCCTACAGAGAGCTCCCCGGCACGGGTTCTGTTGTATCTTTGTCTAGGTTGCTAGCACCTTCTTGCTAAATGTTTGCCAGCTGGAATTCGACATAAAGTAGAGGGGCATATTTACGGCAACTGTGGGCCCTGAGAAACGTTCTCAATTTAATAACAGTGAAGTAGAAAATCTCCGCGAAGAAAAACCTGACCCAGCCCGGATCTCTTCCAGCGCGGAGCACACTCAACTCTCAAATTCCTGGTGACAGAAAGATGCGCCGTGCAGAAAGGGGTCACATCTGATCATCCTCAGGAATGGGTGGTGGGGGTTTACGCCCTGCTCTCTGAAGCGCTATGTCTAACGTGTGATCGAATAAGAATGTGTTCCCAGGAGGTCGACCTCTGTGCTCAGTGTCCCTCTCAAAGACCATATTTTGAGACAGTTCTTGATTTCAAGGTCACAGAGAGAGGATATATGAAGCTTTGGGACATATAATCCATCTGTAAAATTTCATTGAAACTGGGATGAAAAACTAGATTCCGTGAGTGCTAAGAAAAACTACAGTCTAACCACTTGTGAAACTGATGTCTCGTTGCTTCCGTTTTGGCTAATTCCCCAGTTATGACTCTTTTCCTGAAGGGCCATCACCACAGTAACGAGTTTAGGAAGCTAATCATTTGGGTATGTAGTTCTCTTAAAAATGACAACCCCATTCTTTTTTTCTGGGAAATCTGGGTGATAGAATGATAGAGCTACGGTCCCGGAATTGGATGAAGAATGAGTTGTCAAGAGAGATTTGATTTTCAAATACACAGAGGTGGTAGCAGACCAGAGCAAGGAATGGATTTTCTTCGAGGCGCGACAGAAGATGGTAGATGGATGGTTGCATCCGGGGGTAACGAGCGCACAGATGCAGCCTGGGAGGGAGAGTGAGGTCGGCGTGCCCGTGTGGAGCAGTGGCGGCGGTCAGATGACAGGCGGAGGACCGAAGGGGTGTGTTACCATAGAAGCCAAAGGTAGCGTCCAGCAAGGAGGGAGTGCTAAGGGGTGTGGTGTGCCAAAAAAGGTCGAGGAGAATGAAGAGTAAAAACACAACACATCGTTTGATTTGGGGAGAAGTAGGTCATCCCTTAGTTCCCAGGAAATTGAGGGAAAGTTGCTTTCTGCCTCTTCCCAGGTGAGCACTAGGGCATTCACGATTTAACCCGACTTTTCCAGAACACTTAAAACAATTTTTTATGTTTATTTATGTTTGAGAGAGAGAGAGAGAGAGAGAGAGAGCGCGCGCGCATGAGCAGGGGAGAGGCAGAGAGAGAGGGAGATACAGAATCTGAAGCAGACTCTAGGCTCTGAGCTGTCAGCACAGAGCCCGAGGCGGGGCTTAAACTCCTGAACCGTGAGATCATGACCTGAGCCAAAGTCAGACACTTGACCGACTGAGCCACCCAGGCGCCCCTCCAGAACACTTTTGAAAACAGAAAAACATGTGATTCATCAAGGGCTTGCAGTCAGTAGTAAAGTGGGGACGCGTGTTAGCGTCAGGGTCCTCTCTCTGTGCTTTCATATCAGGGATTGGACGCTTGTGCCCTGTGAGGAGGAGGTGAAAGAGAGTTGAGCCAGTGCAGGCTCACTGCTTGTGAAACCGATATCCCGTAGCTGCAGTTTTGATTAACCTTAGCCCTCGTGGAAATAGTCCCAGGAAATGAGAAGAATGAAGAACAAACATGGTGGCACTAATTAACTTGTGGAGATAGAGAAAGTCACCAAATTACTTTATCCATTAATTATACTTGTAGATAAAAGAGGCCCAGGCAGGGGAGCCT
The DNA here is from genome assembly GCA_004023785.1 of Mungos mungo. Lineage (NCBI taxonomy): Eukaryota > Metazoa > Chordata > Mammalia > Carnivora > Herpestidae > Mungos > Mungos mungo. The sequence continues at coordinate 204,364 of PISW01001414.1, forward strand.
GGGTGGCTCAGTCATTTTAGTGTCCAACTTCAGCTCAGGTCATGATATCAGGGTTCATGGGTTCGAGCCCCGCATCGGGCTCTGTGCTGACAGCTCAGAGCCTGGAGCCTGTCTTTGGATTCTAAGTCTCCCTCTGGCTCTGCCCCTCCTCTGCTCATGCTGTCTCTCTCCTCTTTCAAAAATAAATAAAACATTAAAAAAAAGAAAAGAAGAAGAGGCCCAGGCACACTAATGGAGAATGTTGTCATTAAAATACACACGCACACACACGCACGCACGCATGCACACACACATGCGCACACACACACACAGGCACACACCCCTCAGAGTGCTTTGTCTCAGAAGCACAAGTAACTCACATTAAAAAAAAAACAACTTTTAATAAACCAGCGTCTCCAGTGCACATCACATTAAACACCGTAGTTTTGCTGCTTTCAAGTAGTCCTAAAGGACGCGGCTCCTGGCGCTTCTCTCTAGAGTATTCCCAGCTAATGAGCAGCTGGAGGTCTTGCTGGGATTTAATAAACTCATTTCCGTGGTGCAGCTTGTGCCGGGCCTCTCTGCGACTGACCCGGGTGCTCAGACGTGAATGGCGCCCCCGGTGCCCGTCTCGCTTGGCAACTGCCTCCCCTCTGGCCTGGCACGTGTCACCCAATTTCCAATCCTTCCGCAGTTTGTTTGGCTCTCCTTGTTTGCACTTGAAGCAAAGCTACAAACACTCTCCATCTTTACTTGTTAAAGCGATTGTTGTTAATCATGATGAATAATTTAATTCTGCATAATCAGAATTACCTTCGTAGATGCCACACGAGGCAATAAAAAGTGGAGAGACGTTTTCTCAGATGGACCAACTTGATTGTCCTATAGAAGTTTTTTTTTAAAGAAATAATTGGAATACATCTGAATAGCAAATAATTGTCCTATTAAAAAGCACAGCTGGCTAGAGACAAAAAAGAAAACAGTATAAGGGATTCGTGTGAAAATTAACAGGGAATATTGAATTTCCTGAATTTTATCTCCAAATTGCCTGACATGCTGTTTTCTTTTCGTCTCCTTATTTCCCACCTGGGGTTGGTCTTTTCACTGTGGATGGTGGTTCTCTTTTAATCTTGCAGTTAATCAGTTTTGGGGCAGTGTGAATTTTGTGATTATTGTGGAGTGGGACAGAATTCAAAAGTAGGCCAGGACGGAGCCTTGACAAACTCTGTCCATTGCCCACTATCGTCTCTGCTTGCTGTCCAGGGGTCTGGCCTCCTTCAGCTGCACCTGCGCCGGATGGAGGCTGTGGCGTTCCGAGTTCTGAAAGTCGTCCACACTCATCTGTCCAGTCCCGTCTCTGCCGTGAATGATAGCAGGTCAGTACCTGGTATCAGCGTGGTCTGGTGTGACTCACACGGGGTCACACACATCTCCCCATCTTAGAGAATTATACCTGAGCTACAAGCATCATTTTCATCAGGGCGCCTACATGGCCCAATTGGCTAAGCGCCCAACTTCGGCTCACATCATGATCTCACAGCTGGTGAGTTCGAGCCCCGCGTCGGGCTCTGTGCTGACAGCTCAGAGCCTGGAACCTGCTTCGGATTCTGTGTCTACCCCTCTATGTGCCCCTCCCCTGCTTGTTTTCTTTCTCTCTCTCAAAAATAAACCTTAAAAAATGTCCTTTTGGTCAACAGAATCCCAGGCCTCTTGGTCGTGGGAGTGGAGGGAATATTGTACTGCGTTTCAATCACAGCACAGCACATTCGTTGGCCAGTGGCTACCGCACCGGGGAACCCTACGTGGATAAAGGGGGAGTTTCTAGAAGATGGCTTGCGTAGGCTTTTATCTTACTGTGACCCCTAGGCAGAATGTAATAGCATTTTTGGCTCATGTTGCTGGCATCGCGGTAAATGTTTGCTACAGGAAGTTAATCATTTGAATGATAAACCTCCCAGCATTTGAATTATGAACTGGGCGCCTGCTTGGCACGGCCGTTGGTGCCAGCTGGCTGATCTTGAGCCCGTGACACTTGATTGTCTTTTGCTTTCCTTTGAACAAGTCATCTCTCAGCTGTCTTTCTTGTAAAGTGAAAATAAATAGCCTCGATTCCATGTTGCATCGTAACGTATTGTTTTCCTCAGTCAGGGAGTCATCACGGAGCTCTTAAGCGGTATGTGGGTAAACACGACATTAAACACGGGGCCTCACTGTCTGATGGGACATTAAACTCAAGGCGATTGAGGCCGGCTCGGCCGTTGCCCTAACTTTTCATTTTTCAGCCCCGTAAAGATCCTCTTGGCTAACGGTGAAGCGGTTCCTGTTCATCGCACCTGATTTTTCTTCCGTAGCCACAGGGCTCGCTTTGAAGGAGCCAGAGCCCTGTGCCGACCGAGGAAGAGGAACAGCAGGCGTGTACAGACGTTGGATGGAGATTTCACCGCGACGTGCGTTTGGTTCGCTTGTCATGTTGGGTCGCTCTTACTGAAGTCGGAAAGAAAGTGCATTCTGGTGTCGGGTGAACATGCTGGAGCTTCACGATGAAGGCAGGAAGTGAGGATATATGTCCCTGAAATCAGGTCGATGTGGTTTTTTGCTAAGTTTTCATGAATGCTGAAAAGAAAAGGCTGGCGAGCTTGAGAAATGCGCAGGAAGGTTCTCTCGGGGCCAGGAGTGGGTGAGGCCTGCCTCATTGCTTTTTGGTCTTCCGTTTATCCCTTTCTGAATACGAAGAAAATATACTTTGAGATATAGTTTTGAACTAAGGAAAATTAATGGCCCCCTTTGAAAAGCAGACTCTGTTCTGGTCTCAGTCTTTCAGAAAGTTAAGAAACCATTCTGACTGTAGTTGGGAGCTCCTTTTTTCTTTCCTTCTCTCTAGCTCACTTTTAAGTTATTGTTTAGGTCTTTCAAGGGCGAGGCACACCCTCGTTTACCCCAGCTGGGAGCTTCTGGCAGACCCTGCAGATACACGTCGGTGGGAGGCGCCCAAGTTGAGAGGCGGGGCTTGGTTCCTCCAGGTTTATGAGGAGCATTAGCCTTGCTGTGTAGACCATGCAGTGTCAAAACCCAGACCAGACGAGATCTAGTGCATGCTGGGTCTTTCAGAAATCTGAGGTGGTTTAATCCTTTTGCAAATCAGTGGCGACCTGAGTGGTTCTCTGACCACCGTGTGTCTGAACTGTCGCTCACCAAAACGGGAAGCAAGTGAAGCCCTTTGTGTGCATTCGAGATCGTCACGGAACAGATTGCTGGGTAGACACGTATTTACATTTACATCTTCAGACGTTTAAAAACCTCTACTGATCGTAAGTCAGGGAAACTTGTGTTTCCCTGCAATGGTGAGGAATTACAGTGACTCAGCCTCTCGGGGAAAATGCTGTGAATGTGCCGGATAATTGATCAGGGAGAAGGACACAGTGACAGTGTGGAGTCTATAACAGTCAGGCATGGTATTCTCATATTTCTACTTAATTGTCTGTGCGGGAGATTAGGATGATTAACTGAGCTCCGCATTGGAGCCGGGGGAGACATCAGTTAGGGACAGACCCGCAGAAAAGAACAACGTGACCTCGTCAGCAAGTGCTAAACAGGCCTGGCTTCCTGGCCGGTGATGGTGTGGTGTCCAAAGGCCGGGTGTAAAAATCTTGTTCTGCCATTTACAACAGGGTGACCAAAGGTGGCAATTGACCCTGGACTTTTTTTTTTTTTTTTTAGTAGAACTACTAGTCTGTGCTTTACTCAGGTCTAAACATGACACCAGGGGTGCCTGGGTGGCTCAGTTGGTTAAGTGTCTCACTTCGGCTCAGGTCATGATCTCTCGGTTCATGGGTTTGAGCCCCGCATCGGGATCTGTGCTGACAGCTCAGAGCCTGGAGTCTGCTTTGGATTCTGTGTCTCCCTCTCTCTCTCTGTCCTTCCCCTACTCTCTGTGTCTCTCTTGCTCTCAAACATGAATAAACATTAAAAAAATTAAAGATGACAGTAAAATTTGGTGCTTGTGAATGAAACAGCAAGTATGTGAGTTGGCCGTGTAATGGGAGGGCACTGTGTAAAGTGAGTTATTCTAATTAATTAGACAAATAACATCCTCACAATACATATGGTATGAGATTTCTTTCTCCTGGTTCGTTTCTCCTCATTGGCAACTATTGATGAAATAAACCTTGCAGTGGGTAAGGTCACCATTCCTGGTCTGGAATATTCTAGAATGAGGGTCAGTAGAACTCAATGATTAGCAAAGTTTAGAAAATCTGTTCTTCTAGTCAAATTGGGTCACTCACTGTCTTTTAAAATGTAACACATACAATGCCATTTTTGTTCCTGGCATTCAGAGAGTGTGATTTCTTAGAACTCACTCAGAAATGATCATTGCTCCTGCCATTGTCTTGCCTTGGCACACTCTTCCTAAAAGTCTTCCCTTTATCTTAGACCTTGTTAAGAGGTAAACTGAGGCATATGAAACGTTTTGAGAGTTCATTGAGCAAAAATCATTTTGAATTGGGGAGCGCCACCTGGGAAGTGGTTAGGGGTGCTCCCCGGACAGGAGCCTGGGAAGGACTTAGGTTAAGAAGGTGCAGAAGCAAAGGAAATCTTGACTGGCGATGGCCCAAGGCCTTGTTGGCTCTTTGTAATCAGTTGCCCTTAGGTTTTTTTTTTTTTTTTAAATTTTTACTTATTTTGAGAGAGAAGATCCAGAGTGGGGAAGAGGCAGAGAGAGGGAGAGAGAGAATCCCGAGCAGGCTCCATTGTCAGCTCAGAGCCCGATGCAGGGCTCAAACTTCCAAACTGTGAGATCATGACCTGAGCCAAAATTAAGAGTCAGACACTTTACCAACTGAGCCACTCAGGTGCCTTGGCTGTCCTTAGATTTCAATTTTATACTTTGGAGGCATTTACAGGCTCAGATTTTGGTTCTCTTACTTAGGCCACTTGGGCACTGGGGCCACATCAGTCTCCTGTTCTCCTCATTTGATTAATGCAACAACCGTAATTAAGTACCACATTTTATATAAAGTTATAGAGCACGCACTATCCTTAGAAGGTCTGTAGTGAATGTGTAATCTCCTGGATTGAGCGGTTACCCCTCGTACCCTGACTTCTCTCCTGAAGCGCATTGTAAATTCTCCACCGGAAGGAATACTCAGCGTACTTCAGCTGTTAGGCAGGAAGGCGGGGAGTCAGTGACGGCAGGAACGGGCAGATGGGTGGGGAGCTACCTGAGAGAAAAACAAATGAGAACTTGAGAGTAATTGGTCAGAAAGAGTTCAAAACCACATTTATTTGATAGGAAAACGTTTTGAAAATTAGTTTAAAGTTTGGTGGATTTGAGATGAAGGAGGCAAAGTGTTGACTGGAAACCACTGACCAAGAGATTTTAGAGGGAAAAAAAAGAATTGTAACTCTTACATTTAGAAAAAGAAAAATTGAGGGTGAGGTTGGACTGAGCAGTTGTCGGGTGGGGTCTTTCCGTCGCCTGCCGTCTGTGTTCAGTGGCGCGTGATGGTCGTACTTCTCATGCCGGGACATGCTGTGGAGTCTGTCTCCTGCAAGCCGCATACTGATCTTTCCCCACAAGGGAGTCTCCTTCCCAAACCAGAATGTTCTCCTTTTTGGACGGCAGCATTTGAAGTGACTCTGTGAGATCCTGGGAATAGAAACAATGTAGGGTGGCTGCATTGTTTTAGTCATTTACTTATTAATGTTTATTTATCTTTTATTTTGAGAGAGAATGAGTGAGAGACAGTGTGAGCAGGGGAGGGGCAGAGAGAGAGGGAGAGAGAGAGAATCCCAAGCAGGGTCTGCGCAGAACGTGGTGCGAGGCTCCATCTCAGGAACCTTGAGATCATGACCTGAACCGAAACCAGGACTCAGGGGTTTGACTGATGGAGCCACACAGGGACCCCTTTCTTCATATTAAGATGGAAAGTCTCCTCTACTTCTTTTCTTTTCTTTAAAAAAAAATTTTTTTTTAATTTTTGAGGGACAGAGAGACAGAGCAAGTAGGGAAGGGCCAGAGAAAGAGGGAGACACAGAATCTGAAGACAGGCTCCAGGCTCTGAGCTAGCTGTTAGCACAGAGCCTGACGCAGGTCTCGAACCCACGAACTGTGAGATCATGACCTGAGCCGAAGTCGGATGCCCAACCGACTGAGCCACCCAGGCGCCCCTCCATCTACTTATTTTCGTACCTCTTCAAACCAAGGTCAAAATAATGCAGACCTTAGAAAGAACAGGTGCTTCAGGATTCATAGCCCTTATTTAGAATGTCCTTGATGGAGCCAACTCCTCTTCGCCTGTGTGCCTGTGACTCCTCTGAGTTTTTCAGACATTATTAAGAAAATTTGCTTTTTTAGGCTATAGAGCTGTGTTATATAAAAGTAAAATTACTGACATTGCCTTTTCTCTACCCGTTTATTTTCCTGTTTGAAGTTGTCTTAACTATTTTCTTTTCCTGTGGAATTATCTGTCATACTGAGTTCAGAAACAGTATAGTTTCTTAGAACCCAGTCAAACATGGTCATTGCTCATGACCACTCAGCCTCAGGCCACGGAGAAGATATTAGAAGGTGTGCAAATTCATCTCACAGACCATGAAACAATCTTCAATCATGCTGACTTCTGCAGGCTCACCATTTTAAGAATTATTAACAAAACTGAACGAAATTCTTCTCGTCTTGGTGTCCTGCATTGCCCGCGTCTCACTGGCGTTCATAGTTTAAATGTACGGATGTAAAAAGCAGACTTTTGAAGATCTGAACAGTGATTTTCAGAGGGGCAAAGAACAGAGACTGTTTCTAGGGTCTCTACATGTGGATAAGACTGGACGTTCCGAGGCTCTTTTGTACAGTTTTCTTCCCCTGTTTGAGGAAAAAGGAAGTACTTACCTGAAGTTTCTCTGAGAGAAAGTGTAATATCGATAGGTGTTAATAAACCAAATTCAACCTAATAAGTGTGAAGATCTAATTGGTTTTATTAAGCTATTCATGAATTGGGCAGCTCCCATAGCACTAGGGTAGCTCAAAGAAGTTGTTCAAAATGGAAGGGTTTATAGAAGAGAAGGGTTGTTCCAGGCAAGGCGGATTTCCCTGAGGGGAAGAATAGGGCATTGTCATGCAGATTTCCTCACCTTCCCTTGGGGGATTGGGAGGGTCAGAGAGGTTTGCACTGATTGGAAAATTCCTGACTGACTGGTGAAGACCGCATTTGTGGGGATGGTTGAGACCACAGTTAGATTAGCTGGTAAGCCCAGGTTGGGAACTCTACCTAACAGATGCCATTTGGGGTCTATAGTTTTCTTTTTAACACACGGCTTTAAGTATAACACAGAGGAGTAAAAAGAGAAGAGAGAAAAAAGGCAAGCGATAAATGTATCTTCTCGAGGTAATTAACTTATTGGTTGTACTTGGAATGTGTCATTATTTGCTGCATTATATCAATTAAATTATTTCCTGCACATTAATTTCATCTTTTGTAGTAAAACCTAACTGCTCTGTGAGGAGAGAAGACTGCACATGGCCTGACGTTAGCCCCTGGGTTTGTTTTGGTTCCTGTTTGTATCCTTGGCATCCAGCCCAGTGCCAGGCACATAGTAGGTGATTAATAAATAGTTCTTGATTAAAGGAGAGAATAAAAATGGGAAGAGGATATTATTTACAAGTAATTAAAATGATTTTTTTAATGTTTATTATTTATTTTTGAGAGACAGACAGACAGACAGACAGGGTGCAAGTGGGGAAGGGGCAGAGAGAGAGGGAGACAGAATCCGAAACAGGCTCCAGGCTCCTGGCTGTCAGCACAGAGGCTAACGCGGGGCTCAAACTCACTACCTGCATGATCGTGACCTGAGCCGAAGTCGGACGCCTAACTGACGGAGCCACCCAGGCATTCCCTTACAAGTAACTTTTTAAAAATTGGCTTGGTTCAAGGGAGTTCTTGAAAAGGAGGCTAACTAAAATGTTTGGTCATTTTGGCTGCTGTCTTCAGCAGCAGAAAACACAAACACGCCTGTAAGCAAGCACGTGAGAAGACCTGAAGTGGACGGACGGGGCAGCTGGCATCGGCAGGCGACCAAGAGGTGTTCCTGACACCGTCCTTTCCTGTGTTCCGTGCAATTTTGTTTTCTTGGCAGCAGTTTACTAAAGAAACAGAGACAGGCTCACTCTCAAAAGAACCCTCCTCTGAGCGAGGTGGAAGCATGTTAGCGAGTCGATAACGGCAGCCTCTAGGAACTCAGAGGTCTCCTCAGTCCTGCGTCAGAGAGACGTAAAGTGAAGACGTAGGTGTTGGACTCAGTGGTGCTCCGACGACTGGGGCAGCTTCACTCCGGACTATAGAATGGGTCACTTACCTTCACTTCCTCACGCTTCCGCTTAAGAGATACCTTTTTCTTGGGCTGGGAAAAACAGTGTTCTCTGTTGGTCTTTTATGTAGATCAGTGCTGCCCAGTGGAACTTTCTGTGCTAGTGGAATGTTCTGTATCTCTGCTGTCTAGTATGGTGGCCACAAGCCACATGTGGCTCTTGAGACCTAGTAGGACCAAGGAACTAGATTCGTCATTAATTTAATTGAACTAACTAGACTTTAAATAGCCACACTGGCTAGTGGCTGCCATATTGGACAGTAAGTTCTAGATTGTAGCCCCAAGTGTTCTGTAGGGGAACGAGCACGGGTTTGGCGTCAGATGGAGTTTGAACCCAGTCTTTTATAGGTCACAGGAACTCTGACATATCAGTGCAGTTAATAATGGTGCTTGAGGGGAGTATGGGAATTAACGAATATACTGATGTCATTCACATACATTAGATAGTTAGAGAGACAGAGTGACCGATGTATGTTAGGCCAACTTTGTTCTTTCTTTCTAGATCTTGTATAGTTAACAGTAATTGCAGGTTGTTAAGGAATTACTTTGGGACAGACACTGTGCAGAGCACCTCATGTGCTATAAAGGTAAGCAAAGTGACCAGGGCGGTATGTGATGTAGCCCGGCTTTGAGCCTAAGGCTGAACACCAAACCTACGTGTTTATGTGTCTAAGTGTATATTTACTTACTTACTGCAGTTTTGCCTTCTAGCTCCTTGAGTCTGGGAAGAGTGGCTCATACTTCTGTTCAGTCTCGCTCAGCAGAGAACCTGGAAGTGAACAGGTGCCCAGCGTGTGTGTACTTATGATATTTGGTTGGCCCATGTCCTATAGAATGCCTTGGCAAGTAAAGGTAGCATGTTAGGGGTGGCCATGTCACTCCCCAGAAGCTCTTAGCAAACAGTGTCTTCTTTCCACTTGCTTCAAAGCCGAGAGAATCCCAGAGTGCCGTGGGATGGGCACGGTTTATGCAAACATCTTGGAAGACTCGCATCTAGACCTCCACATCGCCCACAGTGACCCGCAGCACTTTGGCCAGAAAACCGTCTATGGGCCTTATCCCAGAAACAGCCTCAGGGTGTATTTTGGGGTGTCAACTTGCAAAGACATTCTGAATGTCAGTCTCATTGTCTATAATCTTGGGCTATAGAAGTTTATTGTTGTTTTAGAAAAGAAAAACATAGATCTTTGGTTATTTTCGTGTTGTCTTCTATTCCTGATGTGATAGTAACAGGGGCCTGAGTCAGAGACTGAGGCCCAAAGACGAACAGTTGCAGCAGAAGGGGGACAATTCGTTCTGCTCCTCAGAAGGACCAGGTGCCTTCCCAACTCACAGTACGCTGAGAGGTGGACGTAGTTTTAGGGAGCTTGGCTGGAGGCAGGCGGGGGAGCCGACACTGACCCTGACTCTGGCCAGGTTGCTTAGGGGAGTAGAATTGACTCCCCCTTACCTTGGGCTCCCTATTCTTTGGGGACACCAGTATGTACTGGGCACGCTACACAGAGTGTGAGCAGATCTGGCCTAAGGCAGAACTGCTCTTGTCGCCAGTGGGTAATTGCCACTTTCCTGTCCTCTGCTCCAATCTCTACCTCTGGGACCAGGCGAGTAAGGGGCTGGGCTAGAAGAACTTATTGATGCTGGTCTGGGCCCTTACCTGATGTTTAGGGTCATATGGGGACCTCACTAGTATCTAGCAGAGTGTAAGATCCATCTCCCTGATAAGAGCAATTTCACAAGGGGACAAACGAAACCGTATTTGGCCTTCCTTTATATCTATCTCAATGACCCAAAACTGCCCTGGGTGTCCCATTGCTGTTGAGAATAAAAACGGAGACAAGGCATTATCATAAAAAATGGATGTGGCCTCCGTCGTGAGTGGTCCTGCTCTCTATAAGGGCAGCTTAGGATCAATTACTCTGAAAACCTAGTCATTATTTTCGGTAGACATTCCTTAAATATAATTGGCTTATTGCAGAAATTCTATTTAACTCATTTAGTTACTTGGAGTTAAATTTTTTATCCAATTTATCTTGGAGGTACACCAAGAAGTTACCTTTCATTAAAATTAGTTGGCCTTCGGGCACAATACTGAAAACTTTTACATGGTTTAAATGGGTAATTTGAAACATCTGCTTTAAAAATCTTCCGGGATAAAAAACTTACTTCTGAGCTCTGTAGTGCAAAACTTTGATACCTTTTGTTTGAGTGGACCTGTGTGGACTCTTCGGTAAGAAAACATGCCCATTCCCGTTGACCTTCCCTTTGCCTGTCTCCATGTATCAGTCACAGAGTTTTCTGTGCAAGCATAAATCCTGAGCTTTTATTAGAGGATTAAAACCGCAGTCCTTTTCTTTGTTTATGCGCAAAATAAATCAGTCTGTCCTTAATTGGCAGCATAGATTATCTGCATGTTCTTCCAAAGAGCTTTAACCCTTAAGCTGTAGGAAGTCAGCTTACACATTAGTCTAGAACATTTCTTTGAGATTACTTGAAGTGCGTGCAGTAATCTATTCTTGCTATTGTAAATTTTAGGCTTGGATCACTTCAGACCACTAGAGAAGCACGTATTCAGACAATCAGACAACAGTCTTGGCCTTAAAAAAACCACATACACATGTACAGTTTTTCCTTTGTCTTATGCGCGTGCCCGTGTATTTTGTCAGAGGAATGTTATTTGGGCGTTTATGGCAGGGCCGACGTGGGGGTGTGCTGGCCGCTCAGGCGGTGTGTCCTTCGCCGGAACCCACAGCATAGACATGTCTTAGGTCTCGGGACCAGAGAAAAACTGAACATCTGAGCATTTTTTTCCTCTTGACCATTGTTAGTTTTTAAGTCATTATTTCCCAAACTACATTCTGCAGAGCCCTTTTCATAGGAAGGCCGCTAACTGGTGCATGAAGACAAGCTCCCTGCGCCTCAGACCTTGCTGACCTCCAGTCTGATAGCGCGCTGATGGCCACGCGCAGGCGCAGGGAACAAGAAACAAATGTAGCTTTATTTTTATCCTCCATTTGCCAGTATTTCTTACACTGACTGTATTTGTGTGTGTGTGAGACCCGGCAGGACAGCATTAAATAGATACCAATTTGAGGAATACCATTGTCCTTTGATGCTTTTCCTCCGCGTTTTGGTTGCCGAGAGACTCGAAGTAAAATCTGCAAATGCTGAAATGTAAACCTCTCATCTCTGGCCTGGACGAGGTGGCCGTGGCCATGGCGGTGGAGCTCCGCTTGCGAAGTGTACACACCTGCTCCCGCTGGCCTGCCTGGCCCCGCGGGACTCGGCGCTGCCTTTCTCAGCAGCCACGACGTCAGGCTCTGCCTTAGTTTCCCCGTTTATTTTAACTATTTACCTCTTTCTGTCCTAGGCGTTTTACCGACTCTGGCTTTCGTTTTTGGTTCAGTTCTTCTAAAGGCATAGTGAAGGCTGGATCCGTAGAGGAAGCATCAACCTCACGGCTTCTCTCCGGTTCTGCAGCCCAACATTCAGTCTTGCGTCCTGGCCCTGGGAACACAGTTGCCAGCACACTCCCGAGTTGCTCCTTCTTACGGCCTTTATTCCTGCCACCTTGTCTGCCTCTTTCCTTTCTGTTTTCTTCAGATTGCCAACTTCTTTATTGATTATTTCATGTTCTGGGGGCCTGGGTGCTCAGTCGGTTAAGCAGCCGACTTCTGCTCAGGTCATAATCTCACAGTTCATGAGTTTGAGCCCCGTGTCGGGCTCTGTGCTGACAGCTCAGGGCCTGGAGCTGCTTTAGATTCTGTATTTCCCTCTCTCTCTGCCCCTCCCCTGCTCGCACGCTGTCTCCCTTCAAAAATAAATAAAATATTAAAAAAATTATTATCCCGTTTTTTACATGGTTGCGACAGCTGGCCCTGGTCCTTCAGGCACGAGATGATGGCACCAAGAGCTAAATGTTTACTTTTAGTAATTACTTGAAAATAAATAGGTGGCTCTCTTTCCAACGTCTGAGCAACCCAGTCAGGTGGAAATGGGGGAGACGGCACAGATGGGCCACGAGGAGGAGAGTTGGCGAGGCGTCTTGGAGGAGGGGAGAGGTCAGGCAAGGCGCGGCACGCCACGCTTCTTTAAGATGCGTGACCTGCTGGACTGAGAGAGCGAGGGGCGACCGGCCCTGGAGACCTCAGCCCTGCCCCTGACCGGTGGTGCCACCTGAATCAGAGCAGAGGAGAGAAACCTCGTAAATTGTCGGCGTGTTCCCAGATGCCTGGGTCTGGGATCCTGGTCTGCAGGGGCACGGAGCCCGTGGGTCTCTCCTCCAGACCCTGCTGGCTGTCGCCGGTGCCATCGGCCGTGCGCCTTTCTGGTCCCAGCTGCGTGCCGCCTCCACTCAGCCGTCCCGCTGTATTTGAGGAGCAATGCCTGGTGCCTGCGTCCTTGATCACAGCTCTTCCGATTGAAGTCAGATGACCTGCACTCCTCTTTGCCGCTTCCTGGGTGTTCCGGAAAGGCACAGTGGGCATGGTGCACCGAGATCAGACGTTAAATTATTGAACAGGCCGTGTCTCTGAACTGTTTGATTAAAAGAAACACCACAGACCCTCTCCTGACCTTGATGCCACATCCTTCCTTTCATGCTTCGATTGTCAACATTGGCTTGTCTTCTTCAAATCTGACGTGGAGAATTTCATAAAAATTTCATTTGTCTCACGTTGGAAAGAACACACCTCACTTATTGGATCCAGGTCGTCGCCTTTTGCCTCCCGGATTCATCCTAACATTGCTACCAATTTGGTGTTTCTGAAAGATCCCTCCCATTGTGCCTGTCACGGCTGGAGACCCTTTGGTGACTCCTGACACCTCCAGGTTAAAATCTAAACACAGGGTTTGTTTTGGGGATTCCTAGGCTTTCGCACTTTAGATCCGATTGCTAGTTTTAGCTCTGTTTTCTGTTAGTGCTCCTTTCCGTAAGCCATTTTCTCCAATGACACTCATTTTTAAAGTTTCTGTTTTAAGATTTTTTTTAATTAAAATTTTTTTTTGTTTTGAGAGAGAGAGAGAGAAAGAAAGCAAGAAAGCAAGAAAGCAACTGGGGAAGGAGCAGAGAGGGAGAGAGAGAAAATCCCAAGCAGGCTCCAAGTTGTCAGCGCGGAGCCCGATACAGGGCTCAAACTCACAAGCTGGGAGATCGTGACCTGAGCTGAAACCAAGAGGCAGACCTTTGACTGAAGCCGCCCATTTGAATGTGTACCAGCACGGTCCCCAGTGTACATAATAATGATGATGATAGTCGCTGGGGTGGAAGTATTAGAACTTGTGAGAATAATGGTAATCACACTGAAGTTCTTGAATCATGTACCTTTTTTTTTTGTTTTCCATGCCTTGTCTGTTGTCTTCTTTCCACGTTTTTTCATCTATGGTAACATCATGTTTAGGGTTTCTCAGATCCTTTCTTCCTCTTTAGGCTCTTTCAGACCTAGAGATAAATTAGAAACAAGCTCTCTTCTCTGAGCCACTTGGATCCTCACTTTGCAACTCTTGGTTCACACACCCTTGCAAGTTTGCCTGCTAGCTTCCTTTTTCGTGTGTGATTAGCAAGTCCTCAGGCTGAAGGACTGACTGACATACTTTCCTTACAGGTGAAGGGCACCTACTTCAAATCCTCTGTGGTAGTTGAGTCTATATAGAAAATTAAATTCTGGTCTACTCAACATAGACGTGAACACACACACATGGGAACAATAAACTAGAGAAGGAAAACACTTGCAAGCAAATGGCACGTGGTGATTCTTCCCCTTCTATTATTTTCTTTTCCTTTGCTTTCTTCTTTTTTTCTTCCTCTTTTTTCCTTTCTTCCTTCCTCCCCCTCCTCTCTCTCTCTTTCTCTTCCTTCCTTCCTCTTTCTTTCTCTCTTTCTTTTCTTTTCTTTTTTCTTTTCTTTCCTTTTCTTTTCTTTTCTTTTCTTTTCTTTTCTTTTCTTTTCTTTTCTTTTCTTTTTTCACTTTCTCCCTCCTTCCCTTCCTCTCTCTCTTTCTCTCTCATTCTTTCTCCCTTCCTCCTTTGCTCCCTCCCCCATCTCTCTCTCTCTTTCTCCCTCCCTCTTTCCTTCCCTCTCTAACCTTCTTCCTGTCACTGGGCGACCTCCAAGGTATTAGGTTGCCCCAACCAGTCAGTGTGAAATGAGAACGTGAACTGAGTTGTATTAGTACACTTCTAATTGAAAATTGTCCCAGTTCAGCATTTAATTTAATGTGTAATCTTACAAGAGGCATGATTTGTGTTGAAGAATCCTGCAAGATTTAAAGAAACATTTTGGAAGAGATGTGTACTTGAGCCCACGCTCTCTTGATATGTTCTGGGACGGCCCCGCCAATACCATACCGGCGACAGTAGTAAACCCGATGATGGCACAGCGGGGGTGCGGCATGAAGACTTTGAGTGGACGGTTTGATAAGTTATACTCAAATTGCAGTAAAATGGAGAGAAACTTGCTGTCTTCTAATTTTAATTGTTTGGCTCGGATTTTCTTTGAAAAGATCTTCTCTCCAAGAGCAGCTGGGATTCCTGGGAATAGCACGGAAGACTCTGGCCCGGGGTGTGGTGTGGACGCCAGGGGGAGTGGCTGCGTCAGCAGGCCGGCCTCTCCCTCAGGCCGCGGGGGCACCTGCGCATCATTAATTTGGGGGAACTGTGGGTCTCACCTTGGGATCTAACCCACTTTTGATTTATGGATAAGTCCTAGACGGAAGTGTTAGAATACGTGCTGCCTCATTATAACAGCGTGTTAGTTTTCCTTGACCGTCTCTGGGTCTGACTCCTTACAGTTAACAATCTCATTGTTTGGGGAAGGATGATTGGCTGTCTTTGTGTGCCTCCTGTGGCATGTGCTGACGCAGCTGAAGAGTATTTGCGTGTGCCCAGGGGCCACTGATGAAATGAGAATCAGCATAGACTGACCAGTCAGCGCTTCGCAACGATTCTGTTTCCTCTAGCCGGATAAGACGGCGGAACCGGGGCCCGTGATATTTCGGTGTTTCTCTGAATTTCGCTACACCGGCCCTGGCCTGGAACCCCGGCAGCAGCAGTGATTTCTGGGTGTGGGGCTCTGCCCCCCGGATGTGTGCGGTGCCCCTGGACTTTGTCCCAAGGGAGGAAACGCCAGTGGGGTTTAGACAGTTCAGTGTAGCCTGGAATGTGGAGGGAAGAGCTGGAGAATAATTTGCACGCAGTCTGTTTATTATTGTCTAATTGTGTAATTACTACTTTTCATTTAAGTCATTCATTAAGTGTATTATACGGAGATTAGTTTAACGCCACTCAGTGTTTGGGGATTCGGAACCTTTGGAAATTTTTAGTGAGTGCACAGGGTGTTTTTTTTCCTTTCTTTTTTACTTCTCTGTCTCTCTCTCTCTCTCTCTCTCTCTGCTTCCTGATTAGCCCAGAAGCAATCCAGGTGAAACCATTTCTAGGCTTCTTGAGATACATGCCATGGGGAATAAATGAAAGATCAGTGGAAAATCCTCATAGTTCTTTACTTCCCATATGCTGTATTATTTCATCTCTTGTGTGAGGGATTTCAGTTTTCTCTGAATCCCTCCAACAGACTTGTTTGCGCTGTTTTCTTTTATATATATTTTCATTTCTACTTTTACTTTTTATTTATTTTTGAGAGAGAGGGTGGGGAGAGGGGAGAGAGAGAGAGACAGTTCGAAGCAGGCTCCAGGCTCTGAGCTGTCAGCACAGAGCCCAACGTGGGGCTTGAAATCATGAACCGCGAGATCATGACCTGAGCTGAAGTCAGTCTCTCAACCGACTGAGCCACCCAGGAGCCCCACTTGTCTGTGCTTTTTAAGGAGAAACTTAAAACTTGCAGACTTGTATTATGAAATCTCCGGAATGAGATGTTGATAATAATTACAAGACGAAATTAGGAGAAAGAAACAAAGGAAATAATGTAGATTTTGGAGTAGAACACACCCACGCCCACAGGTGCATTTTACTAGCAGCCTCAGAAGGAGTGGGATCTAGACTAGACTCTCGGAGCCCCAGTGCTTTTCGGGCATTGGCGTGAGATTAAGGACAGAGAAATGACATGTTCGCCAAACACAGTGGGGCAGGGCTTGGGAAAACAGCCGCGCAGGCGGGCTGAGTTCCTTCCTTAGCTGCGCCCTGCACAGTATGTTCATTCGGGTGCCTGAAGTTTTCTCTGTCTTAAGGATCAAGTAGGTTTGGTATAACCAGGCGTGATTAAATAGGGAGGCTAGAAGAGGTATGCCTTCCGTCCTTCAAGGAGAATCCACAAGCCGAACCGTGTCTCAGCATGCTTGAATGCACACGCAGTGCCTGTTTCATGTCCGAACAGGTGTCTGCTGTCAGGGGCATCTCAGAACTCGGGCTCAGGTCTCCCTGTGGACCGAGGTGTCTTCGGGTAACACCCCCTGCCTCCCTCTCCCCTCAGTCACCTCGTTCTCCCCAGTAGAGGGGAGCCTGACACTTCTGTGGTTCGTAAAAAGAACACACTGGAAAAGCCTGTCTCGGCCCCGCTGGCTTCCTCTGTCTCTCCTCCCTCGACGCCCCTTAGGATTAGCTGTCTGTCTAGAAGCCGTGTTCGCATCTGGAGCCAAATGGCTGACGTTCTAATCTCACTTCTGCTAGTGGCTAGCTGTGTGATCTTGGGAGGATTTCTTAAATTTGGGGTGTCTCCCTGTCTTTGTTTTTGTTTTTCTAGTTTGAAAATGCATGGTAGGATGGACTGCTCCCTTGGATGTTGTGTGGAAGAGCCTTTAATTAGTTGGAGATAATG
Source organism: Mungos mungo (assembly GCA_004023785.1). Classification (NCBI taxonomy): domain Eukaryota; kingdom Metazoa; phylum Chordata; class Mammalia; order Carnivora; family Herpestidae; genus Mungos; species Mungos mungo. The sequence goes on from PISW01001414.1 coordinate 221,468, forward strand.
GAGAGTCTGGGGGAGATAAACACATTTAAACCCTGCACGCACTGTTCCTCATCTCCAGGGAGAGCCAGCAAATCCTGGGATATGTGTTTTGATGGAGAGTGAAATTGAAGGACAGGATGTTGTATGTACGAGAAACGAGGCCTGGCACCTAACGCCCTCGGCAGGTATTTGTTGAGTGAGGGCTTTATTGAAAGAGGGAACGCGTACTTTGAAATCTCATCGGGTGATTCTGCTAAATACCCACCCCACTCCCCTGCAACACACACACACACACACACACACACACACACACACACACACCACCCATGCACACATTCACGTCACTTACAGAAATGCTTTGTGAGTCTTATTTCCTTGGGGGCTGATTCTTATTAAATTATCTATGATGCATATGCTTTGTCAGGATAGCAAGCTAGAATTGTTTTTCTACTTACAAGCATTGTTAAGAATATCCTTATTTTGCGCTATTTCGAAAAGTCATATTTACAGACCAGCAGCATTATTCTGAATTGAACTTGACAGATTCCAGCACTTGCTTCATGATCCAAATATAGTCTGTGTAATAGGTGGCAACGCCTTATGTAATCAGCATTGAGTCATTGGCTCCCAAGGGAGGGGTGAGTCACCGGAAGTGGTGTCTCATACCAGTAAAGGAAAAGCTGGGGGGCACGACCAGGGATTTCCTTCTGTGATCATCATGGATGTTTTAAAAGATTCAAACTCAAAATCTAAAAGTGATCTTTCTCCATTTTATATTCGTTAATACAGTATGTTACAGCCAGGTGGAGAAAATGATAATCCCTAGAATATCTTCATCTAAAATAATTATTAGCAGGCAGTCCCTCTGGCTTTCAGTTTGTATTGGAGAACATGCATAGTGGTCCAAGGAGGGTTCCTATCACTTAGTTATGCTGCTTTTTTATTCAATTTTGAAAATACATAGTAGGACAGACCCTTCCTACCTGGATGTTATGTGGGGTTATGACACAGTGGACTTTCTGCAGGTGAGGAATATGGAGGCTTTAAGAGAGTTCAACTCAAAGTGACACAGGGGTCCACGGCTGGGGTAAAAAATGCAGGTTATTTGCTGCTTGTAATTAGGTCATATCGTTTGATTAACTGTACAATAGTTTAGTGTTGGGGTAAAACAGAGAAAATAAACGCAGTTTACTTGGTATGCTCCTCCTAGATGGAAGACTGGTGTTATAGAATCTTTTTATATGCCCAGCGATAACGCAGTGCTTGGTACCACAATGACCTTCACCCCCGAGGGGCTCCCCGAATTCCAGGTACTACGGGAGGCGCCTGGCGGGCAGTGGCTAATTTAATTTTCACAACAACCTGGTAAATATGTTTATCCTGGTTTTTTAAATGGAAGAAAAAGTATTCAGTAAATAAACCCCAAAGCATGATCCGTCCAATAAAAATACACTTTATGCAACATTTTGCTGTAATAGACCCATGACATTTAGGAAAAGAATGTCAGAAGGATTTTGGACATCCCAAGTTTGGGCATGCATCTCCCATAAAGCATAAGCCCAGTGATCTGCAGAGTGCAGCGGGGCTCGTTTGGGAGGCGTGGGGGTGGGAGGGAGGCTTGGCTCACCCCCTAACTGCCCGCACCGACTGTGAACAGGGTCCCTGTCCCAGGGAGGGCCCCAGAAACATGACAAGTCAAGGTCCTTCAGTTGCGGAGAGCTGAGATTATGGACATTAAATTTAAGAATGCCCACGTATTTCTTACTATTTATTTCTACATTTGTTTTTCTGTGTTTGAATAATGCACTATGTACAGATTTGTATCCTGCATTTTCCCTTAAATTATCAAGGTGTTTCCCATGTCATTAGAAGAATTAAAATTCTTGAGTACAGATTTGATTATGTTAAGGAAATACTATTTATTTTTTTTTAATTAAAATGTTTTTTTACATTTATTTATTTTTGAGAGACAGAGACAGAGACAGAGCGTGAACAGAGGAGGGGCAGAGAGAGAGACACAGATTCTGAAGCAGGTTCCAGGCTCTGAGCTAGAGGTCGGCACAGAGCCCGACACGGGGTAAGATCATGACCTGAGCCAAAGTCGGACGTGCAACCCACCAAGCCACCCAGGTGCCCCTATTTTGAAGTATAATAAAGACATTGTAACATTTTAAAACTCCTTTTGACACATACTGAATAATTTACGGATGAGATGCTCTGAATGGGAGAATCTTGTTTAGAAATCTATGTCTGAGGGGGGTGAAGACAGCAAGAGCGTACACCAAGTAAGTGTGGTAACGTGAGAATTGCTGCTGCTCCGGGATGGGAACTCATTCTGTACGCCGTTCTCTGTACTGTGTGCGTGTTTAAACATTTCCACGATAAAAAGTTACAATTCTTTACAAATCCAGTTTCTAAAATCTTTATGATGTACACAATATGGGTATGTTCTAATTTATTTAATCTTCTATTGTTTGGGTACATTTTATGATTTTTCTGATTCATGATCATATGTGATCCAGCAATCAACATTTTCGTGATCACATGTGATCCAGCAAGCAGTACTTTCCCCCCACTTCTTTGTGTGTGACATTTCATCCACATTTAAATTTGTTTTTCAGGTAGATTAATTGCCATTCTTTTTAAAAAAATATTTTTAGTGTTTATTTTATTTTTGAGACTGAGACAGAGACAGAGCTTGAGCTAGGGAGGGGCAGAGAGAGAGGGAGACACAGAATGTGAAGCACGCTCCAGGCTCTGAGCTGTCAGCACAGAGCCTGATGTGGTCTTGAACCCACAAGCTGTGAGATCATGACCTGAGCCGAAGTCAGGTGCTTAACTGACTGAGCCCCACAGGCGCCCTGATTTATGGCGCTTCCATTCCTATGGGAGTGTTAGCATTAGTTCATACTATCAGAATTACACACCATCCTTTAAAAATATATCTTTAATTGCTCTTTCATTAAAAATATTGGAAGGATATGTATTTCCTGAAGTATAAGACATCTATGCTGAAGGCAGAAAACACGGAAGCTGCAGGCCAGTCACCAGCCCGAAGGGAAATCACTGTTGAAATGGGGTGATGTTTCACAACAATCTTTTTTTTCCCAAAATATTTTGAAATATTCTCTGCTGTTCAGTTATAATGATAGCTGGAGGCTTTAGACAACTTTATTTTGTAACTTTTTTTTTCCTGGTACAGATGTGAAGTGTCTCACATCTATTATTTACTACCGCAATGTCAAATAAAGTTAGAGAGAAGTTTCAGAGAAAAAGATAAATTTGAAAAAGACCATCGTCCCCGAGTGCGGGAGTGGCGGAGGAGCGTCTTGCTAGGCGCGCCGTCAGGGCGGGGGTTCCGCGTGCGGGTCTGGGGCCGGCTCTCCCGAGCACGGCTTCACTTTCTCCTCGTCACCAACAAGCCTCGTTTGGGGTTTACCGGGGGGAAGCCGAGGACTCGACTAACAAGATGGCTCAGAAAACGGCCTTCACTTCTCGTCCCCACCTTGGGGGCGGGCCGGCCCTGGGTGTGGCTGGTCTGTCCGTATCTTGTGCTCTCCTGAGGGATGGCTGTGACACCTGCTACACCTTCTTCTTGAGATGCCGTTTTCTTCCATTTTGTAACATTATGAAGGTAATAAATGCTCTTGGGGAAAAAAATTCCAGCAGAACCAAAGAGTGTGATAGAAACAAAGCGTATACACAGGTGTTTAGACTACGTTCCCCTGAGTGTTGGACTCCCAACAAATCCTCTGTGTCATCAAACCTGTCGTGAATACTGTTACCAGAGTTGCAAAGGGCATAGCGACGTCCTAGGAGTGTGTCGTCCTTGGCTTGATGCCCCGCGATGTTGCCCCAGCAGGGTGGCCGGCTTGCTGCCTGAGGGGGTGGGGGCTTTGCCTAACAGGGCCGGCCTCCCCCTGCCCCACCATGGCCGCTCCCCACCCTCGCACACCCTGACCCTCTGTTGTTTCCTGGTCACTGAAGGATTCATCAATCAGGACGCAATGGGTTGTGGTCTGGCATCTCAGATAATGAAATTGGCAGCCACGGTCTGGAGCCACGAGGAGCTCACTGCCCATGGAGCCCAGTTGTGACTAATGAGAGACCTGGACAGAGCGGTTCCCCCCTCCCGCCCTCTGGTGGGCTGTTCTCAACCTCGGGGTCCTGAACAGCCCATCTCAGGTGCCCCTTGGGGCCAGATGGGTGCACCCACCCAAAGACCCGCCTCATGAGGCCACGGACAGGACGGTACTATGTCACTTGCATTGCTTCTTTGCCTCCCCTCCTGCCATGGGGTTGTGTCTCTTAAATAAAGCATCAGTACTTATTCAGTCATTGCCTCAGTCCTGGCTTTCTGGGTGACATGAGCTCAGGCAGAGTTAGCCGGGTACAGAGGGAGGTAACGTGTCCCAGGGAAGACACACGGAATGTGCACAAGCTTGGTGGGTGAGGGGACACAGTAGGTTTAAAACGAATGGCAAATGCGGTGGAGAAAGAAAGAGAGGTGCCTGGTGTAAACTGGAGGGGGGCAGAGGCATTGAAGGTGGTGCAGACCACAGGAAGCAGTTTGTCTGGATTCTAAGAGCAGTAGCCGCAGGGTTGCAGGCCGGAAGGAGGTGGGATTGGGGATGGGGCAGTGAAGGTGGAGTTGAACTTGAACAGAGCACTGGCTATACTGCATAGACTAGATCAGACTTGGGAAGTAGGGTTGGTTGATCCATTAGGAAGGACCATTGCAGGGATGGCCGACCTGAGCTCAGATTCCTGTGGTAACAGACATGGAGGAAAATGGGCAGATTTGAGACTTACTTGGGAGGGAAAACGGTTAAGAGTGTTACTAGTTGGGATGTGTGACCTGAGGCACCAGATGGTTTGTTTCTAGGGGTCTAGATGAGCTGCTTTGGGTGCTGGTGGCACTCACGCAGTGGGAAACACTGGGACAGGGTGAGGTCGGGGAAGATCTGAAGTTTGGTTTTGGGGACATTACTGTCTTGTGAGCAGTGTGACATTCATCTGACCTCAGAGGAGTGATCTGGGCTGAGGACAGATATCCGTGAGCCTTTGGTTGAGCTGCTGATTAAGCTGGGCGAGGAAAGGAGGATGGGATAGGGGCTGGCTGGGCTCCCTTGGGATTTCCTGCTTTCAGATGACTGACAGTGTGGGTTGCGGTCAGCCTCTTGCTCAGTACAGCTGGGTAACAAAGCGTCCCCCTCTCAACCCCAAAGTTGAAGGACACACTAAAGAGCACGAGTCTGGCCCGAATTATGTCTAGAGTGCGTTTGTCCAACGTGGGCCTTTTGGACTACGATTCACTCTTCTCACATTATTAGGGGACTGTTTTATTTCTCAAATCATTGGACATGATGGAATTCTTACTCTGAAGTGTCAGTCGCTAAGACTGGCTGTCTCAACCCTCGATCGTCCTGATTCGTGAAAGAACCCATAAGCGGGTCTCAGTATCCTGTACATTCTGTATGGCTGTCTTGGGAAGGTCGCAGGAACAGATGAGATTTAGAAAAATAAGTGGCACATAGTTTGACTGCTTCAGAAAACAGCCCCACAACTCTGTGGTTAGGAGGGCGGAGTGATGGGGTGTCTGGGTGGCTCAGTCGGTTAAGCATCTGAGAGCGGCTCAGGTCGTGATCTCGTGGTCTGTGAGTTTGAGCCCCGCATCAGGCTCTGGGCTGACAGCTCAGAGCCTGGAGCCTGCTTCGGATTCTGTGTCTCCCTCTCTCTGTTCCCCTCCCCTGTTCACACTCTGTCTCTGTTTCTTCCTCAAAAATAAATAAACATTAAAAAAGGCTTTTAATTAAAAAAAATAGGGTGGAGGGAGATGAATGTGGCTAAACACTTTCCTGTAGGTTCCAGACACCATGTTTCTGAGTGAGGTTACTTCTACCAATTTCTAAAGAGTTGACAACTTTGAGAATAATTAGGTGTAGGCTGCTGATTAAGTTTAAAGCTGAAGCATGAGTTTCTCTGTATTTAGAAGCAATTCTCTTAGACTCTTGCAAATTACTTACAAATACCTTGTTTCCCCAAGAAATTCAGATTTTCTTTTAGTAGAATGTTGACTGGAGGCGCCTGGGTGGCCCATCGGTTGAGCGTCCAACTTTGGCTCAGGTCATGATCTCACAGTTCATGGGTTTGAGCCCCTTGTTGGGCTCTGTGCTGACAGCTCGGAGCCTGGAGCCTGCTTCGGATTCTGTGTCTCCCTCTCTCTCTGACCTTCCCCTGCTCATGCTGTCTCTGTTTCTCTCGCTCTCTCTCTCTCTCAAAAATAATAAATAAAAAAATAGTATGTTGACTGGACAGTGGGGTGCATGTGTCATAAATAGGTATATTATTATGTGGCTCTTATAAAGCTTCATCCTTGGTATCTTCTGCTCCCTATATTCTGTGTGCTCCTGTACAGAATATTGTTTAATATTCCTGAAAGTAAATTAGCTATGGCAGGCATCTGCAACTGTATATTACTAGTATATTCTCTAAGTATTTAGGACCCTGAAATTAGCAGAACGTGGGTGATTATTGAGTTGGCAATCACTGTTAGCCTCTTTATCAGGGAGCATTTGGTCTCCTGCTTTAAATGCTTTCAGGAGGGGACAGCTCGTGGGGACAGTGAAAGCACTGTGTCCTTTCTCACGTCTATCCTTTGGTGGGAAACTCCATTCCTTTTCTAACTAGCCTCCAGTCTCCATTTCCCCCTACCCATCTGTTCTTCACCTTTTGCCATTTCCTACTTACAACTGGCAGGTAGGACACATTTGTGACAGGATACAGTCTAAACTAACGATTCGTTTCCTGGTACAGAGAAAGCATGTCTGAGTAAAGGTGTAGGTGGATCAAGACATTTCACCCAATCAGCGTGAGTTTGTATTTGAACGCAAATGTATTTGGATACGTGGAGAAAGCTTACATAATTTCATAATGTAAAGAAGATAAAATAAGAAATGAAAATGTAAAAGAAAATTTCTTGGCAAAATTTTCTCAGCTCGTGAAAATATGCTGACTGTGGAATAAGAAAGTATTTGATATAAATCCTACTATTACAAAAAGGGTGGCGTGTTTGTTAATTATAGATAATGTTCTTATGCATATGTGACGTGATAAATGGCTACCGACTTGGCCTGTGGCCCATCCACTGTTGATACTTCTGTTCTTTGCTGCTAACAAAATTCCAGTTTTGTTTACATGGCACTGTGTTCAGCTTTGGTGGACAAATAATGGTTGGTTTCAGAATCATAGCAGCTCTGTGTTTCTGTGAAAGTGAATGTTCTGAGGGGCGATGAGAACCGAGTTCTAGGAATTAATCTCTGACGGGAGTCTGATGGACTTCTCTGGGAAACTCTTCCTTCTTGACAAGAGAGCGATCTGTAAGGAGAAAATCCTTTATTTTTGGCTGTCCCATGCTTTCTGTATTTGGCATGATACCTGGTGCTGTGGCAGCCATCTTGCGACAATGAAGATTTAAGCCTGAGAACAAGGCCAAGGCCCTTAGACAAGGTTGAGAGAGCCTGGGCTTAATGGCTTCCTTGAACCATTGAATCAGCCTTGTGACTGCCTCTCAAACAAGTTCTTTTTAGTAAGTCCTAAATATCCTTATGCACATAGCCACCATTAATCAATTTTTTGATTACTCTTGTTAAAATAAACTTTAACTTATGTACTATAATTTGATATACATAGAGCATTTTTCAACCCTGAGAAGCATAGTGTATCTTTGTCTTTCTCAGGAGTTATTTTTCATCCTGGTTTTATCAGTCCAGAAACAAAAGATGATCAATGTAAAATAATTTATTGTGGGCATCACCGATTGCTGAGTAATGATAGACTGTGGATATAGGTTCATCCTGAAAATAAACACAAGGCTTCTTTTTATGGTTCACGAAAGAACATATGGTTGGGAGACTTCTATCAATCATTCCAAAAAATGTTAGAATCTGAGAACTTACATTTCTAGTTATAAACTTTTTTTTTTTTCAAATGCCATATCTTTGAGGAAATGAAAAAGTTCATTATGAGGACTTCTGAATCTTACCTGGACTGGAAATTGAGGAAAAAGTTCCAGAATATGAATTTGCTTGAATGTGTAGTTTCTATTAGTGACGGTTCTCCAGAGAAACAGAATCAATAGAATGTGTGTATGTACATATACATATTTCTTAAATGTAAATCATGAATATATATAAAAAATACTGTAAGTGGCTCACATGGGTGTGGAAGCTGACAAGTCTAAATTCTGCAGTGTAGACCAGCACACTGAACACCCAGGGAGGAATTAATGCTGCCAGGTGAATCTGAAGAGAGTCTTCTGCTGGTAGAATTTTCTCTTCTTAGAGAGAGGTCTTTGTTCTGTTAAGGTCTTCAACTGATTGGATGAGGCCCACCCACATTATGGAGGCAGTCTGTCTCAGTCTACTTATTTAAATGTTCTATGTCATCTAAAAACTGCCTTCACAGAAACCTCTAAGATAATGTTTGACAAATATCTGGGTGCCGTGGCTCAGCTAAGCTGACACATAAATTTAACTGTCACAGGAGTCAAGTGCTGAGTTAATAATTTAGTGTGTCAAGCTGTAAAATGTGCCAAGAATGATGTCATTACTCTTATGCTACTCGTTGTGATGAATTTTATAAAAAAACAATTTTTTTCCAAATTCTAGTTTATGCATATGTGGCTAAAAAAAGACTATGGAAAAAACCCAAATTTCTCTGAAGCCCTGAAGATTACAATAAAGCTGATGAATGCTTTGCCACCAAGTAAAATTTTTTTATATAGGGAATTAATTTAGGGGGAAAATGGTTGAAGTATTAACTGATGAATTATCAGTTCTGCTGGGTTGTACCCGGGATATTCGGTGGAAAGACCAAGCAGTAGCAGATTGTCCAGGTGGTGCCCTGAAGGTTGTCAGTGACAAACAGAATTTGCTTATTTTCCACAATGACCCACCATTCGAAAGTCTATCAGAATTTTTGAGATTCAGATTAGAGTATCTTCTCACTGGGCTTGAAATTTCTAAAAAATGAAGTGATTTTCATCCTGTGGTTGGGAATTTCTTCTGAAGATGCTTTCACTCCTCAAGGGAGGGGGGAAAATAAAACCAACGGCCTACTCATTTCCAGAGGGGAAGTAGTGAATAACTATGTTCTAAGGTATTACAAATCAAAACAGAACGTTCTAAGAAGAATACTCTATGACTTTTTTAATCCTTCCTCCTAAGCAAGATCATGGTTCATCCAATGATACTTAGAACCTCTGTCCTCTAAGAACCATCTGAGAACTTTTTAGACAGGAAAGAGCGGTAGATACTATTAAAAAAATTAAAGCTTTGCCACATTCCACTGTGGTTGATAGCGTGTCGTATTGGGATATGCCCAAAGGTTTGTTTGTGTTTGGTGAGATGCTGTTCACACCGTTGAGCCCTGGACCCAGCAGGAGCCATCAACATGGATTCCTCCAAAATTAATGTCCACCCCAGGCTCGTGAGTACCCGCACCGCGGGTCCGGTGGAGCCACGTGATAGGCACCATTCCACAAGCTTCCTTCTTTGTCTCTTTGTCCAATGAACCGATTTCTTTTCTTTTGAAAACATCCAATGTCAAAAAGAAAAAAAAAAAAGACTTAACTGGATGGACCACAAAGGTTGGCTCATGAATACCTGGAATGGACTGCTGATAAATTATTGAAATTAGCCCCTAGAAACCATGTCGCAGTCTTGTCAGAGGGAAACATGCTTGTCCATATCTACAGCCTGAACTCGCTCTGGTTTGGGAACACCAGGGAAAAGTACCAAACACTTCAAGCTTCCAACATGACAGTTTTCAAAAGAGCTAAGCATGTCTGGCCAACACATGAGCTTCGAAAATGTTGAACCCGCACCTGGGGGGAAGAAACCTCCAGCAACATGCAGCACCTGCTCCGGCCACAGATGAAACCGTGGGGCGCCGATGCCTCCGTCTTTAATGGGGATCTCAGAATGGCAGTGGTCTTGAGTGACCTGAAGGAAGGCAGGTGCGCCACGTCTGAGGAAGAACAAATCCAGAAGCGTCCGTGGCGTCCAGTGCCCTGGCAGAGAAGGAAGCTTGTGCAAAACTCTCCTCAGAGATGGTCAGTTTTAGCAGATGAACCAGAAACACCTTAACTTTTAAGATTACCATGGGATTCATTTGGCATAATTAACTTCCAGAAAGTAACTCCTCGGATTTGGTTGTGAGGTAAATCGCTGCTCCCTTGCTGGCTGGGGGCGTGGCCCCATTGTTTAAATCTGTATATAGTGGGGCAAGTTGCTTCATGCGTATTGTTGTCTGTGTAACCAGAACAGTGTAACTGGATCGATATTGAACATGAGCTATGTTTTCTCGCTCTTTCATGATGCATCGAATCCAGACCTTGTAGGGGCGCCTGGGTAGCGCAGTCTGTTAAGCATCTGAGTCTTGATTTCAGCTCAGGTCATGATCTCATGGTTCATGATTTCAAACCCCATGTTGGATTTGGTGCTGACTGTGCGGAGCCTGCTTGGGATTCTCTCTCCCTCTCTCTGTCCCTCCCCTGCTTGCACATGTGTGTTCTCTCTCTCTCTCTCTCTCTCTCTCTCTCTCTCTCTCTCTCTCTCTCAAAATAAATAAATAAATTTTTAAAAAAGAATACAAAACTTGTAGCCAGATCATAAGATTAAGTTGTGTGTGTATGAATATAATACTAAAGCTCTCATTCCTTTGTTTTATTTTTAGTTTCAATATTTAATGCATTTTTGAAATTTCATCTAACATTAAAGGTGGGCAGGAGATGTTTCTGTTTATCTAAAGGGCAGGGGTTAAAAGTTGATAATCCTGATTCTAAATTCTTGAGTCTTGCGAGCAAGCCTCTTACAAGCACATCTGCGAAGCCCCCTCTCTCGTGCACACACCTGCTAGCTGTCGCCGCTGCCAGACAGGACACCAGGATTTGTCCCATTTCATTGTTGTTACATACTTTGCTGCTTTTCCCTTGATATGCCCCGCTCTCATGTTCCCATCAGAGTATTCCTATTTATCCTTAGGACTAAATGCAAATGGCACCTCCTCTAAGATGGTTTCCATGATTACAGGGGCACATTTAACATTTCCTTCATCTGTGCTGATACAACTTTGTATACACCATTATTTGTGTCATTGTAAATATATTCATCTTATAAAAGTTGAAGCACTACAGGTGGGGGAAAGTTCTCTCCTGACTAATGTCTTCAGTCCCTCCTTCTCTTACTCCTGAGATGAAGCCGCTCTCCTCAGTGGGCAGCGCTCTAGCAGGCGGTTCTATTTATAGATGTCTACATGTCCCTGTGTAAAATAGACAGTATTGTCCTTTGTGTGATTGCAAAAACCGACATAACTATGCTTCTGGTGTTCTGAAAATTGGTGATTCTTTGCATATCTGCCACGACTTGAAGGAGAATTTCACCCACCCCATCAGATGGCGAAGTCCTTTGGTCCAAAGGTGATGATGATGATGATGATGATGATGATGATGATGATGTGGTGTATGTGTTTTATTGTATCCCTTGGCCTTTTTTTTTTAAATTTTTAAAATGTTTTTTTATTTTTTGAGAGATAGAGAGAGACAGTGTGAGCAGGGGAGGGTCAGAGAAAGAGGGAGACACAGAATCCGAAGCAGGCTCCAGGCTCTGAGCTAGCTGTCAGCACAGAGCCTGATGCGGGGCTTAAACCCATGAACTGTGAGATCATGACCTGAGCTGAAGCCAGAAGCTTAACCAACTGAACCACCCAGGCGCCCTCCTTGGTCTATCTTTGTGCTTATTTGCACACTCCTCTCAGCAATGCCTAGACAGTGATCAATCCGTGGTATTTTAATATATGTCTATTGCCTCTGAAGATCCATGTTGCTCTATAGGACTATAGGAGGACAACACACAATTACAAAGGTAATGCTTAAAGGTTAAAAATAGATCGACCGTAGGATCCAGAAGTTTTACTTCTGGACGTATGTTTATTGCAGCATCATTCACAGTAGCACAATAGCCAAGGTATGGAAACAACCTCAGTGCCCATCAACAGATGCAGGATAAAGACAGTCTTATATATATATACATGTACATAGCTTCTGCCTGTTACATATGCATATGCATATGATCTACACATGTACACACCTTCTGCCTATTATATAAGCATGTGCATATAAGAGATACATGTATGTATTATGTATATGATGGGATATTGTTCAGCCATGAGAAAGGCCATCCTGTCATTTGTGGCAGTATTGACGCAGAAAAATATGAATACCGTTTGATACCACTTACATGTGGAATCTAAAAAAGCCAAACTCATGAAAGCAAAGAGTAAAATGGTGGTTGCCAGGGGCTGGGCATTTGGGGGTAGGGCAGATGTGTTCAAGGGGACAGACCGGCGGTGAGGAGTGACTGAGTCCTGGAGCTCTAATGCGTAGTGTGGGGAATACAGATAACAGTATCACCAGATTTGCTCAGAATCTAGAACTTAATTATTCCAACCACTTGAAAGAAATGATTATTATGTAATATAATAGAGGTGCTAATTACCTTTACAATGACAATCATATTACAGTATATAAATTCATCAAATTAACATGTTCTACACCTTAAATTTACACAGTGTTATATGTCAAATATATTTCAATAAAAAAATTTGATCCCAAAATGATAAACAAGTCCATTTCATCTGCGTGTTTTACTCAAGGGGCATCGGAGAAATTATCTTCGCTATTGAGAATTGTTAGATAATTGAAGGAGGTTAATGGAAGATAAGTTTATTGAGGCCAAATCAAAAACAGCTTGGTGACATGCATTTCCTGTCTTGTTTTTACAAAGCATGTTGCCAGTTATACTGTAAAAATTAGTTCAAGTTGTCCGGGGGCAGATAGTAGCAGACAACTGCGCATAAATATTAAGCACGCCAGTGTTATATAAATGACAGTATCTTCTCTCAAGTGGTGCTCATGCCTCTGGCAAAGAGGAAAAATGCCTGGGTGGCATATTTTCTTCCCGTATGTGTTTTCAGTAGATTAAAAGGCAAAAAACAAACTCTCGATGCCAGTTCCATTCTTCATGTGATTTAATGGCTTTCTCAGGTGCCCAAGTCTCAGGGCCCGTCAGCTGTTCCTATTCTGGATGCAAACAGGGTCAGTTAAAATCTGATCTTCTCTAGTCAGGCTGCCTCTCAGGCCAGTGGGAAATCGAACAGCTCCTCATTGTGGCTTGGGGTGTGGGTTCCCTCCTGGAAAAGCTTGTGATTTGAAATCAGAATGCTTTCGTTTCAACTCCCAGTTCGTCCACTTGCCAGTCGTATGAATTTTGGCAATTTATTTAATTTTTCTGCAGCTGCGTTTTCTTATAAAACTGGATTAGGACTTGGTACGCAGACTGCAAAGCATGACGTTAACGCATTGGGTAAAGAGTAACCCAGCCTTGTTCCCGTGTTCGCGTGGTGGCCATTCTTCGCCCTGGTTTTGTTCTTCTCACACCTTTCCTACATCTGTTTGTGCGAAGAGTCTCTGACTGTCATGTGCTTTGCTGGGGGTTGTCCTGGATATTTTCCAGTTCCTTCTAAGATCTACCCAGTCTCCACCCTTCTCCACCCTGCGCTGTCCCGTCAGTCTGACGTCACTGGTTGGACGGAGGGATGTTGTTGCTGTTGGCTTCCTGTCAGGCTTGGCCAGTGGAGGCGTCGACAGAGCCAGGAGCTAGAGAGTGGGGTCAGAGAAGTCCCTTATGCCAGGGACCAGAGGGCCAGTGCCTGAGCTCCTGGCCAAACTCTCCCTCAGGGGTCTGGTGACCTAGTTAGTATTTTAATATGTGCCTGTTGCCTAATAGGTATTGTGTATCTGTATCTTCCTTTGTGAGTAAAGGAAGGCGATAGAATCAAGCCAAAACTTAAGACTGAGGGATGACCAACAAGACACTGAATGCATGTAATCCCCAGGCAAATGACAATATGTACTGGGATTTCCAGAGGTGACCTTCCCCCTCACAGCTTAGAGTGGAAACAAGTTTCTGCAGTGAGGCTTCCGTCAGAATTACTACAAAATACCAATTATATTCATTTTCTTTCAAAATAGTTTCCTAATTAAGATTATATGGCCCAACCACAAAGAGACAAGGCTGTTCCACATGACTGTCTTCCTTAAGTGAGGAAGAGAAGGGCTCCCTCTCCTCCTGATGGCAGGTGTCGCATTCTTGCTTGCTGGTCCCCCTACTTTATGAATCCTTGTGGGACCCTCCTGTGTCTCCTGTGAACGTGCCCCGTCTTTCTGATGGACCCTGACCCATCGACAGAAAGGGCAAGATGGCCCCAGAGCGCTCCCCTTGTGCTCTGCAGGCATCATCCCTGTGGCAGAACACAGACCCGGATCGTGGCTCAAGAGTGAACGAGTGTTTTTCAAATCTGGTGGAATCTCAAATCCAGTGGGATCTCAAATCGGGTGCAGTTGGATAGATTTATTTATTTCTGGGAAGTTTGTCTAGAAATTTAATGAGAGCCCTCCTCCTGTGACATTTCATAGCAAGGAGTCAGTTATTAAAAGTGAAAACAACACAAAATCAGAACTGGTAGAAAGACGGAAGTTGCGTGTGTGACAGTCAAGATGGATAGGATGGATGTGATTCAATCACTTCCGTTGTCTTCTTGGAATAGAGTAATTTTTATACCAAACGGATCATGTAATGACCAACATTTATCAACAAATATTCAGTATATCCCATTTTTTATTCTGTATTCTGGTAATTTGCATCATAGACATTAAATCTGACCGTGAAAAACAAATACACCCAAATTACTGAAATCTAAGAAACAAAGAGTGATTTTTAAAAAAACCATCCCCCCAAACTCATCTCTGTCTTACCACTAATTTAAAATGTAAGTATTCAATAAGAGAGAGTAAGTGTAATCTGAAGTATTTATTTGGTTTCATGACACTTCTGTTAGGTATTTTTCAGTTAAGATTAAAATTAACATATAGTTCCCGACAATACACCAACTGAGGTTTATGAGTTAACTAGCTATTGTGATACTAAAAATTTATCACTATTAATCCATCAAACACAAACTCTTCACTTAATTAATTTTAATTAAGACAGAATAAGAATAGATGCCCACTCAGTTTGTTGTAGTTAGGAGGAGGGGTCCACCCTCGAATCAACACAGGTTGTGCCTCTTACTAGCCTCTTTTTATTTTTTTTAATGTTTATTTATTTATCTTTGGGAGAGAGAGTGACGGAGCATAAGCTGGGGAGGGGCAGCGAGAGAGGGAGACCCAGAATGTGAAGCAGGCTCCAGGCTCTGAGCTGTCAGCACAGACCCCGATGAGGGGCTAGAACCCACAAACCGTGAGAGCATGACCTGAGCCGAAGTCAGTGGCTTAACCCACTGAGCCACCCAGGCACTGCCTCTTACTATCCGTCTGACCTTGAGCAAGTGACTTAAGACCTCTGTTTCTCCAACTGCAAAGTAGTAAAACAATAACTAGTTATGTCATCTTCATAGGATTATTTTAATCTCTAACTGAGCTAGTCCTTAGAAAAGCATAGAATGCCAACTTTGAGGGCAGGTGCTATTTTATTTCAAAAGTTTTCTTCTGGTTTGCAGCAGACTTTTTTTTTTTATGTAATGGGAAAATGAATAGAGAATAAATATGTGAAAAAATAAAAATCCCTCCTTGTCTAGCTTGTTCAGTATTGCCTTTAATAAGGGAAATGGGCCTTAGTTGGCGCTTAGGAATATATGATAATTCACAAAAGAATTTGTTGCTATTTGGATGGGTTAATTAGCTCTCCCATGGATTTAATTACAGCAAAAACATCAACATTTTCAGCCAAAGAAAGGATGATTTTTATCCTTTTTGGCACAGACGACAGATTTGTGTTATCTTCCTTTCTTAATGTTGTATAATCCCAGAATAGTGAGCAAATATCTAAATTTGTAGCCTCTACATTTTAGGGGAAGACACTTAACTATATCTAAAACATTCTCTTTGGGCGGCATCCTAAGATGTGCATATTTAAAATTGATAATTAAAGTACTCATCAACTTAGAATTTTAGAATTTGAAGGAAACCATTCTCATCAGAAAGTTGAGATCTGAGATGAGGTGTCTTACATAGTTCAGCAGTGAGCCTGTGGTCCAGAGGACCGAGTGTGGCCTCCTGATGAGGAAATTGGCACTCTTTAGTATTCACTCATTCATTCATTCATTCATTCATTCATTCATTCATTCATTCAGTGAGCCCATCAGTGATCCCTTAGAATTGCTACTGTAGAGAGGGGCACCTGGGTGGCTCAGTTGGTTAAGCATCCAGCTTCAGCTCAGGCCATGATCTCATGGTTCGTGGGTTCGAGCCCCACGTCAAGCTCTGTGCTGACAGCTCAGAGCCTGGAGCCTGCTTCGGATTCTGTGTCTCCCTCTATCTCTGCCCCTCCCCTGCTCACACAGCCTCTCTCTGTCTATCAAAAGTAAATAAAACATTAAAAAATTAAAAAAAAGAATTGCTACTGTAGAGAGACATGTGAGTGCGTACAGAGACTCCATTCTAGCGGAGAAGCAGCGATATGTTTCAATATATGCATCAGAGTAAGAAATTAGCAAGTTTTACTTGTTTTCCTGTAGATCGGTTTAATTTACTTTGAGACTTTTATATAAGGGCAGACTGTCTGGCATTATATATCTCAGGCAACAATCCGTGCTCTTGTCATGTTGTTCATGTAACTGAAGAACATCAGAATGTACGTCCTCTTTATGACCGTGTCCCCTGCACTTCGTGGCAATGATTGGTGCACAGGACGTCTTTATATATCCTTTCATTTATTTATTTCTGGGCACCTAAAGGCTTACTTCGTTCATCAGTTCCTTTCTTCTACCTGTTCGCATCTCAAGGAAGCTTGGAGGTAGAGTTCTACAGAGAAGACACCAAGTAGGGGACACCACCCAAGAGTGAAGTTCAGGACGCTGAGATGGATGAAACCATTCATTGATTATTTCTTAAAGTCTTGCTTCTCTTGAGATGTGGAATGCATTGAGGGAGGACCAGTATTTTGACCACTTGGTCCCTGCAGCCAGAACTCAGTGCTTTCGTTGCTTTATTCATGGTGATGTGCCCAGGACTTAGCAGTGCACCTGCCACATGGTGGCCTGACAGCAAATACCTCTTGAAGAAATAAGACCTCTCTCTCGTCCACTTCATGATGTTCATGCTGCTTCAGTATCATTCAAAACAGAATCGGGCAGTTTTGAAGTGTCGATGGCAATTGTTTTAACGTCAATAGATATTATAGTCTCTTTCCCCTAAAATATTTTCTTATAATTCTCTGCCATTTTATTAGATTTTCTAACACTTACAAAAATATAATATAGTCAGTAAGAAAATACTAAATCTCTTATGACTTTAGTAAGTAGTTACCAGAATTTTAGAAAATACATAGGTATAATGGAAAGATGATAAGGTTTAAAAAAGTTTTAACTCTGAGAGACAGACAGAGTGGGAGTGGGAGAGGGGTAGAGGAAGAGGGAGACACAGAATCGGAAGCAGACTCCAGGCTCCGAACTGTCAACACAGAGCCTGATATGGGGCTCAAACCTATGAACTGTGAGATCATGACCTGAGTCAAAGTTGGAGGCTTAACCCACTGAGCCACCCAGGTGCCCTGAGTTAGAATTTTTAAGTTTACCTTTTACTAGGTTTGTGGCTTTGGGGGCCATTAGTTGCTTTTGTATAGCTTCGCTTATCTCAAGATATACTCTGAGAATTAACTAAGTAAACCTGTGGTGGTACAGTCCTGGGCTGGGGGCTGAGTGGGCGCTCATCTGTACTCCTTATGTCTGCATTCACCCATCTACGAGGTGAGACCGTGGCTAAGCTGATCAATACAGCTTTGACAAATGTTCATTTTTTCATCCCCAAGTTGGAACACACTCACGCATCACTGTTCTATGAATTACTCTCAAAAAATGCCTAGAGCTCACGGCTTTGCTGTATCTATTGCTGTGTTGTCTCTATTGCTCCATAAAGAAAATAAAATGTAAGTAATGGCCTCGTCGGAACCAGGCAAAGACCATGTGTATGTCTGCATAGCCTGTGGTGTTGATGAAGATGGAGGGCACACGAGATGAAGGTCGGCCACAGTCTGCGACCTCACTCCTGGAGCTCATTCTGTGGAAGGAGGTGTTATGGGCCAGGAGTCAGTGTCTTCGGTGTGGTGCCCCTCAACGTGGCTCCCTCTCTGAACCAGTGCAGGATCCGAATGGCAGCGTTATCCATAACGAGCATCATGAATTTAAAGTTTTAGGTGCTGGCAACACTGATTTCAAGGGAACAATTCCCGTGTCCACCACATTCATCTCGGTCAAGAAGAGAGTTTGGAATCGCCTTGGAACTCAGCCTAGTCAGGCAGCAGCCAGGGTCTCTGCTCTGGGGATGATTGCGAGCCCCCAGATGCCGCATTAAGTTACCAGGTACCATGGATGTGTTTCAAAGTGAGCCGTGTGCTCCGTCTCTGTTAGCTTGATTCTCTGGGATTAAATGCGGGTCATTTGCTACTTGGTTGATCCTGACTTCTGACTACATAGGTTTTTCCTTCAGACCCTGTACCAAGTGCATGGAGCCACTCTCTGTATTCCAATGTTTTCATCTAAGTTCTTTTCCACTTAGGTCATGCCTTTAGTATTTGTTACTTAAACTCACATGTAAGTTAGAGATGTAAAAAGTCCCTAATTTAAAATAGTGATCGGGAGGGCCCAATGCTTCTAAAATTTGTCCATAAGTCCTGCACTTTCTAGTTCCTCCTGGCAGGTAATGTAGAGTAGAAAAAACATACGTAAATTTCACCCTGTGGTATCTCCTGTCATGTGTCTCTTATGGCCTGATGTATGAGAGGAAGAAGAGTTAACATTTCACTTAATGCCTCTTCTCAGATCACGGAGCAGATAGAGAAGGAGCATCAGAGTAGAGAGATCCAGGAGCACAAGGCGGACTTACTGTTTGAAATCCTACTGAAACCTTGGACGCTCCAGGAAGACAGGGAGCCAGAGAAAGATGATGAGGTTTTGAAAACAAATCAGTGAGTTAAATCAAGATATAAACAGAACTAGTGAATATTCACTCCAGTTGCACCTTTCAATGGACCATATTGGATCAGTGTCTCTGTCTGATATTTTATACCATTTTACGTTTCTCAGCGTGACGGCAGCGAAACGGGGGCCATGGACCAACTAGTTGAGAGGCGTGTGCAAGAATCATTGGAAAGAAGATACAGAACTTGAGGCGTAGCCGCCGTTAGTGCAATAAATAACTGTCCAGAGCTATACACAGGTGATCCCTTTAACAAAGTGGGAGTTGGGGTTTTGATGACAGTTTTTGGGCATCCCTGTGGCCTCGGGGTTCTGTGCCAGCGAATCTCAGGGCATTCTGACTTTACCTAACGGCGGGGCAATACATTTAGAGAGGCAAAATCCATTTAGAATGAGCCCTCTGTAAATAGCACTGCCTGCACTTTCAGCCTGTGGGCTGCCGCACAGATGTGCTCTGGCCTCTCTTATGTGCTCCCAGCAGAGCCCGGGACCCCGTGTAACGTGCACACTCGCTGTACACGACCCTTAAACAGGACGCGGGCCAGCACACCCAGATGTGCCCTGGGAACGGCAGCCCGGCCCACCCCCCAGCCCAGCCAGTGGAAGCGGGGACAGCTGCCACTTTTCCTGGCAACAGACTCTCTGAGCATAAGGTAGCTGCGTAAGGGTAGTAATCTCTGCTCGAACAGTTGGTTTGGCATAAGAGACTATTCTTGGGAAGCACGTCTTCTCTTTCAGCTTAAAATTTGCAACTGGCATCACTATTTTTGATGTAAGGGCATTCTCGGCTTCTGCCCCTAAACCGCATCACACAACAGCACAGACGCATTTAATCAAGACGGGGCTGAACTTCATGTGGGTGATTTCGTAAGTATGTACATTTGTTTTTTTAAAGAGGAGCCGTGAAATGCAATTCCGGTGGCTCCAGCCGGTCCCTGTCAAGGGGGGCGTGCCCCGCAGAGCCTCTGATCTTCGGTGCCACAAGGAGATTGTGTGGCTGTGAGCCCTGCCGGAACCGCGCTGCCCCGTGGCCGCCGTTCTGTCGTGCAAGGCGGACGCAGCCCCGCTCAGGTGTGACGTTCCATTAGGTAACAGCACTGCTGCGGGGGCGGCAAGGTGGGACGTCAGCCAGCCCTGGGACAGCACCAAGCAGCGTCAGAAAGGAACCTTTACATTTTCCAACGCAGAGCTCCGATCACATGACTGTTGTGAAAGCCCAGGAAGAAAATCATCGTTTATCATTCTGGGCACCTCTGAGCCAAATCCTCTAAAAGATTTCCCTTCGTTTTTCCCCTCCTCAGACATTGTCATCATCACCAAGGGAGATACTGGGATAAGAAGGTTGGTTAAAACCAAAAGGCGAGAAAATCTGCATGTTCAGATCGTCCTTACTTAAGCCCAGAGAGCCCTTGGAAGGAATCAATCCAGGCAACTTATGGTTTGGAGACGTGTCACCAGCAAACTGACGTTTTGAATTTCTCAGTGGAGTATTTGGGGTCATGTGAACAGAAGTTGGCAAGCTACCATAGCATAAATGAAATTAGGGCCTCTGGGGACTTCCTGTTTGGTTCTATTGGAAGTTCCAGGCCCCAGGAGGGTAGGACACAGAGCGGACTGTGCTGTCTGGGCATCCCATCCTCTCCTTTTCAATAAAACCAATTTATTCTACATTATAGATGTTTAGTGATTTTTAATTTTTACTACTTTTCTTAGAATAGAAATCTAATGTTTGTCTGATGAGGTCATCATCTCCTTTGCCAATTGCATTCTTTTCCTTGGAGATTGTATTCACTCTTGTCACTGGATCTGTCATGCCCACGTGGGCGATTCCCAAACCCCTGCCTGAGCTCCCTCCCTGCCCCTCTGGGTCCAGCAAAGCCCTTCCATGGACCCATGCCGTCCACCTGCTATTTGTCCAGTCTTTTTATGTTTCCAGGCTTTGCTCCCAATGCTCTTTCAGCCTTGCATGTGATTTCATGGCTCCTGTCTTGTTAGAAATTCTGCTTATCTTTAGGTACAGCAGTGTTCTAGAACCTATCACTAGGTTCAGGCAGTGTTCAAAATATTAGTGGTGTTGCCTGGGCATCTGTCACTAGGCGGAGCTAACGTGAGCCTGCACATACTGGGCAGCCCATTGGATGTCAGCCCTGAGTATCCCGCTCTCAGACGTTGATGTTTGCCGACCTGTCTCCGCCTCTACACGTGTCCCAGTGCACGGTCTCCGGTGTCCAGGCTTTGCTCACACTTTAAATCCCAGTCACGTTCAGAGTGCGTGGGTGACTAAAGTGCTCTTTGAATTTGAGTGAATGAATCATCCTTTTTTAAATTCACTTTATTTCCATTAATCTAGCCTTATTTCACATTTATTGTTTGGATGTCATATTCTTCCTCTGTTGACTTATATTGGCTCTTCCTGTATGTCAACTTTGCCTCTCCCTATTTTTGTAGCTTAATGTTAAAATTTCAAGCTGTTCTAGATTAAAAGGATAATATTGAATGATGATTATATTATCTGATCAATTTAGCTGCAAAATGTATGTTACATTCAAATTCTAGAGAAAAAATAATTTCTTCTGTCTCTGTGTTAAATAGCAAAAGCCAAGGATGGGACTCTGAAAATTTTTAGAATATTTTCTGTCCTTAAACAATTTTTTACATCCACTTATTGACCAAGACTTTTATGGTAGGTCGGCTCTGTACTCAGCTATCTGTCTATATAATTATATTGTTTTGTAGTTTGCATCTATCAGTACATCCCCAAAGACAACACTCTTTTTCAAGTATCCTATTAATGTCAAGGCATGGTATGCCTATAGTACCATATGTTCAAAATTTGAACCCATCAGCTTAGTGGTCATAAAAATAGTAAAAACAGGACTCTGAGATAATGGGGCTCTGGAAGACCTTTCCTCCATGGAAAGGTCTCTCGTTATTTGAGTCTAGAACATACTACTGTGGGCCCTAAGACCACTGGCTCCAGTTATCACTGTGGTGACATTTGAGAGGATCACTTGCCCAAGAAGCAAACATGTGACATAACAGACGAGGCTGAAGGCTTAGTAAGTGAGAAAATAAACCCAGGGAGTCAGGAGCCAGGGTTGAGTACATTCAGCAGGAAAAGCAGGCGTGTGAAAAAGAGCAGCTTGCGTTGAAGAGAGAATTTATTTATAACTAGATCATGAGAGCAGTCATCCGTGCGGCAGCTCACGTGGGGGCAGACGTCCGCCATGCTCATCCGTGACCTCCCCTTTCTTTAAGGGACACTGATGACCCACCATCCATTTTGGCTGCGGTTGAACATGTGCACAGACTTTCGTCAATGGCTTCTCCCTTAGAATCATAAAGCGCTTTCAATTCTTGGGTGTCTTTTCACCCAGACAGTAAAAATTCTGCCTGTATAAGAAGTTCAACTCTGGGTCTCCCGAAGTCCCCCTCACCCACACGTTCCGACCCATTCTTGCCGTCCTGGGCACCAGCCCTTTCTTTGCACGCCTTTTGCCAGAGTTATAGAATGCAGAAACCAACCTTGTTTAGTAAGTTCTCATGTGTTGCACAGAATTTTCAGTTAGGTCTGCTTTATTTGATTTTATTCTCGATACTAAAAAAGAACCTTAAACATGACCCTCAAAAAAGTGCCTTAACCTTTGGAAAACATGTCTAGAAGCAGAGGAAATTAAGGCATCTTCCGGATTCCCTTGAGCAGTGGCAGAAGCCTGAACTGTAAAAACTCTGACAGCTCTTACTGGTTACCATGGTGAGAGAAGGCCTTCTTGTTTATAGGCCATTAATGGGATGCTTATGTTCCTCAAGGTATTAAATTAATTGGCGCACATCACCTTCCTCCTACATAACGTGAATGTGTTGAACCCGTGCGTCAACCTTATATAAGGCCTGGTGGGCTGATTCTTTAAGACGAGCAAGGATGCTCCTTCTACTTATCTAAATTCTGTGTGCATAGTAAATGTGCTATGTGTCATTATTCTATCTCAAGTATATGTTTGCAAGCACCTCCAACCCCTTCCAATATTTCCTTGTAAAATAATACGTATCCTGTGGCCTGACTTGCAATACAAAACCGTAGAATTAATGCTACCCGACCGCGGAAGGCTTGCCGGTGATGAATAAGGCACTTAGAGTTGATGTACCTTGTACCTTCATTTCAAAGCTATGTTTTTGTCCCATAAAACACATTTACTATGCAAAACTAGTTTTTACATCCTGATTTTTCATTGCTCTTTGGGATAGCCTATGGACATTAAACAATTCCTAGCTTTCTTTTTTTTCTCGGCTTCTAATAATTATTTTGGTCTCTCTCCCTGAAGTTGGCTCTGACATGTTTTGAGTGAGTGATCCCTCTATGAGATCACCTTTGTTCGAGTACCTGGAAATAATCCCAACCATATCCCACCCTGATCCCTTTTCCTTTATGCTTATTGTATATTACATGAAGAATAACGAGAGGATGTTAACAATAGAGGCAGTCTTGAAATGAACAGAACCAAATGTGCTACAATTATATTGTTATCACACAACTGCATTTTTTTCTGTTTTCCTGTTAAGGCATGTTTCATTATTTGTGGAAGTAAAAAAAGAAAAAAAGGTAAAACATATATGTAATTTACATGTTTCTGTTTTAGTTTCTGGTTTCCAAATTTAGGATTACTTACCACATGCTGATCTGCTCGGTTGGTGAGAAAAATACCTGAAATTCACACCCCCTGGTAGTGCCTGGGTGTTTGGTGAAGAGAAGTCTAACAAGGAGTCTGGCTTCAGCAGAAGCTATTTGTTGGTGATTAAAGCACATTTAACTGTAAAACCTTATCTTAATTTATGGTCCCTAACAACTCATGGTCTATCCTGTAACCAAGGATGAACTTCTGTTATGGGTATAATATCTTATAGTTCAGAGTCTTGTTAACTGTGCAGCTGGTGAGTCATGTCGTGAAAGCAAAGCCAAGAGAGGGAAAGGAAACTCTGTGAAGTGCTGAGCCACTAATGGTCCCTGATCACCTCTGTCATTGTTCCTGTGATTATATCACTTCTGGTTCTCAGCAGCCAAGGCTAAGAGTGATGTTTCCTGTCCTCTCGGGTGAAGAAGTGTAGCCGTATTCTGGCCAGCTTGGATTTGTGTTGAGGGTGTGAGACCTGCACTCTGCTTGCCTTTTCCCTCCTCACTGGAAGGACTGTAGATGAGAGGGTGAGCCTCGCCAGGCCACCGGGGAAATAACCCTCTAAGAATGGCAGAACAATAAGCCAGGTAACGTGTGTGTGTCCCTGACCCCGAGGGGCCACCGTACCAGCCCTGGGCTCCTTTCATGCAGACTGTTAGGTACGGAAGGAAGAAGATCTCCCATTGTGTTGAAGCCACTGTAATTTCGATTCTCTGTTCTCCCTGCCAGATCTTTTGTTGTTGTTGTTTGTTTATTTGTTTTGAGAGAGAGAGAGCATGAGCAGGAAGAGAGGGAGAGAGAGGGATAGACAGAATCCCAAGCAGGCTCTGCACTGCCAGCATGGAGCCCACCATGGGACTTGAACCCATGAACTGTGAGATCATGACCTGAGCCGAAATCAAGAGTCAGATGCTGAACTGACTGAGTCACCCAGGAGCCCCCTCACGGCAAATTTAATTTTAACCAACAGAGAGCGTTACAAAATAATCCAAACAAAAATAAATAGCAGAAATATAATGAAATAGAGAATCAGACTATAAGGGTTGATGTTTTCTGTTGATGTTCAGGAAAAAAAATACATTTGGTGAAAGAAAAGCAAGATATGGTTCCCCCCCCATTTTTGTATGCGTTTATGTATGTATGTATGTATGTATGTATTTCTAGAACACAAGTTGAAGAGAGGGGCCGAGGGAGAGACAGAGAGAGACACAGAGAGAGAGAGAGAAAGAGACAGAGAGAGAGAGAGAGAGAGAGAGAGAGAGAGAATCTCAAGCAGGTAACATGCTCAGTGAAGACCCCTATGTGGGGTTTGATCCCAGAACCATGGAATAATAAATGACCTGAATGGAAATCAAATCAGATACTCCACCATCTGAGCCACCCAGACACCCCTCCCCCTTCTCCTTCTTTTTTTTTTTTAATGGTTTTTTTAATTTAATTTTGAGAGAGAGACAGAGCATGAGTGGGGGAGGTGCAGAGAGAGAGGGGGACACAGAATCCGAAGCAGGCTCCAGACTCTGAGCTGTCAGCACAGAGCCTGATGCGGGGCTCGATTTCTCGGATCATGAGATCATGACCTGAGCCAAAGTCGGGTGCTTAACCGACTGAGCTACCCAGGTGCCCCCATTTTTTTAAAAAAACGAATCATAGTTGACACACGATGTTCCATTAGTTTCAGGTGTACAACGTGGTGATTCAGCAACTCTGTACATGATGCGGCGCTCCCCGCAAGCGTAGCTTACCGCATGTCTCCGTACAACGCTGTTACATTACCGTTAACCGTATTGTCTAAGCCAGGTGCCTTCTTCAGTTGTATTTCCATAACGCCAGAGGCAGAAGCTGGTAGAAAGTAGGTGCTTGTGTAATGTTTGCTAGAGCTTATGTTAAGATAAACCTGTGGGTGAATGAAGATGTTAGGATTCCCACATCATGGACATACACAGGGATCGAAAGGCCTTCTTGTTGAGATCATTCTGTAGGAATCATGTTCCTGGTATTTTAAAAAACAAAGCTTTGTGGGGATGTTCTCAGTGCTATTCAGAGAACTTAACTCCCCAAATTAAACATTATAATAATAACAGTAGCAGCAGCTCCAACAAAAAGAAATAACATACGTTAACCCAACAAATCAGGAGGAGTAGAGAGTGCATTTGTTTCCCTGGAGAAATTGAGTAAAAGCTTTCCTTGTGGAATAAAAAGTGCAGAATGATTGTTAATCTTGATAATCTGCTCAAAGGAAACTAGTCTTTAGAGACTAATATTTCAAACGAAGGGAAACAGACTGCCAGAAACCAGGGCAAAGGAAATCCCTCAACTTGATATTCAATTTGGAACACAATTTATGTAAAGTATCTTAAGATGGGTATGCTTTTGGGTTACAGCAAATGAATTTTAATTGGAGACGGAGCAATTAATTCTAATCAATAGACTCAATGATGCGTTATCTACTAAGATAACAAAGAAATAATTTAATTTAACAAATATTTATTGAACACTCCACGAAGATTTATGAAAGATGCAAATAAGGCAACATATTGTCTCTGCTCTTAAGCGACCTACTCTCTGGAGAAAATGCCTTCGGTGTACTTGCCTTGCAGCTCCTAGAGGAAAACAGAAGTGGAACTAGACGGGAAAGCTACTTAATGCTATTTTTGTAGGAAGCTGGGACCTCTTCTAAAATGGAGAAATACTCCATTGTGTTGGGGATTGTTTGGGTGAGTGTGAACCACAGGAATCCTCGAAGCCTTGCTAATAACCATCAGGCCTGTGTTTCTAGTTTTTCAGTTGCCTGGCATAAACATTAACTCTGGCTTCCAGCGCAAAGAAGAATATGAGCTTACCGGTTGCTGTCTCTGAAATACCGCTTACAGTGTTCAAGCAAGCCAAGATCTTTTCTTTTCTTTTTCTTTTTCTCCGACTGCAGAGCTTGCATGGATAAATCTATCTGCCTTGCTTTGCTTCATGTACAACCCTAAGTGAATACTCTTGTATTTCCCACCCCTGGCTGGGATTGGTCTCATCCACATGGAGTGTGCTGGGCAGTATGATTTTCCGAAGGAGAGAAAGGTGACTTCCCAAAGGAAGTGGACACACACATGCCTTCTTAAGTCCACCAAAGCGTAGTTGACTACTCGGGAAAATGAAATGGAGAACTAGTGAATTTTTTAGTAAGGAGAAGATGGGATGAGTGGAAAACAAAGATATTATTTCAGTCTCTTCTTACATATCAAAAATCGTAACACTGCAGAGAAAGGATAATATGCAAACAATATTTGATTACATAGATGATTTTAAGGAATAAGATGAAAAAAATTATAGTAGTCATGTGGCTTAGGGCAGTAATTCCTAAAGTGTGTTTGCCATCTGATATTATATAATAAAAGGATTTCATTGACATATATGGCAACATTGCATTTTATATTTGTCTATTCGAACTTTTCAGTACATATTACTATAACAAAGACTGGAGTGTTTTAGAATAAGTAAGCCCATTTTAATTTGTTTAAAAATACCATTCATTCTATTTGACTGGGGATTTTTAAAAACACATCAACCATAAAAATTCCGAACAATGATTTAGGAACAAAGAGGTACAAATCTTATCAAGAGGACTTAAATTGACATTTTAGCAGCAGATCAGTAAACGCTCATGATCATTGTATGTGTCTGGATTTTAACAAGCTGTGAGTTATGAATTGAATTGTGCTCTCCCCTGCAAAGAAATATGGTGAATTTCTAACCCATGAACCTTAGCAGGTGACCTTCTTTGGAAATAGAATCTTCACAGAAGTAATCAAGTTAAAATGAGATTCCATTAGGGTGGATCCTAATATAATATCTTTGGTGTTCTTATAGAAAGGGGAAATTTGGGGGCACCTGTTGGCCCAGTCAAGCATCCGACTCTTGATTTCAGCTCAGGTCATGATGTCGTGGCTCATGAGTACAAACCCCATGTCACACTCTGTGCTGACAGTGTGGAGTCTGCTTGGGATTCTCTCCTTTTCTCTCTGTCCCTCCCAACTCTTTCTGTCTCTCTGTTTCTCTCAAAATAAATAAGTAAACATTTAAGAAAGTGGGGGGGTGTGGACACAGAGACAGACATGTGCACAGGGAAGATGATGTGAAGACAGGCAAGGAGAAGATGGTCATGTGACTGGAACGTTGCACCTACAAGCTGAAGGCGGCCGTGTATTTCCTCCAAACACCGGAAGCTACAAGGGGCAGGGAATGATTCTCCCTAGAGCTGTCAGGAGCGTAGCCTTCCTGATTCCTTCATTTTGGACTTTTAACCTCCGGAACCCTAAGGCAATAAGTTTATGTGGTTTCCAGCCACCCCGTTTTTCTAACTTTGTTACAGCAGACCCAGGGAACTGACACAGCTTACAGCAAGGTCATGATGTCAGTCTTTGATCCTCTCATGATGTGAGTCTTTCCTTCCACTGTGTAGAGACCACAACTAGCACTCCCAGAATCTGGAGATTTGTTTCAGTTGTCTGCGTCACAGCCTTGGGAGTCACCAGCACCCAGTCAGCACCCAGTCAGCACCGCTTGGTTCCCGGAACCGTACTTTAACCTGAGTGTGGCTCCCACTTGCCTTTGGCTTATCCAGTTGGAGACAACAAAAGTGCATATAACCTTCTCAAAGTGATCTCAGACTCATTTGCTTAGGTAATGCATTAAGAATCTTCAAAAAGCACTCAGTATGCTAGAAAATCATCCCAAACAAATGATGTTAAATTTAATGGGGATGAATATGAAAAACTACATCTGTATTCCAAAGGTAAATTCCAGAACTAACATCTCAAGCGTTAGTCACGTTCTTGTATTTATGCTGCGCAGTCCCGTTTGTCTTTGAAGCCGCTCAGCTTCCGGCCCTGTCTCTGGTGGACTGCAGCACTCACTCCTGCTGGCGAACTGGGCTCGAGGCGCAAGGCATCCTCCTGTGTTGCTTTTCCCCGGACTGCACACAGACGCTTTCTTTCCATCTGTTGCGTTTGCGATCAGAGTGGGTTCATTCTACAAATTTTTGAAATGTGGATTGAAAATCCTTTTGGTTAAGATGGAGAGATTTTGGCAGCATAGATAATTTTAGATATATTTCAAGGGATTTGAAAAAAAAATCTATCCAAAGACTAATGGGACACTTCGTGAAAAAGCAGTGAGCATAGTTACTATAATGGGAGGAGCAGAAGAGTAGAGGTCAGTAACTTAGACACGCCCAACTGAGTTCCTCAGCTCTACTGATCGAAGGCAGCCATGTCAGCATTTAGATCTTCTTAACTAGCGCTCCAGTATGTAAGCAGCATTCTGCTAATTCCTTTCTTCCATTCTTGTTCAATTCTGCTTTAGCGAGTGCTATAGAATATTGTTCTTTATAGGAAACACCTTTTATTAACAACAAATGTTACTATACTGCTAACATACATATATATGAGAGAGAGAGAGAGAGAGAGAGAGAGAGAGAGAGAGAGAGAGGGGGAGAGAGAGAGGGATCAGCTTTTCTGCTTCTCAACTCCCATTCATTCATTTCATTCATTCCTGGGGGCTCAGTCAAACTCGTATTTCTTCTAAGGAATTAAGCACTTTTCCTAAGACTGTACAAATAGGAATTTATTGTTAGCCATTTTATCATGTTATTTGACAAATTTAAAAATACATTAATGTTTGAAATCATGGAAGATAAGGTATTTGGAACACTGAGATATCCAGATACATACGTATACACAAGTAACAGTACAGATATGTTTACTGAACTTTTTGTCACTTAACTACTGTAGAAATAGAACTTTAAAAGGCTGTGGGAGAGTTTAATGACGTCCTCAAGCATCTGTAGGTTTTGAAATTTTAGCTATTTGTACCCTGAAGTCCCACTGCGACAATACCCTATGCATGCCAGACATGAGGCTACAAGTCATAGACTGTGATGTCCAATGACCATAGAGCTGGTTCTTAATAGAGCAACGCTGTCTTTCTATAGTGCTCCCGACACAGGTCCCACTGTTTGGCTGATATCTTTGCAAGCTGTGATTCTCTTATCTGGGAGGACTATTTTATTCAGAGATGAATCATGTGGCGTTACTAAAAGAAGTGGCTTCAATGCCGAGCAGGCGGGAGGCGAATGTATAACAGCTCTCTTACTTACACTGTGGGAGTAAGTGAATAATTATTGCTTGTCAGTAGACTTCTCACAGGGTCTTCCACAACTGGCTGGAACTGGTAGTTCCATGGAGATGAGTTCAAAGCATTTAGTTGTTAGGCTCTTTTGAGTTTGTTACTCTCTTTAACCCTAACGATTCAGAATTCCTCAATGAGAAAATGGTACCATTTCTGTCCTTAACTTTTCATTAAGTGTCTGGGGTGCTTTGCTGCAATTCTTAATGGCCAAATTTATCACCACCATTTATGGGAATCTTCCTCATCCATACATCATTCCCACTGGGACTTCTATTTCTTCATTCAGACATTTCAACAGACAGTGGTTGAGTTCCAGGCCTTCCACAATGAACCCAACATGCCCTTGCATTTGATGTGATGAATACTCTGGTTCCCACCATAAATTTGAGCCTTGCTGTGCAATGATAAGAAATGTGACCAATCCAGAAGGTCCTCACCTTTTCAGGGTTATTATTCCATTACTTGTCGGTGGGCTCCATAGTCCTTTCCAGTCTTCTTTATAACTGCAACTCCTGTGAGAGCGTATTTCAGGTTTCATCTTCATGTTTGGTAATTCTTTCTTTCATTGCCGATAATAACAAGCTTCTAGTGCTTACTGTTTACCGGAAATTGTACTTTAGATAACATATATGAGTGCTATCTGTAGATGAGCTCATTTGATCTTCACAACTGTCATATGAGATGGACAGTATCGTTTCTTTGTTACAGATGAGGAAGCTGAGGCCCAGACAGGTCAGTTCACTTGCTCGAAGTCAGCGCACATACATTTGCACCTCTAGGTACCCAAAGTTTTCATATTTCCTGTATATTTTATTTTGAAGATAAAAGAAGTAATTAAAGTAATTAAAGATAAAAAGAAGAGATATGGAGGACCAAGACTTTATTGTGTATCCACTACATTCATATATTGAAGTCACTCCAGTATGATGGTATGTGGAGAGGAAGCCTTTGGGAGGTACTTAATGGTTACATGAGGTCGTGAGAGCGGGGCCCCCATTCCGGGCTCTGTGGCTTCAGAAGAAGAGGACAAGAGAGACAAGGCTGTGTCTCTGCCATGTGAGGACTCAGAGCAGAAGTGACCATTTGGAAGCCAGGGAGAGAGCTCTCAACAGGAACAGCACCTGTAGGAACAAGTTCAATTACTTGTGGACCTGTCAGCCTTGGAACTGTGAGAAATGGAGGCCTGTTGTTTAAGTCACTTAGTCTGTGGTAATTTGTTACAACAGCCTGAACAGACTGACACAGGAAGGGAGAGAATAAAGGGGTGACAGGCGGTTCTCATGGGAATTATAAGATGACCGTAATCAGCTTTCAAACCTACTTGCTTGTCTTTGTTTTGTTTACACAATGCCTAATAACTGTGAGCAGAACTTGAAAATCTTATATCTATCTACATACACATATATGCATACTTGTGTGTGTGTGTGTGTGTGTGATGCAAATGAATATACTTTTGTTGAACTTTCCAGTTTTATGGCTTGTTTAATGTTTTTTAAATAGAATGAGCATTTAAAAATTTTTGTAAAAACGTTTGTGTGTGTGTGTGTAAAGATCACTTTCTGGCACATATTGCCATTAAATGATATTCTGTTGTTTCTTAACATATATATTGTTTACAGTACTTGTATCTGTTGATCGGTTGGACTGAACAAATGGGTGTGATACGGTCTGGTTATATGATGTCCGTAACTCCTTCAGGAACTCAGATCAGTGACAGTAAAGTAATTACACTTCTCTTGAAAAGATCTTATGAGATGAAACAACTTGAATTAGAGGAATTTATTTGCATCAAGTTTGGTATTTATATAATCAGAATATTTAAATGTTTTCCATATTTACCTACCATGTAGCCCTGAGTAGTAGAACCTAAACATTTTTTTTTTTTGAATACCAAATAACTAACCAACTCAAATATCATGGAACGCTGAAGAAGTTATAGCTACCTTTAGGTTAAAGTAAAAGATAGCTTCTAGAATTGTCAACTTTGGATGACCCATTGTTTCAGAGAGCTACCAAGTGCATCTTCAGTAAGTTTTGGACTTATGAATATGGCTTGTTAGCACGTTAAAATTTTAATTTTTAAAATTTCTTTGTACTGACCATAGCACCTAGGAGAATGGATCAAGTTATATGACCGAGGAGCAATTGTATACTTGTTGTGCTCTGCATTTTTAGAAAATTTATTTATTTTGAGAGCATGAGAGAGCAGGGGTGGGGCAGAGAAAGGGAGAAAGATCAAGTCCCAAGCAGGCTCCACACTGTCACCGCAGAGTCTGATGCGTGGCTTCAACTCACGAACCACAAGATCATGACCTGAGCCGAAGTTCAGAGTCAGACGTTTAACTGATTAAGCGGCCCCGACGACCCTCCACATTTTTTTCTATGCCATAAACATTCATTTCCTTGGAAGGTATCTTTCTAATGCTACCAAACCATGCAGCACATAAATGTGAACTAGAATCATTATTACTCTTAGTGGGACTCTCAAATTACATTTTTTATCAGATTGTAAGATTCAGCCAGGATCTGTTAATAAATCATAAAATACCGTGTGTGTGTGTGTGTTTCTGTGTTCGCTTATTTGTGTAGGTGTGTGTAGTAAGGGAGCATTTGGGTAGACAAATGTGTGATGTATAAGAAAATAGCTTTAAAAATAGAAAGCAATTGTTAGCAGGGTATAGATTGATGTTATTAAAATATCCTCTTGGCTTTAAATATAATACAATAATATGTACAAAATATTAAGGAAACATAGTGAAAAGATAACGAAGTTAATGACTTTTTTTTTTTAACATTTAAGCTAAAATCTAAGCTAAATTCTAAGTGGCTTTAATGATTAGTAACTAAAATGGAATTTTTAGTTGCATAGCAGGGGGAATTAAAAAGCATTTTTCTTTCCTACTAGACTTCAGGCCATTTATCTGCCGTCCACTGTTTTCATGGACTCTCTTCCTGAGGGTCATTGTTGTGCATTACCCTTCACTCACAGAGGTGGTTTTGTTTATTTCATATTTTTTATCTTTTATAAGCAGTTCTCCACATAATCATGAAAATCTGCCTGTAAGCCTCAAAGCATTTAGACATGCTTTGAATTAAGGATCCAAAACAGTAATAATCTACTCCCAGAAGGTCTTAATACACTCTGCACCAGGAGGATCCTATTCTGTTATGGACTGCATGCTGGTATTATTTTCCAAGTGTTTTAAACTCAAAGGGAAAAAATGTTAACTTCTTAAATAAAAGTGGTCATCAACTGCTGTTCTCATTTGAACGTAGTTTGTCTTAATTTAGCAGACTTTATTACAGCGGTTTAGAATATTTTTTATGTAATGAGTTTTAAGCGCAGAATGCTGGGTCTCTGGAGTAGGACAGAGTGAAGAACCATCAGTGTGTCTCTTAGGAAAGCGTACTGCTTTGATGGTTCTAAGAACCGTACAGTGTTGTGTAAAACCATCAACCTGTTTCCAAAGTGGCCTCTGCTGGTGCTGCTTACTCAGTGTGAGTGCGGGGGAGAGGGGGGTGGCTGGGCTGAAGCAGCGATGCCTCCTCCATGCTGCTCTGTTGCCCGGACTGCAGCCACTGGTCGTGTGGGCGCTCTCCAGGAAGGCCTCCTGGCGGCCAGAGCAGCCTCTTCCCCTCGCAGCCCTTCAAGCCTTTCTGTGTATCGTCCATTCCTCTCTTAGATTTGAGTCTGATGGCGATCACAGAACTTTCTGTCGGAGCGCGGTGTCGGGGAACCCTTGAGAGCTGCCTCCCGTGACACCTCGTGAGAGCTTTCCTCTGATTGGCATCGTTTTAGCTGACGTTTGCGCACCTGGTGGTCTTTCCCCCCTTGACTATGTCACAGCTCAGCAGGACCAGACATAGTCAAGGAGGGAGAGGGGATGTAGCTGTTGAGTCACCAGCAAACATCTTTCCAACCACTTGCTTACTTGCCAGTATGCTTCAGCCACCAGCTGCGTGGTGACGGCCCGCAGGTCTCAGCCCTGTGCCCGGGGAGCGTTTCTCCAAATAACCAGAGGAGCCTTCTTCTCCAGACATTAAAATTTGGAATCCTTTCTACTATGACCTCTGCCAGACCCACTTTTTCCCCCTAAACTCCATGTTTACTTTTTTTTTTTTTAAACCAGGCTATGAAGAGTTGTCCAGGAGTCACTCTAGATTGCAGATTCTCCATTCTAGCCTTCTTTCCCTCTTGCTCATTCTACTGGTCCCATTGACCTTTGTCACGTCACCCGGCGGACGTCAGGATCCCTAACATTTGGCATTAGACCACTACTGTAGTTTCCGGTTTGGGCTCTCTGCCTTCCAAGTTCATGTTCCTACAATCTGTGGCCCATTCGTCTTAAAGAAAAAGGAATGCGGGGTTACTGAGATTACTCTTGTCACACTATTTTTTAAAAACAACAACAGCAACAACAACCTGCTTGAATGTGTGATTCTTGAGTGTGAGTTCGTGAAATGGCTTTCATTGACTGGTGCTGTCCTCTGTAAAATGGGCATAGTAATGGATGATGTCCTGCATATTTATGGTGGCCATTCTAGTAGATAAGG
The DNA here is from genome assembly GCA_004023785.1 of Mungos mungo. Classification (NCBI taxonomy): domain Eukaryota; kingdom Metazoa; phylum Chordata; class Mammalia; order Carnivora; family Herpestidae; genus Mungos; species Mungos mungo. The sequence continues at coordinate 255,937 of PISW01001414.1, forward strand.
GATCTTGTGCCTGTCACACAGTAGAAGCACCCCAGCCTCATTGCCACAGCACCTGGGGTGCATGTTCCTTTGCCCCTGGCTCTCTGTCCAGGCTGCTTGTCTGCTTGGTAATGCTTGTTCCCTGACTGCGCCCCGCAGGCTGAGTTTCAGTGTAATTTCTCCCTGAAATGTCTGTGGCAAGACCTCTCTTGTTCTGGAATTTGAAGTCCTTGAGGGCTAGGAGGCTGTCTGGTGAATTTCTGAAATAATCTGTGTGAAGCACCAAGCGCAGGGCCTGGGACAAGAAGAAACTTCTTTCACCGGTTAAACGCCAGATCTACACTTACATCAACAGGATCCACATCCACATCCACATCTATCCTGTCTATACCTCTAACCGCATTTACAGCAATATCTATCCATATCCGCAGCCAGTCATTCAGATCATTAGCGGGATGATTTTGTTGTAATAAAATGGAAACCAGCCTTGAAATCCCTCCAAGCAGACAATGCCACTTAAGTCACATAAACTTATTCCAAATCTAGCTTATTTCATGAACATACATGAAACTTAGCTTATTTCTTGTAAATGCCTCTGACAATCATAAAAGAAGCTAAAATTATCTCCCTGAAAATGATATAAGATAATCACTTCTCACTAGTACCCTGCCATCTGGAAACTTCCATTGTGATAACCAATCACCGTAAAGGTTAAGCAGTCCTCATTTTCATTTATAAGCCATCCTGTGATGTCATGCTTCTGAGCTTCATGTCCGTTTTGGATTTGAAAGCTCCCAGTTCACGGACTGTCCTTCTGCGCACAATAAGCTCATGGTAATTACTACTTTATTGATCCGATGATTTTAATTTTGCTATCTCTGGATTTTTGATCATCCATTTAACATGTACATTTCATTATGTGACTTCTCTGCTTCAGAGTACTCAGGTTATCTCTTCGAAGTCTAGAGGGTAAAACTCAGAGCCCTTGATGCCTAAAAGGCCGTTTTGTTTGGATTCTTGCTGGACATTCCAGTCTTTTGTCTATAGGGACCCAGATATCCCAGCACTGTAGAGATCCCTACGTATGCCCGTGGCCGTGAGCATGTGATTCCCAGTATCTGTTCACCTTTGTTCCTGCTCCAGATGCAGTCCAGTGTCAGCACTGAGAAGGAGCTTCCAAGCACTTAATCTTTCTTGTCCTATTTCATCCTCATCACTACTGGACAGGGTCATTATCACTATAGTTTCCATCATGTCGTTGAGGACACTGAGGCACAGAAGTTTAAAAGTTGCCTTGGGTCCTATTGTATTCTTTCTCCACCAGAGCTGAAATTTGAAGGCAGAGACTGTGTCCTGTTAGGGTTTAATAATTAAACTGTGTAGCTCAAATATTTGCTGGATAAATGAAAAATCTAGGCCAGATATGTTTTCTGACAGCAGTTCCATCCTCAAAACTTTATAGAGAAGTCCGGGAGCTTTGCTGTGTAAATTTTGCACTTGATTTTGCCAGCATGTGTCACATTTCCAAAGAACCTACTGCATTCACTTGGCTCACCACTTTACTCATTTGTGAATCCAAGCAGGACCTATGCACCAACATGGTGGCAGGTTTCAGCTCTGAATTTCCAGTCAAATGAGCTGGATGTGGGATCGCCCTGAGGTGGACTTATAATTTGCTTTTAGGTACTAGAAATCACCAGCATGATTAATCTGCACAGATCCATTGTAAACACCAAACAAAACAAAACAAAACAACACAGCAGATCCTGCAGTTGAGTTTGAAAGATATGGCGGAGACCCTTATAGTTAAAATGGACTGGACGCTAAGTTGAAAGATACAGTGCTCAGCCACGCGTGACGTTAGCTTCATGATTTTTGTCAGATATTTGACTCAGTGTCATCATTTACATGGCAGATCTAAGTTCCTCCTATAAGAACTGCACACAGTTTCTGGTGAGAGTCGGTGAGATGCGTTAACAAGCTTGTCCTGGGATTTGGACATCAGCAAGGGCAGAAAGAAAGAGTCTTTAGGTCAATTCAGTACCACTCAATTTTCCAAAATCAACTCACTGCATGATGAACTTGTGCATGACCAAATCACCAAATGTGCAAAACCTAGTGACTTAACACAGGGTTGTTTTTAATAGCTTGACAGGCTTGTTACCAACGTGGAAACAATGTTTTAACAATTTTAATAAGAGTTTTAAATTTATTTACCAAGTGTAGGACATGTTTCTATATATTCTTGGCAAGTCAGTGCATTGGTGAATTCCGCAAATTGGTCCTACTGCTGAGAACACTCTTCTAACAGCAGCAGGCTTGTGAATTTAAGCGCCAGGAGGATATGAAGCATGTATGTCTTGTTTAATGTTTCCTTCTTAACACGCCGCAGTGTAACCAGGATGTAATTAATTGAATAAATCTTTTTTGGATAAATTAATAAAGGTATCGTATATGAGATTATGGATGACTTTTTATTGTCAGAAGCAGACTTGAAAGTGAGCATAGACAAAGCCAGTTTTCAGGCCTGTGCAAATTTTGCTTAGCATTATTATTTTGCTATATTATTTGTAAGATTGCATTAAACATACTTGAGTTAGATGAAAGACAGCTCCTTGGAAAAATACAAAAAAATATAAACATGCATTTCTAAGTTTAAGTAAAGTTAGTGATGACTAATAGACTATTTTAATAGAAGTTTCAATGCAGCATTAGTATTCATTTATTCAGAAAACCAGTTGTAATGATTCTGAAATTAAAGAAATGTCACCAACTTCAGTACATATGTTTAACCCATGCTCAGGGGCAACATAATGGTGAATCAGTAGGTGGTTGGGGGTCAGGAAGACGAAACAAATTTCATTAATGTCTTACATAATTGGTTTCATTTTCATGTGAAGGACCGAATTGTTGCCCAGCCTCAGAATCACCATATTCAAGCAACGTGATTGTAATTGATGACATAGTTAGCTTCATTACCAAGACAAATTGCCATCTTCTGATACAGTGCTTTATTTCGGATAATAGAGGGTTATTTCAGGGTAAAGGAAGTAGTTGAATGATGGAATGGAATGCCAAGCCGACTTATTTTATGTAAGATCTGACTGAACTCTCCGTGAAACATGGGAATATCATTTCCTATTCTTCAACCCCTAGGGAAGTCAAATATGCTATAGCAAATTGCCTAGTTTAGACAATGAGATAATTTATTATGACAACTAAGAATGGATGTGTGGCTGTCTTATTGTTCTTAGATACAGGTCTTAATACTTAATCAAAACCCAGGCTCCTGTTATTCAACCTATATGCTTTCCTGACTTCATTGTGTCACATACAATTATGTATTTCTTTGAAGATAAGGATAAGCCAAAGTCGATGGAAGAAAATGTTTGTGTAGAGTGTGTAAGGGGTATAATGATGAGAAAGAGAAGCTCGACGGATGAAAACCACCAGAAAAGCATATATGTATCCATTACCATATACACTCTTATTTCTTATGCATATTTATCTCCAGTTTTCTTCATCAATTTTTAAATGTAGATTTGTTTGTAAGTTTTCGTTGAAAAAAATCTTGCTTCTAGATAAATAATGGTGCCTAAAAACAACTGTTGAAATAATGCCAACTATATGAGGCTAACCATTGTATTTCTAAGACATCTTTACCTCTCATTTTTAAGAATGCATATATATATGTATGCTATGTATAAATATATATATATCTGTGTATATAAACACATATAGTACTCTAAGTATATATGTTAGTGATTATTAGGTAATAAGTAGTATATAATAAATACATAATAATGGTATATTATTTATTATGTATACACATATATGTATATATCAATATATATGCAATCTGTGTAAATCAAGTGTAAGTTTTTGTTGTAGGATAACTCGGATATTTGTGTCCCCTCACAAGTGAAACTCCACATGTAATAATGAAGTCAGTGACACATTCATAACAAAGTGATAGAGGGCAGTAATCCCAGATATTCTGTAGTAGACTGATACTTGTATGAGGCAGATTGCAGCTGAAATTTTCTAATTTTATTTTGTCTCCTCCCCTCTCCCATGTATGAGATGGAGAATCTTTTTCTTGAGGAGACAGTCACTTTGTGTTGTGCTCTGAAGGATTAAAGGCATTTTTGTGTCTCTCAAGTCAGACTCAGCCCTTTCTGGGAATTATGCTTGGGAAGGCTTACTTTTTTTTTTTATAGGTTTATTTATTTTTGAGAGAGAGAGAGAGAGAGAGAGAGAGAGAGAGAGAGAGAGAGAGAGAGAGAAAGTCGGGGAGGGGCAGAGGGGCAGAGAGAGGGAGACACAGAATCTGAAGCAGGCTCTAGGCTCTGAGCTGTCAGCACGGAGCCTGACACAGGGCTCAAACCTGCAAACCACGAGATCATGACCTGAGCCAAAGTCAGAAAGTTACTGACTAAGCTGCCCAGGCTTTCTGGAGCTTTCACTCTTGATGTCATATCATGCTTAGTTCTCAGTGAAATCTTTGTGTGGCAATCTTAGAAGGCTATTTCTTTACCTGTGTAGTTTTATATGTGGGGAACTGTAGCTTCCTGAGAAGACCAGTCATTTTCCCAATGCCAGACTCCCCATCAACCCAAAGACAGCCTCAAGGATGCCAGCCTTGAGTGTTAAGGTGTCAGAGGTAGCGTAGTGGGTAAAGGCAGTGGTTCTGAAGTCTGATGTCTGAGTTCCTCTTCTCCACCCACTAGCTCTGTGGCCTTGGGAAAGTTAATCATCTTTGTGGCTCAGTTTCTTAATCTGCAGAATTTGGATGGGATCAAACTGATCTTAAAAGAGTTCAGAAGAGCATGGGCGTATTAGTGTGAGCTCAGGAGCTCAGTAAGTCTCAGCCGCTGCCTCTGCGACTCCACTTTTACTGCCACTCCTCCCCCTCCTCTACTAGGAGTCCTACTCTCACTAGTGCCGCTCCTCCTCCCCTCCTCCGCCGTTACTTCTCCCGCCGCTGTCACCACCACTGCCGAGACCCCGGGTACAGTTACCATGCTGTCGTCCCCATCCTCGGTTGGCATAGTGATTTTGCCAGACTTCAGGGCCAGAACCGACTGTGCTTCTGAGAGGCGTTCTCTGTTACAGTGCTTCTCAGCCCCACGTGCAGACAGGAACCAGCTGGGGAAATTTTCAAAAACCCCAATGTCTGGACCCCACCCCCAGAAAAATTCAATCAGATATTCTGCGTGGGCATAGTTTTGAGGGCCCACCACTCACCCCAATACCGTCACCTGTTGGCAGGCCCAGAACTGGTGATGGCAGAGCTGCAGGCAGATGCCACTTCCTGTCCCCGCGTTGAGCACGGCTGCAGATGTCATGCACATGTCACTGGGGGCTGTGCTTTGACGGGGGAGGGGGGGAGTGTAGTGGAGCGCGAATGGGCCGGATCTCAGCTGTGATTCATTTTCTCCATTCACTGTGGTATGCATTCTGAATCACACAAAACTGGGGGGGAGAAGTGTGTAATGAAAATTGTTGAGATTCTGTTCAGAATGATGCTCCTAAATCTTCTCTCTGCTATTTGGCCCAATTATCTTTGTAGATATATTTCCCTCCAGGAAAGAATCAATAGGTGTTCTATCTCGTTTTGGTTTCTTCCGATATTAGTTATATGTTTTCTTTTTATATATAAAAACTAAGGTTGCGTTGTCCAAACAATTTTTTTTATGAGAATCAGCTTTCCTACTCCACGGACACAAATCTGAAAGGGCTTGTGGGCATTTGCACGCATTCAGAGGCAGCGGCGGCAGTGCCACACAGTGCCAAGAGCCCGGTGAGGATGGCAGGACATGAAGGGCACAGTCACTGTGTCACCAGTCACGAGTTCCGTGTTTCCGGTCAGAAAGCTTCTGCTAACTGTCCTCTTCTAACCTTACACCTCAGCTCTAAGCTCTTTCTATATTCGGTCAGCACACGTTGGTGAAAGGTTTTCTGTGGGACACTGTTTGGCTAGATGCTAGAGATGCAGAACACATAGTCTCTCTTCTCAGGTAGCTTCCGGCCGAGTGGGCAGGGTCAGACACTGAACGTGTTGTAATGAGGATGACAAGTGTTTACATGGACACACAGGATGCCCCAGAGGGAAATCACAATGGGAGCTCACCTTCCCTGAAGTCAGAGAGAAGCAGTCCTGCCATCCATCAACTCGGAGGGCTGCGTAGGAAATGACCAAACCAGGAGAAGGGCCAGGGTGCCTCAGCTGGAGCAGTGCCCCCAGAGGCGCAGTGGTGATAGAGGGGATCCTGGAGGAGCAGAAAGAAGACCTGGAGTTGTTGAAGGGCAGAGGGTTGATCACTCAGAACATGGGGACTTGGCAACAGGAAGTTACCGAATGCTTTTAAGGGGTGGTCACGGAGGCAGGTGCTGTACCCTGGTTCTAAATCCCCATGCACCTGTCTGTGACGGGCAGCTCCCCGGCTTACTGGTGCTCTCCAACCTCCAGCACCCTCATCTCTGGGCTCTCCTACCTGGGAACTTGTTTGGTACCACGGTATCTTGTTCTGCGGGCATGTGAGCATTTCATGCCTTAACCAGCAATCCTTCACAAAGGAGACAGTGAGTGGAATTTTCCATCCCTCAGTGAAAAAATAATGAGGAATCTCTACATGTTTCTTTAGAAAGCCCTGGAGGGATTGAGCTCCAGTTGCTCCTCAGAGTAATCTGTTTACTAGCTTTCTTCTTTCTCTGGTACACTTTCTCTACTGCTTTAATTGTGCTTCCTGGATCATATCCTAAATAAACTGCCTGCATGAAAGTCTTTATCTCAGTGTTTTCTGTTTAAGGAACTCAAATGGAGAGGGTTAGTACTAGAAGTTATACCAACAAGAAGACTGAGAGTTCCAGAAATTGGACCATTCGTCGGTCATATGGCCAGTGGTGGTGAGTGGGGTCATGATAATCCCTGGGATTTGTAGCATCACAATTACTCAGTGTCCCTCTGTGGGTTGGGGTAAAGGCTGAAACAGGACTGCTAACTTATGCAATAACTCTTATATGTCAGCACAGTATGAGGGCAACGGTAATTATAAAGGCTGTAGGAGTGACTAGCATTTGTTAACTTCCTTAGAACCATAAGGAAAGAAAACCAATAGGCCCAGATTAGGGCACACTTGGGAAACTGGAAGATTCCTGAAGCCATAGGGCAGACGGTATTAAAAGTCAGGCAAGAGATGAAAATGTAAAGGACATGGAAGATACAGCCTGGTATGTCTCTTATGCACCAGTCAGAGTCATAATAAAAAAGTAACTGGGACCTGAGACATGGGATGGGGACTTGTGGGCGGACTCGTGATAACCTTGAACCCCCAAGTTCTTGTGAACCTTCAGGTCAGGCAGAAGTGGCTCCCTTCTGCTTGTTAAAAGGGAGGAGCCTTCCAGTGCTGAACAGCATGACAAAGACCCTCTGGAAGAACTCCTGAAATACCACATGGATAGCCCTTCAAAGCTTTTTATACAGTAGTGGTCTACAGTTAGAGAGCTGTCCTAGAAGATTATTACAGAATGGGCTGGAAGGCTCAGGAACGTAGACAGACTAGGATGGGTTTATTCCATGGGACCAGCAATGCCGGTTGGTAGTATTTCCTGGGAATATTTAGAAGACCGTCCTTTCATAGAAAAGTAAGGAATACTGCAGTGTGTGGGCTATCAGAAACCTCGAGAAGCTCAGGGGTGGTGGTGGTTTTGAGTCATGCAAGAGGTGAGGTAGGGCGGACATCGTTGATGCCCTGCCCCAGATCCCTCCTACTTCAGCTCATCTGTGGTGCAGTGACTGTGCCGCCAGTCAAGCTGATGGCCTCCAGCCTCTAGCATCCTCATCTCTGTGTTTCTGCCCGACAGCTATCTTAAAGTGGCACGAAAATAGTCCAGGTGCAAGGCTCTAATGGGTTAGACTGGGATTGTGGCATAGGCATTGGCCAATTCCAGAGATGGGACCTACAGTAGAGATTTGATTAGATATGGGGAGAAAATTTCTTTGGATTCATTTCCTAACTGTAATACTTGCGTCTATTGCTACCTTGGGACCCATGACTGTTACCCCAGTGGCTCCTAGCATTGACTTTTCTAATATTTTGCAGGAAGGGCATTTTGCTTCTGAGCAAATCCATTTGAGGGGTTTTGCAGTTTATTTCCAGATTTCTCATGAAATCAACTACCATGTGTACTTGGATCTCCACATATTATCACCCATCAGATGCCAATTATGTTTCACTTACCTTTTTAAATGTCTTCTAATGGCTTCCTGCTTAGCGCATCCTGTTGAACTCTGGTGTTCCTTTCTTGCTTCCCGGCCGACTCTTTGTGGTCTGACATCCCAGATCTAAATGGACCTTTGCCCAGGTTAAGTAACAGATCATTATCAAGTATATTTCTACAAATAAATAAGTTCCCCCACCAACTTGCCCCACTCACACAATTATTCAGAGCTGTGCTGTACTGGCATAATATAAGGATATATTAGTTTCCTTAAAACTGGATGCTTTGGGAGGATGTTGAATGTTATTTTTCTCCACGCATGAGAGAGAAGGCTTGGGTGTTGGAAGAACTATAGTGGAGCTCTGCCTGCCTCTTCTCTTAAATTCCTCCTCTCTGCTGGAGTGGGTAAGCCTTGTGTTTGGCTGGGAACACAGTTCCCTCTTTCAACTTTCACAACATCATGGCAACTGTCTCCTTGCATCTGGTGCCTAAAACATATAGTTCTGGCTCTTTACCACATCTCAAAATATCTGCACTCAGAAGCCCCTGTTAGTGAATTCAGAAAGGATTGACAACAAGCCAGAATCTGGAAAAACCGTACCTAAGATCTTTAATATTTGCAAGGAACCGTATATTTAAGTAAGTCGGTAATGCATATGTAAAATGCTAAATAATGGAAATGATATAAATAGTAATTAAAGGGGACATGTTGTAAGTATCTGAAGGTGGGCCATTATCCTCTTTGTGTGGCAGAGAAACCTAGGTGCTCAGAAGAGTCCGCATCAACTTCTTTCTGGCCACATGGCTAGACTACGTTTTGTGGTTTCCCATGAAGTGAGGAATGGCAAGTGACTGAGTTTTAACCAACAGAATAGTAACTGTGATCCCTCCTTCAGGTTCTCCTGGTAGGTGTTCCTTCACCATCTGCCCCCTTCTGGTGGCTGGAATGGAGATGACTTCATTGGTCACCTTGGAAACAAAGTCCTAGAGACCCTTTGTTTTCCTGGTCTCTAAGCAGGCCTGCCTCCCATCTGTGAGGCTCCTCAGTAGTATTCTGTGAGCAAGAAGGAAACTTCCGGTTTAAGCCATTCACACTGTTACAGCCCAGAGCTTACCTGAGTAATCTAGTACACAAATTAATTAAAATGATAACCATATTTCAGGTTGGAGATTGCCAACTGTATATTTTGTGGAAGTCGTGGTTTTTAATTGGATACTGAAAGGTGGGGTGGGATTTGGATCTGTTGAAGTCAGGGTGGATATTCAAGGTATATGACAAGATAAAGCAAAAATCAAGAAGAAGTTTTTGAGCAAATCAATGTGAGCAAAGAAGAAAGATTGTTAAGAATAGCTCAAAGCATGACTGGGTAATAGGATTGAGCTAGGTTGCGAAAGACAATATCTGGATAAATGTTTTGATTTAATAAGTTTGACAGTTGTATATGTGGAAAAAGCACTGAGCATTGTGCTGACACAGTAAAGGACTCTGTGAATATAGTTTGAGGCCAGCTTGGCTCTTCTAGCCATTCAGAGAACTCTTACTTTTCAATTAATCAAATTTAAATCCTGAGAATTTTCTTCTGTTTTGTAAATAAAAGGCCGAAACAATCAATTTGAACTGCCTCTCCACATGACCAAGGATTTGCCTGATTATTTTTATGAAAGGATGGATATGTTGTCTTTGGAACTAAGGTTGCTTGACCAGCATTTGTTTTTGTTTCTGTATTTTCTGTTTTTTCTTAATTCAAGTTAGTTAACTTATAGGGTAGTATTGGTTCCGGGAATAGGATTTAGTGATTCATCACTTGCATAGAACAGCCCGTGCTCATCCCAACAAGTGCCTCCTTAATGCCCATCCCCCATTTAGCCCATCCTCTGCCACCTCCTGTCCAGCAACCCTCAGTTTATTCTCTGTATTTAAGAGTCTCTTATGGTTTGCCTCCCTCTCTGTTTTTACCATATTTTTCCTTCCCTTTCCCTAAGGTCATCTGTTTTGTTTCTTAAGTTCCACACACATATGAATGAACTCAGATGATATTTGTCTTTCTCTGAAAGACTCATTTCACTTAGCATTATACATTCTAGTTCCATCCACATTGTTGCAAATGGCAAGATTTCATTCTTTTTGATAGCTAAGTAGTATCTCATCATATATATATGTACATATATATATAATGTTTTAAGAACACATGTTTTTAAAAAAATTTTTTAATGTTTATTTTTGAGAGACAGAGTGGCAGAGCGTGAGCAGGGGAGGAGCAGAGAGAGAGAGAGGGAGACACAGAATCAGAAGCAGGCTCTAGGCTCTGAGTTATCAGCATAGAGCCTGACATGGGGCTTGAACTCAGAAACTGCAAGATCATGACCTAAGCCACAGTTAGACGCTTAACCAACTAAGCCACCCAGGTGCCCCTTACCACATCTTTTTTATTCATTCATCAGTCATTGGACATTTGGACTCTTTCCATAATTTGGCTATTTTTGATAGTGCTGCTATAAACATTCCGGTTCAAGTGCCCCTCTGAATCAGCATTTTTGTATCCTTTGGATAAATACCTAGAAGGGCAATTTCTGGGTCATAGGGTAGTTCTGTTTTTGATTTTTTGAGGAGCCTCAGTATTGTTTTCCAGAGCGGCTGCACCAGTTTCCATTCCGAAAAGGGGAGCTCTTGACCAGCATTTGTAATGATCCTTTTAGTCCCAGTGCACTCTGCCTGATGGGAAAGGAAGACATCATATGAATAATTACATAATTATTGTTGTATCTAAGTGCTTGCAAGGAGGGTTATAGAGAGGCATGACTGTCTAGCATGCGGTCTTAACATCATGGAGGGCGATAAGATGATAAGCTTCTCTGACCGGTGGAAAAAATTGTGGTCAAAGCAGGACATTGATTCTACCTGAGATCATCGATTATTTTATAAGGTCGTGAATCAGATAGGGTTGGGAGGTGGGGAATAGCAAAGGGTTGGGTGCACACAAAAGGGGGCGTGGCACACTATGAAGGAAATAGGAAACCACAGATAAATCAGGAGGAAGTGAGCAATCAATAGATCCTTGCTCTTTGAACGTACTTTAATGTAGAGAATGGGGTATGAAGGTGGGACCAGAAGTCGTAAAAGTAAGTTTCAGGTACACCTATTTAAATCCATTAGAACTTCCCTATTTGGGAAACCGCTCAGACAGTGGTTAGAGCAATGGGATAAATAGCACTGGTTTCCTCATTGATGTACTCAGAGCTATTTAAAAATGTTTATTATCAGGCTGCCTCTAAGTTCACTAGGGAAAAAGAAATTCTTGTACCAGACTAATGCATCTTGCCTTAATTTCCTTTTCAATGCCCTCCTCTTGGTTTAGCTGAAGACTCCATTTCCTCACTCTAATTCTCGCATTATTCATACTTGATTCTTCATAAAATAGGTTGTTGTTTTTTTTTTTAGTACAATCATCTGGAAGCGATTTAAACAAAAAGCATTTGTACAGAAGCCCAGGTCTCCGATTTCCAAAGGCTTTCAGAGTGATTAATGCCGGCTAGTTAAATATTGCACTGGTCAGTAAGAGCCAGTGAAGTTGCTAGAAGAGCAAATAAACACGAAACTGTCATTCTGGGGACAAGGAAAGGGAAGGACCGTGTTCCAGCAGCCCCCATGCCCAGAAACCCAGAATCTCAAGTCTTAGGCCGTGTCATTTGCGCTTACACATTTCTTCAGTATAATTCGTTGATCACATGAGTCTTGTCTATGCTTTGTTTTATGGATAAAGAGCATCACAGACTTAGGTAGGACTTGCCATGTGTACGAAATCGTTGGCTTAATAAGTATTTTTAGGATGCCTGCTTTGTGTCGGGCATGACGCTAGGTCTTGGGTAGCCTGCAGTGGAAAGGTGGCCAGAACCCCTTTTCCCCTGGATGTTATGTGAAGGGGAGGGGACAGATGCTACAGAAGAGATCATGATGACCCGGGACGTGTGTTGTAATGGGGGAAGGCGGGGCGGCAGACAGGCACACAGCAGAGAACTTGTGCCAATCAATGAGCCTGCAGTGCTCCCCCTGGGAAACTGATGCTTCGGCTCGGACCTGGAGGGACTGTGGAATTAGCCAGAAGGAAGGTGAAGGAAGACGAGCGTTCTTGGCAGAGAGAAGATCACTGGCAAAGAGCACAAACAGCTTCGCGAGGTGGAGGAAGTGAAAGAATTTCAGTACGTTTTGAGAATAAAATATGTGATCGGGTATCCAGAGATGAGTCTGGAAATGAATCTGGAGGCACAGACCATAGAGTAGACCCAGGACCTTATGTTGGATTTTATCTTAATAGCAGTGGGAATCCATCGAAGAGGTACAAGGAGGCAGGAGCCTGCAGTTATAGGTGGAGAGGCTGGGTTAGGAGACGGGGAAGCAGGCCGTGCAGGAGTACCTGTGGCAGATGATGGACATGAGCCCATTTAACGTGTCAGACGTGAGAGGTTGTACAGCTTCTGGGCGGCAGGATGAAAACCGTGCTCTCTTGACACCTGATGGCGGACGCTGTGACTGACTCATAGTACATTACCGTTTATCCCTGAATATGCAGCATTTTTATCCGGAGTCAGTGGCTGTGGTGCCAGTCTGTTGGAAGACAGGCTGGGACATGAAGGTCCCGTGAAGAGTTTTCACGTCACGTCATTTACTGAGAGAACTCGTTTGTCTAGGGACTATTTTCAGCAACAACTTTCTTATCTTTTAAGGATACATGAATGTTTCTATGGAAATTGAAGTAAATTAGCAGGTGAGAATGTCAATATTTCAAATTGGTAGAGAGCTTTCACATTTCTCCTTGGGGCAGACTGCACTGAAGGGAGACTTTAGAGAAGTGGAATAGGACATTGTATTCTCCAGATGGGACTTTCTTAGCATCTCTCTGTGGGACAGAGGACACCCACGAAGCAGGGCTTTTATGTTGGGGGCTGTTTTGACTAGTATTTGGTATAGAAATATGCACATGTTTTCTCTTTTCAGGAGGAAGTTACTGATCACGGTGTTGAGAAGTCCTGGTTCCTGGTGGTATTAAAAATTTTTAGTCATAAGAATTTATTTTTTTATTTTATTTTTAAGTGTTTATTTTTGAGAGGAGGAAGAGACAGAGAGAGAAGGAAACACAGAATCCGAAGCAGGCTCCAGGGTCTGAGCTGTCAGCACAGAGTCTGACGTGGGGTTCAAACCCACAAACCTTGAGATCATGACCTGAGCTGAAGTCAGAGGTCTTAACTGACTGAGCCACTCAGGTGCCCCTAGTCATAAGAATTTAAATAATCAGCATTCAGATACTTTATAGATCTGTAAGAAAAAAAAAGACTAACATTCCCTACATGTTAAATTTTCTGTTCTGAAAACATTACTAAGAATCATTTTACCGCTTTTAATTAAATGCCTTCAGCATCATCTGAGTATTGTAATGATTCTGATTTGTATGTTGTAATGCTATTATAGACCACCAGTGCTAACCAGGGCACTGGCTTCTCCTCATTTTTCAGCCAGCCCCAGACACCAGGTTTATATGTCAGCACAAACTGTAGCTCCCATGAAATACCTATGAAGGAGGTCCAAGGGCCCATATCCCCAAAATACCTCCCGACTAGTTCTGTGCTTACCTAAGACTAGTAGGCTTTGGTAAAAGTAGGACCTTGAGAAAGTGGGACCCAGTGAATTAAGCTGAAGTGGTAGGGGGAGGGCGGCAAACACCATCGGAGGGGACAAAGCCAAGTACAGACACTGCGAGCATGCAGTGTTTTAATGTTCTCGTCGCTCTGATGCCCTAAACTATGAATCGATTTTTCTACATGTAACTGTTTAAAGATTCTTACATTCTGCCTCAATTTATCCCCTTGATACTCTTTGAACAGTAGATAGAAAGATGGATAGATAAATTAAAAGGCTGATCTCATTTTGGGGAGATTGTTTAATATATGTACATTGTTTAAAATATTTTACTATATATTTTTCAATTGTGAGTGAATCTAATAGCCAAGGCAAAATTTACAATGAATCAAACAAAAGAAAAGAACTTGTACATTGAAGAAGAACCAGTGTTGAGTCTGAAATGAACGTGATCAAGAGAATTCTATCATGGGTCCAAAGCGTATGCGTTTCACTTTGTAGTCGACAGGTTGGTCTGAGAAGACAGCGCTCTAAATTGTTAAAACTTATCATGTTTAAACTCCAAGTTCAGAATTTTAAAAAACAGCTTTAGCATTGATACATAGCTACATTCTTTTCTTTGAGATTTTATTTAAATTCCAGTTAGTTAACATACAGTTAGTTTCAGGAGTAGAATCTAGTGATTCATCACTTACATTCAACACCCAGTGCTCATCCCAACAAGCACCCTCCTTGTTCCCCATCACCTGCTTAACTCATGCTCAGCCCACCTCCCCGTCAGTAACCCTCAGTTTGTTCTCTGTAGTTGAGTCTGCTTCCTGATTTACCTCTTTTTATCCTCTGTGTTCATCTGTTTTGTTTCGCAAATTTCCTATATGAGTGAAATCATATTATATGTCTCTGACTTACTTCACTTAGCGTAATACACTCTAGTTCCATCCGCATCATTGCAAATGGGAACATTTCATTCTTTTTTATGGCTGAGTAATATTCTATGGTATATTTATACCACATCTTTATCCATTCATCAGTCAATGGACATTGGTGCTCTTTCCATAGTTTGGCGATTGTAGATAATGCTGCTATAAGTGATGGAGTGCGTGTGCCCCTTTGAATCAGTATTTTTGTATTCCTTTGGGTAAATACCTAGTAGTGCAATTTCTGGGTCATAGGGTAGTTCTGTTTTTAACTTTTTGAGGCACGTCCACACCGTTTTTCAGAGTGGCTGCACTGTTGGCATTCCTACCAACAGTGTAAGAGGGTTCCCCTTTCTCCATATCCTCGCCGACATCTGTTCTTTCCTGTGTTCCTAACTTTAGCCATTCTGACAGGTTGGGGTGGTATCTCATTGTGGATCTGTAGCGATGTTGACTGTATGTATTTAACACCTTGTGTCACGTTACAGTTCCTGTTAGGCTTCCTCAGAAACAGTCCTCTTGATGGGCTTCCTCACATTACTGGCAGCAATTTGATCACTGTCCATCTGATTCCTTCTCCTGAATTCTTCTTGGGTCAGTGTCCTGCTTTCTACTGATTTGGTTGGCCTCATAAGCATATGCCAGCTGAATTCTTGACTACTGTATCTTCTGTCTGCAATCCTCTATGATTTGATTTTCTTGTTTTCTTAAGTTTCGTGTTCATTCCATCAGCAAACCCTGATGACTCCCCTCACCGTACATCCTGCATTCACTCACTTCCCCCCACCCCCACAGCCACCAGACTCCCGGAAGCCACCATCATTCCTAAAAAGCATTTATTTAAATTTAAATCCAAGTTAGTTAACATGTAATGTAATAATGATTTTAAGAATAGAATTTAGTGATTCATCACTTACATACAACACCCAGTGCTCATCCCAAGTGCCCTCCTTAATGCCCATCCACCATTTAGCCCAGGCCCCTGCTCAATACCCAGTCAGTAACCCTCAGTTCATTCTTTATATTTATTTAAAAGTCTTTTATGGTTTGCCTCCCTCTCTGTTTTGTCCTTCCTTCCCTTCCCTGTGTTCATCTGTTTTGTTTCTTAAATGCCACATAGGAGTGAAATCAGATTATAATTGTTTTTTTCTTCTGACTTATTTTGCTTAGCGTAATACATTCTGGTTCCATCCACATTCAGTGCAACTACCTTCTGCTTCTCTCTGTTTCTCCCCTCATGCCCTCCCACATCTGGCTGCCAATCTCCTCTTGGTGATAACAAGTCTTCCTTTCGTGGGCAAGTGTGTCACTTCCTTAACTACAGCCCTCCAAGAAATCCCATCCATATTTCTTATTTGAGGCTGTAAAGTGTCTGTGTGAGTAGAACGTCGGTTTCACACGAGCAGAGGCACCAGTGTTTGGGTTGTTGTTATATCCTCTGTGCTTAGCATAATGCCTGACACATAGCAGGAACTTAGTGAACGCACATTGACTGAATGGACGTGTGGACGAGTAAATGAATGACTGTTCCTTCCATGAAGTCTGTGGAGGCATCAGGAGAGCCTTGGCCTAGGGATTCCAGACTTCCCTCCTTCACAAGGGAAAATTTGTTCTGCTGCAGGATAATATCCAAGGAGGAGTAATTTTACATAACTTGTCCATATACATTTAAGTTGTAGATTTTCTCCTAAAAGAGCAATTTTATCTTACAACTTTCAGTGGGACATTAATCCCAGGAGAGAACAATGAGAACGTCTCTCTGGGTGAAGTTGGGTTTCCAGTGTCAAGATGAAGACGGAAGTTGTTCTGACTCTAGAAGATTTCGGAGTGAAGGAGAAGCTCTTGTCCCCATAGTTGGGACTCCTGGGCTTATCCTAAGGGTCAGAAGATGGGTAAGAAGCTCATGGGTGGGGACAAAACAGTTAATAATTCCAGAGAAAGTTGTTCCGCAAGGTGGACTCTGGAAAGATCCTGTGAGAGGCGAGTGGGGCCTGGAGGAAGGCTTTTAGAGACGTAACTGGTGACCCAGGCGAGCCGTTAGCCTTGAGGGTCTTGAGCAGTTTCTGGCCTGTCAAGAACTAACCAGGGTGTCAAACAGCACCCACAAAGCATGGTTTTGATGGAGGTGAGGATTAAAAGATATACCCATGCTGGTCCAAAAAGAAAAAGAAAAAAGGAAAAGAAAATGGTAGAAGTATTTTTCTCTTAAGAAAAATTCTAGTTTTCAATATTGTGATTTCATAATGTCTAATATTACCGAAAAAATGCCAGCCAATATCTCACTCATGCCTCTGACGCTGCATCTTTCATAAAAGACTAACTGCTGTTAAAATTTATGGTCTCCTATACTTTACGTGGTGTTCATGTCCGTGTTATACTTGCAAAAGGTCTGGCTAATTTCTTCTTTTTACTGGGCCGGCCAGATGTTTTGTGACAAATAGACACAGTTAGTTTTTGCAATTACCCACTAAGTATGGCATTTAGCAACTAGACAGTTGGCTGCGATCTTTAAAATATGATACTTGGGGAGAGAATGATTTCTGTTAATAATTGAAATGCCTTTCCAAGTTATTCGTTTTCAGCTGCTGGTTTCTCAGTGCTTTGCCTACGACATCGTTGAAATTGTCCATCCTCTAATTTTGTCAAATAATCATCTGGATGAATTAAATATTTTAATCATTGGCTCTAAAAATATTGACAAAACAGCCACACGTGTAGTTTAATATCTCTTTTAACACATGGATACATTTATGAGGAAAGTAGGTTAAAATTTATGTAGGTTTATATTTACAAGTATTAGCACACGAAAGACACACTGGGCCTGATATTCCTGATATGTAAGCATTCATACTGCTTCTTTTGAGACGTATAAACAACATACTGCAAGATTCCATTTTGTTTTCCCTCCCTCTCCACTCCACCGCCCCATCCTTCTCACACTCATTCTTCTTGATTTCTTGGCTATTTAAAAATAATATTTTTTATACTTTATTTATTTTTGAGACCAAGAGAGGCAGAGCACGAGTCGGGAAGGGGCAGAGAAAGAGGGAGACACAGAATCCGAAACAGGCTCCAGGCTCTGACCTGTCAGCAGAGAACCTGATGCAGGGCTCGAACCCACAAACTTCAAGATCGTGACCAGAGCCGAGGTCGGATGCTTAACTGACTGAGCCACCCAGGCGCCCCATTTTCTTGGCTATTTAAAATCAGCAGGTCTTGTGGGTCGTCACCCTCAAAGCCAAAGGTGCCTGGAATGAACGAGGTTGGCCAAACCCATTGGGTGCGCAACTGTTACATTGGCCAAACATCTTCTCTGTGCGGTGAATGTGGTAACACGGCTCAGCTCTCTGGGAAGTGGTCTCGCCTGGTGATCCTGGATGACCTTGGAGGAACTGAGTGGGGGGTGGGCATCTTCCTCTGTCCTCTGGAGGACATCTTGTTGGCACACTCAGCAGCCAGAAGGGGATCTGACTCTAAAATTACCTTTCTTAATCTACAGTTTTACTCAGTTGAAAACTCAAATTAGGACTAATTATGCATTAGTGGTATTAGAAAAATTTTCATTTTTCTGAAAGCATGCCAGCTTCATGGCAAGAACATGGGTTCTGTGCCCAGGGAGGCCTGCTGGGCATGATGTACACAGATACCCAAGAGCAAAGTGCTTAAGTTCCAGCCCTCAGTCTCCAGGGGGCTGGGGAGGTTGAATGGCCTATTACTTATCCGTCCACTTTGGAAGAGCAGCTTTCTTGTTCGTCTGGGTTGTGTCCAGGGTCCCTGACATACAAATCCAAGACATATTTTCACAAAGTGAAAACTCTGATTTAAATTTTGTACTGGACTGCTTTATTACTATGGGGAGGCACTACATCTTTATTATCTCTTTGGGATTAAGTTGATTTATCTGTATAATGGTGACTAATTGATTTAAAATCTACAAGGAATTTTTTTTTTTTTGCTGGAAATAGTGAAAGCAGAAACAAACAAACGAACACACACACACACACACGCACACCTTTCTCTGTGGACCCATTCAGGTAGCCATCTACTCAGGCAGGTATACCGAGGTCATTAAGTGGATCTGAGAGATAATTTGGGGTAATTAGAAGTGTGTTCCCTTGGAGCTGTATACACTTGTTTTGAACACCAGTTCTGATTCATGGTAGCTGAGGAACAATGATTCTGCCACTCGGCATCTCTGAGCACTAGTTCCTCTTCTGTAAAGGGGAGACGATACTAGGGTAGATTTGAAATTTGTAAGGTGCCCGGCGCAGCATTTGACCCATGGAAGGCAATAAAAAACATACCTATTGTCTTTAATAAAGTTTTTTATTTATTTATTTATTTTTGAGAGAGAGAGAGAGAGAGAGAGAGAGAGAGAGAGAGACAGTGTGAGCAGGGGAGGGTCAGAGAGAGAAGGAGTCACAGGATCCGAAGACAGCCTCCAGGCTCTGAGCTAGCGGTCAGCACAGAACCTGACACAGGGCTCGAACCCACGAACCGTGAGATCATGACCTGAGCCGAAGTCGGACTCTTAACCGACTGGGCCACCCAGGTGCCTCGAAAACATACTTATTGTCTTAATACCATTCTACTAGGATGACTGTGTTTTCTTTTACTATAAAATGTGCATTGCAGAGGTTTTGATTAAGTACACATTTTTACCATATGTCTAGTGAAACCTTGAGCAAAATATGAAGGAAATCCAATGGCATGCGTAATTCGTCAGAACGTACCGGTTTGGGGAAGAGGTGGGAACTTTGCCACATTTGATGTGAGTTGTTTAAGTGAGAGAACCTATGGGCTGGCTGCTAGAATCCCTTTATTCCCCCCATTTAAAAAAAAAGGGAATTTCTAGTATTTTTATGGACCGCAATTAACTAGACTGCCTGTTCTTGAATTCGTTAAACCTTGTGTAATGTAGTTTTTTAAACGTTCTCTTGACCTAGGCTTGAGACTCTGGATACAGGCCAGTCAGTACCCTTCTTAGCTAACTCCCCTCACCAACCCCCTTTTCTGGGCCTCCCCATCCAGGCCCAGTAACCCTGGTGCGATCATTCCAGGGCCAGGTAGCAGGCAGATAGGGAACAGGGACAGCCCCATGTCCCTCGGGCCCACTGAAGCCAGCCAGTCCCACGCCTGCTCACTGCCTCCCCCGTTCCTTCCTATGGAAACCACAGGAAGACATTTTTCCCCAGGCCCCGCTTCCCTCTGCCTTGTGTCCCACCCATAAACCCTGTGTGACCCTCTCTGACATGACATGTGCTCCTTCTCTTGGGAGAATAAATTACCTCTTTTTCTCTCTCCAGTTTTATCGAGGTATAATTGACAAGTGAATATTACATGTATTTAAGGTGTGCAGCATGATGCTTCTATCTACAAATATACAGCAATTCTTGCCTGTAGTCATTCTCCATTTTTTTCACGCTTGTGTTGCTACAGGCTCTTACCTGGACTCTTGAACTCGTGGGGCTGTGTTCCTTTATGGATATTTGTCACATTGTTATTTTTTTGTAGGGCACAAAGGCCGCCATCCCGTCCTCTGCCATCTTGCTGACATGACTCCCCAAACAATCTTCGCGATGGCAGTTCCCTGCTGATCTCCTGGCCGTGCTGCACCTGAGTAAGAATGAGCCTGTGTGGGGCGCCTGGGGGCTCAGTCGGTTGAGAGTCCGACTTCGGCTCAGGTCATGATCTCATGGTCCGTGGGTTTGAGCCCCAGGTCGGGCTCTGTGCTGACCGCTCAGAGCCTGGAGCCTGCTTCGGATTCTGTGTCTCCCTCTCTCTCTGCTCCTCCCTTGCTTGTGCTCTGTCTCTCTCTGCTTCTCAAAAATAAATAAACATTTAAAAAATTTTTAAAAAAGAATGAGGCTGCGATCATCCCACTGTCCTATAGAACTGATGCTCAAGGAAGACTCACATCTCTTCAAGGCATTTTGATAGAACAGTGTTTTCCTCGTGCACATGGATATTGACAGTTGAACGTATTAGAGCATATGCGCGTGTGTGGATATTCCGTCTCCTTCCGTGGAGAACCAGACCAAGCTCCAGCGTTTCATTTTGTCTCTTTATTTCACAATATTGTTAAAAACCATGGTTTACTTTGAAAGAAAAATGACAATTGAAAACAAACAAGGATTCCGAAGGCTCTCTGGTTTATACTCTCTGCTGTTCTCTCTTTATAATAACCGTCCTATCACATCAGGTCTTTCCAGCCCCGCCGAGAAATCTGTGCTCAGCTGAAATGCCGTGTGTATGTGCAGGGGCCTACACGATATTTCCAGAGGAAGTGTAACTTGGAGTTTTCTTTGTCGACTGAGTTTAAAACTTTAATTTTAATATCTTAATATTAATAAATGTAATTTAATGTTAGTAAATAAATTTAATAATATTAAATCTAATAATTTTAAGAATAAAATGAGTTGATCTGTCTGCCTTCGATTGCCAGAGAATCAGCTCAGGGGATGAAAATTCTCCATATTTGGGGATGGTGACATAATGACTGTTTTTCCATGGCTGAAAAAGATTTTCCCCCCTAGTCACTAGCTTTCTGACAGTTCCATTTTTCCTTGAAAGAATCAGAAGAGAAATATTTCCTAACACAACTATTAGTAGTCCTTATGATAATAGTAGGTTTTAAATTTGTTATTTTATTTTCTGATACCGGCAACTATTTTCTTCTTCTTGGTTGTTTCTTAACGTCAAATTATAATGATATATTTATGTTACTATATGTGCAAATTTATTTTGGTGTTTAAAATTGTCCAAAGAGATTGGATAATTGAAAGCTTTTCAGAATTTTAACTCAATTCTTATCAGAAAAGTGGCATTTATTTTTCTGGAATGATTTTCGTCATATCGAATGTTCTAAAGGTTTTCTAGTTTTCTTTGCAATTACTTGGAACAGGCAGATTTATGGTGAATTTACAACAGGACATTTTTAGCACAGCAGGGTCGAAGACACCACGACCAGTAGAAGTAAGTAAGCAGGATAACGTTGACAGTGGGACATCTAGGGTCGGATTGCTTGGTTTTAATACCGGCCCTAGAGCTAATCAGCCACGTGGCTTTAGACAAGACCCTGAATAGATACTGAAAACACAATGTCTACTTTCTACGTTTATTATTCGTCTAGATTGATGCAGTATTTCATAGAACACTTAGTATGTTCCCAATAGGGGGAAATTATGCTAACCTAATACTATTTCAAATACTGTTTAATTATCTTCATTATGAAATTCAAAGCCCATTAAACATTTGTCATATTTTTTGTGATGTTCCATATTTGTCTTTATGATATAAGATAAAGCAGAGAGATTCTTGTTTTTAAAGGAAAATGTCAGAGCAAGACAACCTGGAAGTAAACTAATACAGCATAGTAACAGCTAGGCATAATAATATCTTATTTAAATAAAAGTCCGTGTTTAATATGGAGCAGTAACCACTGGCCGCATTTGTTGAGCTGGCCCTTTCCCTGTACAGTTTTCTCATGATGTCATTTTATCATCCATCATCTAAGCAGACTAAACTGTCATATTAGGCCTACTTCATAGTGGTGGGAACTGAGGTACAGAAGGTGAGAGAGTTTTCCAGACTATACACAGAGTAACTGATGCCAGGCTTTAAATCCAAACTGTCTGACTCCATCTTTGAACCACCTGAGAACTACACATCAAATATAAATGAACTGAGGAAATATTTATTGATGACCTGTTTCCCTTAAGGTGCTAGAAATTTCCATCATGCCCTCACAATATGGGGGGAAGTAAAAAAGGATTTTTTTTAAGAGAGAGGCAGAAGGAGAGAGAGGGAGAGAGAGAGAATCCCAAGCAGGCTCTATGGTCAGCACACAGCCCATTGCGGGGCTCAATCCCATGACCCTAGGATCATAACCTGAGCCGAAATCAAGAGTCAGACACTCAACCAACTGAGCCACCCAGGTGCCCCCAAAAAGAATCCTAATCTATGGATTTACCCCTTACGGTTCTTACAGACTTTAGAATCTGGCATGTATAATGTAGTTTACATTAAGTTAAGGAAATAATACATGGATTTACTTTATACCTTTGCAAGACAAGGTCTCCTCTGAGGGAATTACAGTCTAGTGCATAATGATAGCATTAAAATACCCAGTCATCATGGAAAGTAATGATCTACCAGTATTTCTTTACCTTGAAATAGTAAATTCAAATGGAGTAGTCTGTTACTTAAGTTTGGATTGCCTGTTTGCCTGTTTAGATTTTTAGTTAGGTTATGAACTTACCTCTGAGAGCCATGAAAGCTAGACATTTGAATGGCTATGGAAGAGAGACGTGTTAGTGTTTTTGGTGGGTTGTAACCAACGCAATTGTACTCTGAAGGACTCTAGGCATCCGAGACTCTAAGCATTTGACAGGATAAGAGGTTGAAAGCCACCAAAATGGATATTTACCTAGCAAAATTCTTTTACTTTTTCAAAGAGTCTCCTAGGGCGTTGTTTTATGGTTTAGAAATTACAGAAAGTAAAATGTTCTTCTAATGGAGAAGCAGCTTAAAAATGTGGAGATTCTGAAATGACTCCTGCTTAGTTTTGACTCTAATTTTGTTATTGAGGGATTTTGTACTCTTTTCAATTAATGTTGGTTGAAATTAACTGTTGAAATTATGCAGCCACCTAAGCCAGAATCTGTGATGTTTTCTAAGAAAAGCAAAAGGGACTATGAACAGAGCCCCTGGATGGCTAATTTGGTTAAGCGTCCGACTTCAGCTCAGGTCATGATCTCACGGTTCGTGGGTTTGAGCCCTGCATCGGGCTCTGCACTGACAGCTCAAAGCCTGGAGCCTGCTTCAGATTCTGTGTCTCCCTCTCTCTCTGAAAAATAAATAAACATTAAAAAATTAAAAAAGGAATTATCAAAATATTAGGCTTGCCAGATAGTTGCATATTTTTCTCATTTTCTCTTCCTGACATCCTAGTGAGGATTAATATTGATAAATGTTATTTAAGCTTATTTTGCAGAATACAAGTTTGGCATTAAAGAGGGCTAAAGTAAATCTTTCTGGAAAATAAATCATTATTTTGATTATACTCCAGATTTCCTGATGGGAGCAGAGTTACTCGCAAATACTGCGTATGTTATAAAGAACGAAGATTATTATTTTGAGCATTTCATTAGATTCTCAATTTCCTGATACTATCACTTTTCTTGAGAAGATACCGTATGTGAGAAGAACAGTGTGATTTCAATGATTTGTCAAGATCTTTGTTCCGAAGATAGTCAAATGATTTTTTTGTGTGTCAAGTAAATATTTCATGACACAGTTAAGAATAACTGTTCTAAAATACTGACTAATCCAGGGTTTGGAATGCAAATTACACTCGGTATCATCACGGATGGGGCTTGGCTCTGCAGTGGTTGTTTCATAGGGCTTTTCATTTCCATCTATCAGATGCCATTCCCTGTGTGGTTTTCTCATAACAGCCGTTTCGCTGCAGCTATGACAGAACACGGTGTCAAGCTCAACTGACGGTCTCCAGGTCCCTGTGGACCGCACGGGCGCACAGACAGGAAAGACATACATTTTTGTGTCAGGGGGTAATGAGCATCTTTCTCTCCACCTGCAATTTTCACCGCAGTCCTTTGTTTGCCTGTTGATCCCAAACAATTCTTTCCACATAACATTCACACTCCCTCAAAGGGTTGTTTATTCCACTGCACCTTGCAGCCCCGGATGACTATGGAAATTTGAAATGAACATGGAAATAGAATTCCAGCTTGGTGCATAGAGAAATAATGATGACGGTAAATGATGAGCCCGGTTTTGATGTATTATTTAGGAACCTTGCATGGCTTCCGTGAAGCCAGTCCCCCGAGCACCGACAAGGCATGACAGTGGGAAATGCCGTGACGGGCAGGTGCAGGCCAATCATGTTAAATGTGCTTTTGTTTGGGGTTTCATACGCCTTTGTCTCCTTGCTCATGGGTCAAGGAAGAAAAACAAAACTTGCTCACCAGCGTGACTTATCATCACGACACCGCTCCAGATAACTGTGCCTTGTTGGTAATCAGTCGTTAATTTTTTGTCTGTCTGTCAGGAATCATCCGCTACATGCTTGTTCCTTTGCCTTCTTTGTGTGAATGGTGTTTTGTTTCATTAATAATGCTCTTCTTTACAGTAAGACAAGGGGAAGCAAGGACGTGTGTTTAGATAGCAGGCAGGCCTGGCTTTCTCTGCTAAGGGAACAGAAAACGGGAGGGATATTTTCAAGCAAGACACCAAGTTGGCCGATGCAGTTCTGGAAAGCTGAAAATGCTTTCATTTTGCCTGTAGGACTCCCAGGTGATTCTGCAGGACAGTTAGAACCTTTTCATGAAGATGTTGTCGTGCCTGTATGGCCGTATCACTTATGTAGAGCCTGTAAAAATGTCTATTTTTAACTAAACCATGGGAACAGGTTATTCCTAGGTGAAACCACCTCCAGCTGCATGATCTACACTCCTTGTTTTGCACCATGCTCCTTCTCCTCCATAAAAATTTAGTCCAGGGATTATTTCCTCAAGAATTTGCTCTGGGAAGATTCGGATTTTCCCTCCTTGAGTTTTAGCAGTTAACAGCCAGGCGCCGCCCATTCCGTTAGCGCCCATGCGGGACGTGAAGGGGTGAGTGGTCTGTATTTAGGATGTGAGGTCTGCAAACGAGGCCCACGGCTGTCCCCAGCGGGGCTCGACTGGCCTCCTTGGCCTGAGGTGTGATGCAGGCGGCGGTCATCCAAGAGACGGCTGACTAGGTGTTGGCTCGCAAGGTGACAGTTAACACCAAATAATAAAATTAGGTGATAAAAGTAGAAATATTAGAGAAGACAGCACTTGGGGAATGATGGAAGAGCCATCCAGATGAGGTAAGACTCTCAGGAAAGGTTAACCTGACCGATTGATGAAGAAAAATTAGGACCAGAAGAACCGTAAGACAGCACAATTATAGGGCTGTGCTGAAATGGAGTGGTTAGTATGAGACATAAATTGGGAGGCAAGAAAGTTCTCCGTAGAGGCTCTGATAGGATGCGTCTTGTAGACTATTTTAATAACACTCTAAAAAGATAACCCTTTTATGATGCATCAAACCAGAGACTGAGAGATAATCCATAATTACTGCTAACCTGATTTCCACAGGGATCCTGAGATTCTGTGTAACACTGACATGTACAGGGACAATGCGAAGTGTACCGGCGTTCTGTGTTTTGCAGAGAAGATCATAAATAATAAATTAAGGGACAAAAGTTTCTGTCCATATCTGTCCCGACCATGTCCCTACCCAAGGATAAAGGCTGGAACTGTTTGTACAAGGAGCCATGAAATAGGCTTCTGGTCGTGGAGAACTCTGAGGGATGCTGTTCAGGGACCCAGGTGTCGGGGAGCAGGGGGGAGTACCTTCTGAAGGTCAGGGGTCAGGTGCAGATTAGCCAATGGGGGATGCTATTCAGGGGACCTTGTAAGGGGAGGGCATTGTTTCTGCGGGTCAGGTGCAGATTAGCCGGGGAGGTTTATCACTGGAACTCATCCCTGTAAGCTTTGCAAGAAACTCATCCAGGAAGGCTTTGCAAGTTTGCTACAGAGGATGACTCCAGGGCCTTTACTCCCTGACCATAGACTCCTGGGGACTGTACTTGTTCCCTGGCGTGAGGCGGTACCATTCCCAGATTCCTACCTTCCTTTGCTAAAAGTTTGCCACCGACATGATAATCAGTGCGATAAAACGGGCTCAGACGCATTCTTTAAGGTGGAGGCGCTAAGTTGTTCAGTGCTTAATTATTGCACGTGGCTCATTCATATGCTTGAAGTATCATTTCTAAAACAAAGATGTAATATAAAATAATGCTAGTGGTTTGGAGAGGATGGATTTTCATGCTTGGGGGAGATATGATAATGTATCTGTGTAGGTTTTAGAAGCTGCAAAGTTTAATTTTATTTATTTCTCTGTGTTTTGAGGCATAAACCTCGTGATCATTTTTTTTTTTTCTGTTAGGACTTTTCTTTTTTCTTGTTTTTAAAAATTTTTAAGTTTGTTTGTTTTAATTCAAGTCACTAACATACAGCGTAGTATTGGTTTCAGGAGTAGAGCCCAGTGGTTTGTCACTTCCGTGTGACACCCAGTTGTCATCCCAACAAGTGCCTCCTAAATGCCCATAATTCATGAAGCCCACCCCTACCCAGCGCTCCTCCCGCAGCCCTCAGTTTGTTCTCTGTATTTAAACGTCTCTTATGGTTTGCCTCCCTCTCTGATTTGATGGTATTTTTCCTTCTCCTCCCCTATGTTCATCTGTTTTGTTTCTTAAATTCCACCTATGAGTAAAATCATATATTTGTCTTTCTCTGACTGACTTATTTTGCTTAGCATAGTACACTCTAGTTCTATCCAGGTTGCTGCAAAGACAAGGTTTCATTCTTTTTGATCACCGGATAGTATTCCATTGTATATATAGATACTACATTTCTTTGTACATTCATCAGTCGATGGACATTCCGGTTCTTTCCATAATTTGGTTATTGTTGGTGACGCTGCTGTAAACAGTGGGGTGCATCCTCCTAATTTGTTTCTCTCCCTCCCTTGGTGGATTGCACTAATTATATATGAGTGATTTTACATCTGGAATTCAGGACACATGTATTCATTTACTCATTTAATACATGTGCATTGAGGGCCTATCAGATACCGTGGGTCCAGGTGGTGGGAACACAGATGGATGTCACAGACCAAGCCCTCCTGGAGCTTGCATTCTAGAGGGGGAGAGAAATAATCAGAAAGCAAGTAAGTACATAATATAAAGTTAGACAACTATCAGTGCCAGGAGGAAAAACCCAGGCATCGTGAGTGATGTGGTCAGGAAGTGTTACATTTGATGCTCTATTCAGGGCGGGGCCTCTGATGATGCGACATTTGAACAAGGAACTAGCGGGAGGGAAGAAGTAAGTCTTGCCAAGGTCTAGGGAAGGAATTTTTCCAGAAAATTGGTGGTATGTGGTTTACCCTAAAAGATCCGGACTGTATCTTATCTAGAATGTTAATACTTTCTCATGAGTCAGTATTGGTGGTTTTGTCATTGTGGGGACCTAGATTGTTAGCTTCTGCTGTGTTGATAATGAACTCCTTCTGTTTCAATGTGCAGATTTCTCTCTGGTTTTGACTTTCCCAGAGAATGATTCACAAACGGGGGTGTGGGGGGCGGGGAGAAGGAGAAGCAGGCATGGCGGGGAGGGGATGTGTACAAGGTTAAGAACGCATACGCTCACGTCCCAAAGCTTTAGTCCATTTCCAAGTCCAAATGAATTAGTTGCAAAGCCAGGCATGGATTGATGGTTTGTTTTGCAGAAGGGGCAGTGGCTTAAAAAGGCCAAGAAACGATGTTATAACGCACCTCAGACAGATCGTTCTTCTTTTAGTCTGATTTCATAAAGAAATCCTAAACCAGTAAGTGCCCCCTCAGAAGGAGTGTGTTGTTGGAAACATTAGTATTTTATTGCAATTGTGTAAATTCTTTAAGAGAAAGTTCCCCCACAGCGGCCAACATAACCTGGCTCCGTGCTGAATTACCTGGAGAAAAATCGATATGGTTTCATGGTACCCAAGAGGTAACCCACACTTTCAGAAAATGAGAATCACAGTGGCCGGCCTTACTTGGGAGTTTATTCTAGAAGGCTGTTGTTGGTATCTAGTCACAGCTTGAGGAAAGTAGTCCAGCTCTTATTCAGCTGGAAGATGAATCCCGAAAAAGAGAGTATTTTATGTGTAATCCATGTATACAAAGTGCTCAAGGTCTGAGGGACATGTGAAGAAGTCTATGATACAAGATCTTTTTATCTTTAACCTAAGTATTGCTTGGTTATTTGGTATTTTTGGTGATGTAAGAATTTCAAAGTCGCACTGATGTCAAAGTTGAGGACTTTTTCATACTTCTGTTATCAGAAAATTAAAATTGTACATCTGTTAGCCACTGTACTTTTGTCCATTCCACATAATCACTAAAATTAAAAATGAACTCCTCATGAAAGTAGCATCCCACACAGAAGTTGAACTTAGTGCATTTGAAATTTAAGGCAGTCCCTTAATCAAACGGATTACTTTCCCTGGTTACAGCCTATGGGAACTCACAGGTGTTAAATTAGCTTCAGAAGGACTCCCCTATTGTTTCTTAATGGAAAATGAGAACATATGGAGCCCTGCACATGGAAAATAATCATGAATCAAATATAAGGGATCCTGAGCATAGTCTAAGCATGTGTCTTCAGTTTTCCAAGCCTGCACAGCACTGTGCCGGTTGAGGCGTCTGATGTGGCTTGCTATTTCATTTCAAAATAATAATGCAACAGCTTCAACATTTTAGCTTTAACCTTCAGCGTAACTAGAGGAACTATTCAAATGCTTTTGATGTGATAGGAGAGTGATTCTGTCTTTTGAGAATGACAATCAGTGCCTTTGTGATTTCACAGTATAAACTATTTGAAAGCAGGAAATGTGGAGGTGAGTAGCCTGTGATGATATTGAATCGCTTGGGTATGTTTCCGAACAGTTAGGAACAGAGAGGAAATACAAAGCCAGACTAGAAAGAGCTCTTTTTTTTTACCCCAGGGAGTTTTAGAGTTTCTTGGTGCATATGGACTTTAGAAAAAAAATTATTTGGGTTTGTTTTATTCTTTTGACCTTGACAGTAGAGAATGAAGGACAGTTTTATAGTCCTTGTCTAGCAGTGTTTGGGCATTAAATGTTCATGGCCGCACATTGCTTACAGACACCAAATTTTATGGGTTATCTGGAGACGAGTGGCTCAATAAAATTCTTGGTAAGCATTTCCATTCTATCGTAATTTTGTAAAGCCAAAATATCTGACCTGAAATCACAACATAAATGCATTTTGTCAATAGAGTTGTGGGAAGCAAACTAGGCTGATTTCAGTCCCATTGTTTTAACGACTTAGTTCAGCCTCTGCCTGTGTTCTTATACTTGAAGGAGAGCTACCAACCCGTTGCCTTCTCAGCATTAAAAAGTGGCAGTCGTTCAAGAATACCATCCTTCGTGAGTGACATTCAAGAACACAATCAGTGAAAGGATGAATGAATGAATGAGTGCATGGACCAGCTCATCCGTGCAATGGTTTGGGGTGTTGTGACAGTAATGATGCCACTGATGACCCTGTCTCGTGATGACCCCTAGATTTAAAACTCCCTCTCCAGAGGGTGTCTGGGTGGTTGTTGGTTAAGCATCCGACTTCAGCTCAGGCCATGATATCATGGTTTGTGAGTTTGAGCCCCGCTTCGGGTTCTGTGCTGACAGCTCAGAGCCTGTAGCTTGCTTCAGATTCCATATCTCCCTCTCTCTCTTCCCCTCCTCTGCATGTTCTGTCTCTCTTTTTCTCTCCCCAAAATAAATAAACATTAAAAAAATCCCTCTCCTTAAAAAATTAAAGCCCATCGGAGTCACTCATTTATTTTATATGAATTGTTTCTTCTGCTCTTCTTTTGTTGTTATTGTCGTCACCCTGACTGTCATTACTTTACATCTGATGGTTTTTATGGAGCGATCCTCCTCTTGGTCCACCCCAGGAGAAATACATCAGTCAGCTACAGCCCTCAAACAGACAGGAAACATTTGTATGTGGTAGGCAGGCTCCCACCTCTGCTTCTCATTTGTAAGAGCCTGAGGTTTCTCCAGGAAAAAGAGCATCCGTAGCAAGTAAGCCTTGGGTGGAATTCAAATTTAAGACTTCCATCTTTCTAAAGTCTTGTTCAGTTTATTAAGTGTCTTGCCTCCTGCTGTATCAGATACAGATGAAGAGATCCTGGTTTTCCTGGGGGTTTGAAACTCAGGTTAAACAGACATCAGAAGGGAATTTGCAAATGAATTTTCAGTAAGTGCATTGACAGTCTCAGAAATTTCAACTCCAGCAAATACAACATTCTTTTCAATCCATGTCAAAACACCAACTACCTTGCAGGTCTGTTAAACTACTATGGTATCTATATTCAGTGATGTTCAGCATGGCCCTGTTGGAGGTAAGGTTTAATTGTAGCCGATTTCTTTGAATATCTATTGGATAATTTCAGAAATAGTTTTTTAACCTTTTTACTTGCCCTGAGGTTATTCTGATATGAAACCTTCTCTTCTTGGTTCGCAATATGCTGTGACTGCATCCAAAGTTGACTCCGTAAGTGGTTTAGAAAATCTTTCTGGAGGAAAATGTAGGTTTTCAGTCATGTAGTTGGAAGTTTGATGGCAAAATCTACATGTGTACACTGTGTGGGAAAAACAGCTGGAAATTGTTTCTTTCTGATTGTGTCTGATGTGCTTGTTAGGATAGGGGAGCTTATTACATAATTTGTAAAGTGTATAGTCTGATTATTAGTGGTAACCTGTGGATGGAGAGAAGATTCTAGAAGTAGTTGCTCATTGCGTGTTTTCAGTAATTGCATGCTGTCAGCTTTATGGGCTTGCGGAGCTTCAGAGTGCCTGGCGTATCAAGGGTGAGTAGTAGCGGCATTGAATGGATGAAAGCATGGGAGAGCGAAAGAATGAATGAATGGATGGGTGCAGCTTCATAGTCCTGTAGCTCAGAGGATTTGTAGCATGCCTACTCTTCCCAAATGAAGGCTTTGGGGTGATTGGATGTGTGAGGATATCGTAGATGGAAACACATGAAATAACTATTCAGCTACACCTGCCGATATGGTAGTAATCCCCAAAGAGGGGGCTTTTAAAGGATCATAAATATAATTAAATAGAAACGCACCCTCATATATAGAGTCAAGAATCATTTTACGTTTCTGTTCTGTGTAGGTCAGTTTGGATTTGGATCAGCCAGTGATGTTGACTGTTATATTTCTGTGTTTGAGAGAAGGCAAGAGATGACTCTGAACGATGGCCCCAGCCGATACCTTTTGGATTCTCCATCACATTCATCTTGGGGCCATGCTTCTGTTGGCTGCTCCCAGCCTGTGAGGAAGTGTGGCAGGAATACTAAGACTCATTCCAAGAGGCAGGGCTCATCCTGAGGGAGACTTTCACTTGAGGACTTGGCTGAACATATCTTGAATTGTCCAAAACTCCTCCTCCTCCTCCTCCTCCTCCTCCTCCTCCTTCTTTAATTGTCAAGTTAGCTAACATACAGTGTAGTCTTGGCTACATGATACATCACTTACATATAACACCCAGCACTCATCCCAGCAAGTGCCCTCCTCCATGTCCATCACCCATTTTTCTCACCACCAAACCTCAAAATTCCTTCTATTCTGTGCTTCCTTCTTTCCTGAACTTGCACTGTGATCTGAATTACTTTCTTGCTTTCTCCTCCCTCCTCCTCTCATCTTGACGCCTGCTTCTTGGCAAAGTAATACAAATGGTACCAAGAATGGTCCAAAACCTTGGCAAAAAGACAGAGATTTTGGACTGCTTTGCCACACAGTGGCGAAGAACACAGTACACTGAGCGGTTATCCCTGGAACTGGGAAGTAGTCCCGTTGCAGTGCTCCATGACTCGTGAACAGAGAGACGTGGGGGGAGAGGGACAATGCTTTACAAAGACAGCGGAGTCAGTTGGTTGAAGCTAACTTGGATGGATATATCTTAATGATGCATAATGAAGAATCGAGGGCCATTAACTAGTGGTAAAGACTTGTTACTTTGTGAGGGCCAGGGAGCACTCTGCGGTGGCTTACAAAGAGGCTGTTTCTCCTGTCATGGAAAAGCAGATGACTAAAGACTTTTATAGTGAGAGCCCCTGAGCTTCAGAGATGTTTGAATGCTCAGTCATTATAGGTCTGTAATACTAGGGTCATGTGTATGATTGGGAAAATGAGCGGCCTTGAAATATGGGGTGGGGTTATCTGGCTAAATACTCTGAAGATTTTGGTGCTGTAGACACCGTGAGCCTCAGAGCTCTCAGAGGGCGCGCCCATCCTTGTTAAGATGTGCTTGAAGATGCTGCCGAAGTGTGGCCCCTGCCAGGAAACAGACATCTGTCAGGAACTACCCCGCCTCCTCTTGTGGTGCCTGTGCTAACCGTGCTTCCAGCTTCCGTAAACGTGATGCTTGAATAGCTGCTCTACATGCAGATGCTGAAAATGCCTTGTTCTGGACAACCTTGTAATACACCTGACTCACCTTGCCTTGGCCTCCTGCCTCCCTCGTCTCCCTCCCTACCCTTAGGAAAAATGCTTTTCTAATACAAACCAGCTAATCCCGAATCTACACTCACACTCAAGGCCATGATCTGTCTGCCCTAATCACTCCAGGACCAGGTACAGGGCAAGTAGGGACAACCTCAGGCCACAGACACCACTGAGATGACTCAAACAAGCCAATCCTCAAGCTTGCTTACCTGATTTTGCCTGTTCTTCCCTATAGAAATCACAGTGGAAGCTCTGGCCTACCGCTCCCCGTCTCCCTCTGCCTCCTGACCAATCCCAGGGCTTCTCTGTGTGGCCCTCCTATGGCATGACATGCCCTCTCTCTTGGGAACTGTGAGTATTAAACCATCTTTTCAATGCCCATCATTTCCCAATCTCTTGGCCGTAATTACTGTACCTCAAATTTCCTATTTGTACACACTATTTTAAACCAGTGCCAGGCCAATAACAAAGGTAAATCCTAGCATGACCTAGCAACAGACATATCAGACCTGATGAAGGAGGAAGGAGACTTTATCCTGAAGACCTGTAAGAATTAGCTTAGTTGGTGTGAGTTGACAGAAGGTCGGGTAGCATGCCTGGGGTTGGATTTCGAAGTTCTTTGATCAAAGGGGTTGGAACGTAAGGTTGGATGAGCAAGAATTCATTAGCTTATGGGCACTTTCTCAGGCCTTGGAGTTTAACACTCTGGCAAAGGAAGCCAGGCAATGGGAGTTTTTGTTGCCAAATAGCTCTTAGAATTCTGGAAAAAAGGGATGGTCTGTCCTCAATGAAGGCTAAATGCTTGAGTCACTCTGGCAGGTGGCAGAGAAAGAAATAAAGAGGTCAAGGGGAAGTAGATAGCATTTATGAGTATTTCATGCAAGGCCAGAAGACTTCGAGAAGGCCCAGAGGACACAGCATTCACCAAGGGTACTAATCACTCACTGGCAGTTGGGGCACCATCACTAAGAAGCTCGGTGGAGGCTCTCCTCTGCCAGAGAGGGCTGATGGGAAGGGCAGTGGCCATAGTAGTGGGTCAATATCACCCTTTGGGATGATGGAGAAAATTGAAGCCAGGTGGTGAATCTTGCGATGAGATTTACTTTACAAACAGTGTGCTATTATTACATGTGGACCAGATGGAGTAGTTCTAGAATGCTTAGGGGCTGAAGAATCTCTAGCTTACAACCTGGTAATAGCACAATTTGGTTACCACTCCCTGATGTCTCTGGTCTGGACACCCCAGACTTTGAATGTGTCCTTACTATCCTCTTGACCAAAGATGGTTCAGATGTGGGACACATAAAAGAGGCTGAACTTGTAAATATCTCAATAAATCTAGCTATATTCTTGCTGGAAATGTCCAATAGCTGCTGAAAAAAAGGAGTCTATTGAAGGAGCATGACCCATTATATCCATGTGTCTCCTTTAAGGGCTTTTTATTCTTGTACTGGCCCTTGTAATACTTCTGTCCATCACAAGGATACATCGGTGTGGTTATCACTTCGCACAAGATTTAAGAGCCATTAGGGAGATTTTACTTCTCTACTTGTCTGTTATCTCTAACATTATCTTATTCTCAATTCTTGGAACTGCTGTGTACTTTACAGCTATGGAACTGTGCTCAACATTTGTTAGTATATCCTTTCTCCTGGACTTCCTGTACCTATTTGCATTCACTTGGGAATATCAGCAATTCCCAGAGAGAGACTTGTGCCCAAGAATTCACAGAAGTGTCCTCTTACTTGAAAATACTCAACTCTAGCTGAACCATTAGAGACACCCAGTTTTGTACAATATATGGGTGATCTTCTGCTTGTTCTCAAGGTTGAGAGTTTTGCAGAATTGATTTCTTCCACTTGCTGACATTATTAGTGTACAGGGCCACAAAGTCTCTAAGGATAAACTCCAATAATACTAGAACCCAAGTGCATTTTCTTGGCCATGGCATAAAATAAAAATTAAGAGTCTCTTTCCTTTTATATTGGAACCTGTTCATGACTTTCGTGGCCAATTAACAAAAGACAACTTAGAGGATTTCTTGGTCCCAAAGGGTATTGTAAACATTGGATTCCTAACTTTTTTTTGGACCAACTGCTCTTTCCTATAAGCTAATGAAAGCTGACACTCCTGAGCCCTGATTTAACACTGATTCCCTGAAGAATGGCTTTTTACAACTTAAAGGATGCTCCAGTAATCATAAATCTTTCCATTTGTACATTGAGGCAAGTTTTGTGGATTCTAACTTAACAAGAAAATGGACATCAGAGACCCATTGGTTATTATCTCTTCACATTTATTTCATGACAAAAACCTGCCCTCCTTGTTTGCACACAGTGGCGGCAGCTCAAGGTCAACAGAGGGCCCTGCTGACTTAGTTTTAAGATCTCCGTTTAACCTCATGATCCCTCATACCATTCAGACCTTCCTTTTGACTGAAAGCACAGGACATTTTTCTGTTTCTAGAATGACTTCTTTTGAAATCCTTTAGCTTTTACCTGCACACATTTCTATCCATTGCTGAAACACCCTAAACCCTGCCATTCTCCTCCCAGAGGAGAGAAAGTCATGACAGCTGTGAACTTATTTGGGAGTTTTCTTTGGCTTTATCTGGCCTTCTTGAAACCACGTTAGACATCCTGGATTGTGAATTATGTGTGGATGAATCCTCTTCGAGAACTGGACAAGGAGGCTATCAAGCTGGATACACAATCAGAACCCACTGAGGCTTGTTCAAATCCAGCCCTCTCTGAGACATGAAATCTGCACAAGTTGCCAAAACTGTAGCCCTTACTAAGGCCTGCCAGTTAGCTGAGATAAAAGAGCAAATGTCTATACAGAAATGGTTTTGGAGCGGTTCAAGATTTGGGTCTGTTTTGGAAGAAACACCACTTCTTAATTGTAGCTGATGTACTCCCATTAACCAAGGCAACCGCATAAAAGCAGTTTTGAGAAGCAAAGGTTCATCTTTTAGCAGATTAATGTACTAAACAAGCTATGTTAACCCATCCAGGACATCCAACAAGTCCAGAATTCGAAGCCAAAATGAATTTCTGACTGTTGGCATCGGGTCTTGAGTTGATTCCAGAATCAAGCATCTGATTCTGAAATAACACATTGGAAAGAATCAGATGTTTGCTTCACCCAGATGGCATCAGGTGGCACCAAGTTGGTTATTTGGTCTGCATTGACAGGCTGAAATAGAGTGTCTGAAAGAACCAAGCCATACTATCCATGGAAAGGAGACTACGAGAAATGTCCTAAACAAGTGTGAACAGGGAAACCTCAATGGGATTACAGAGCACATCTTTGCTGCACATTCCAGCTGTGAAGTCCCAAACCCTTTGAAAACTGTAGAGGCGGGGCAAGGACATGAGCCAAGTCTTTTCGGTCATTGAGAACACCTGCAAATGGATTCCACTCAGTTGCTCCCTGTGTGATTATGAATATGTTCTTAATCGCAAAATATTGTCTATTTTCTGCTTGGCTGGGATCATTTCCTTTCTGTAAAGTAACTGTTAGGACAGTAGACTCTGGGATTCCCACTTGAGTAATACCTATCCACCATCTCTTAGGGGTACTTTGTAGTCAGAACAGAAATTAAAGGACTTTGTAAGGCTTTGCCTGTCACCCAGAAGCTTCAGGGGTCCTACCAGCACGCATCCTCAGAGAAATTAGGAACAATGAATGACACCTTAAAGTGGAAATTTGGAATACTCTCTGGGCAACCTCAGTGGCTGTGGTCAAAGGTTTTCCTCTTAGCTCCCCTGATGGGCGATTAGGCCCATTGTAACAGGAATTTATAGACTGTCTCCCTGTGAGCTGGCCACTGGATGTCCATTCATATGGAGATATCTGCCTTGTCCTTGACTCCCATTATTCATAGGCTGATACAGCTTAATGCTATAGAACTTGAAGGCCAAGCTTATTTTCATTAAGCCCATTTGATTTTACCCAAAGATAAATTGTAGGAAGCATGGCTTGATGTTCAGCCTGGAGACCTTCTCTATTGAAGTGGAAACAAATGTAAAAGTGCTCTTAAACCTTAGCGGAGGGGCCCTGAGCCACAAACATTGTAGTGAAACTCCTGGGAGCTGCTCCTTGGATTCATGTGTCTTAGTTACAAAGGCAAATACACCCACCCCCTAGACATGAACACCAGTATAAGATGAAACACTGAATCTCTTGGGCTCTCCAGAAGCAAGTGACATCCTAAAGTAGACATCTTTCTCTAGAACTTCAGATCCAAACCCATGAATGCTGGAAGCAATTGATTGCCAGCCCCTTCTTTATCTCTTTCCTTTTCTTCTTTTCCTATTATTTTCCTTCTCTGTTGGTTTAAGGATTTTGATTGTAAAAAATGACATTCTTCAAGTTTCTTCCCTTGTTCATATCATTTTGGGAAAATCAGTATTACATACAAATCTATTAACATAAGCCTCCCTTTCTGCAGACCTGGGTGGGATTGAGATTGTTCTGGCTGATCCCAGATCAGACCGAATCTCGGTTAAGAGGCTCTGCCTGAAGCCTGGGGCACCTGAGTGACGCGGTACATTAGACATTTGACTCTTGATTTCAGCTCAGGTTATGGTCTCTTGGTTTGTGAGGCTGAGCCCTGCATTGGGCTCCGTGCTGACAGCGGGGAACCTGCTTGGGATTCTTTCTTTGCCGCATGCTCGCTCTCTCTCTCTCTCTCTCTCTCTCTCCCAAAAGTAAATAAATAACATTAAAAAAGAAGAGGCA
Source organism: Mungos mungo (assembly GCA_004023785.1). Lineage (NCBI taxonomy): Eukaryota > Metazoa > Chordata > Mammalia > Carnivora > Herpestidae > Mungos > Mungos mungo. The sequence goes on from PISW01001414.1 coordinate 293,565, forward strand.
TTGTGCAAGGCTTACTAGATTTACTTACAAGAATTACTAAGTTCTCATGTTAATGTTTGGCTCCATAGTCACAGTTGGGTTTTCTCCAGAGGTTGTAATGCTTTCATGTAGCTGCCCACTCAACAAATGACTGAATTTCAACTGCAAAGTCCTGAGAAGCTCTGCTGGCAGTCATTGCCAAAGAGGCTCAGGCTGCTGTTGACCGGTGGTATAGGTCAGGCATCCGGAAAACAAAAACAAATGCAAGATATGGTCAAATGATGAGACTCAAAATCAACACGTACACTAATTTCTACTTAATCTTTCACTGTGATTATTTGATTGTGATCTTTCTTCCCTAATAAACTTAAGATTCACAAGGGCGAGGATTGGATCAGATCTGCAACCATTTTATCCCCAGCCACTAACCACAGTGCTTGGTGTGCCGTAGACTCTTGGTCCAATGTCTGTTGAAAGAAAGGTTAAAAAGGATGGAATGAACAAATTATATTAATTTCTTCATAACAGTAAGCAGGAGTGATTTTATCAATGGGACCAGGAAGTTTCAACCACCTAAACTACACATTTCTGCATTGTCTCTTTTTTTTTTTTAATGTTTTATTTATTTTTGATACAGAGAGAGACAGAGCATGAGGGGGGGAGGGGCGGAGAGAGACAGAGACACAGAACCAGAAGCAGGCTCCAGGCTCTGAGCTAACTGTCAGCACAGAGCCTGACGCGGGGCTCAAACCCATGAACGTGAGATCTGACCTGAGCCGAAGTCAGAGGCTTAACTGACTGAGCCACCCAGGCGCCCCCTGCATTGTCTCTTTAGCAGAGATGCCTTGATACTGTTTCATCTCTTGATTAATGGCCCTTACTTGATGTCTCCTTGTATAGAGTCATTCTGTGTTTAGATTTGTTAATACCTGCAATCAGATAACCATCAGACTGTGTGGCTTTGAGAGCTCAGACCATTTCATTAGTGGAGGAGGAGGAGATGGACGAGGGAGGGGAGAAGAAGTGACTTTCAGAATGAGAAGTATTTGCAGTAGAGCAAGGTATATTTCCTTACTGTTTCATTTTTGGAGGAACTTGACTTGGTTTATTATACAGCTAGAGTTACTATAAGCCACAGTTTGGCGGAAAGAGATCTGAGTTTTGCCTGGTTAGGCAGGGCCTCAATTAGCGTGTGATGTGTTTTCTATGCCCTTTTGGAGGGAAAATTGTGAGCTGTCGTAACATGGTTCTAAATGGAAAGAGAATGTCAAAACTCCTTACACCGCCCTGTAGGATATTTCAATTCTTTTAGCAAGAAAGAGCACAAATTTAATTATGGATCAAAATGCCTTCTGTAGCAAGTGGAGAGAGGTGGGTATTGGAAATCCTGCGGTGCTGCTTATTTTTCAATGTGACAAGAAACTAGAAACCTAAATATCCAAGTGATTCAATTTATATTTGTTCCTATGGTTTCTAATATGCTGGAATACTTCACACAGTTCTCTCTGAAGATAAAAAGGTTAATGGATTTTTCTGAGAATATGCAAATACATTGAAGCCCGTTTTTATGGCCTCAGGCAACTGACAAACACACATTTGTAACCCATGGGGTTGTGGTAATTTACTGCCAATCCCACAGTTACTAACAGTGAGGTAACACGTTGTCACATATCACTTGATTATATAATTCCTGGAATGAAAGGTCTAGAAATAGAGCCGTCTGTAACAGCATCACGTGCTAAGCCCAGAGGTAGGGAAACCAATATCAGGACAGAGAATCTGTTTTCACGTGTCTTTAGCAAATGCCTTACAGGTAGAACGAGACCAAATCACAACATGGCTGACATCCACTCTTTTCCTACGGATAACCTTTAACTAATGGAAGCTATTTTCATTGCTTTTAACATTTTCTAGCTTGGATTACCAAGAAAAAATGACATGAGTCTATTTTCACATTAATCAATGGGAACTGATCTATCACATAGTGAAGACTCGGAGGTCATTGATGAGTGATGGGTGATGAGTCATTCAGCCACTGTCAGCCTCAACAATAAGGCTAATGATATATTCTCCAGCCTTCGTTAGACCGTAGAAACTCACATAAAGGCAGTTAATGAGTAATATTTTTGATTATAGTGAGTGTAAATATTCTGAAAGCAAGATTGTTGGCTTTACTTATGATGCAGATTATGTCTGAAAAATACTGCTTTATGGAATTATTTTTATACCTAATTTTTCAGTTTTGAAAGAAAAACCACTTATCAACTTGCCTCAGTAGCTGTATTTGTCATAGGTAGAATGGCCTGTCAGAGATGCCCACGACCTAATCCCAGCACATGTGAATATGTCATGTTATGTGGCAAAAGAGACTTTACTTACATGATTAGGCTTATGCACCTTAAAATAGAGAAATTTTCTTGAAATGCGTGGGTGGGTCCAATTTAATCACATGAGCCTTTACAAAAGCACAGGAGTTTGGTGAGTTCCTTGTAGATTTTGGGTACTAGCCCTTTATCCGACATGCCATTTGTCACTATCCTTTCCCATTCTGTTGGTTGCCTATTAGAGTTTTTGATGGTCATGGAGGGGGGCACTTGTGGGGAGAAGCACTGGGTGTTCTATGGAAACCAATTTGACAATAAACTACTATATTAAAAAAAAAAAGCACAGGATTTTCTGTTCCTGGATCCCAAGGGCCGCTGTGGCAGGAGAAGGCAGTGTAGGGATGGAAGTGACATTTGAAGTAGGAGGAGGCCTGGACCCCGCCGTTCCTGGTTGGGAGATGGAACCTGCCCACAGCCAGCAGCCCCACGGGGAGCTCAGCCCTGGCGCTGCCAGATATGGAACTGCCCCAAACCCTGGAGGGAGCCTGAGGTGGGGTCTGCCCCAGAGCCCCCAGGGAAAGCATGGCACTGCCCGCACCTTGATTTTGGCCTAGTGAGACCCAGCAAAGGACTGGGCGGAGCCAGGTTGTGCTTGGAGTGAAGCCTAACAGAGTGGACAGGAGCCAGGGCAGAGGTACGGAGAGAAAGGGCAGAAACAAGAGAGGACACCATTGACTGGCTGCACTTACAGCCTGGCTGGCTCTCTGTGATTGATCATCCTCAGCGTTTTGACTTTGTCACCTTGAGGTGTTGGATTTTGGTTTGCTTATGTAGGCTGCCAGGGCATTAGAGCTGCCTCAGGTTAATGGCCTCCTTGATTAATCAAACACACAGTATTCTTGAATCTTAAGATTCAGTGAATTAAGTGTCTCATGAAATGTATCAGTGTGTAAACTATTTCATGGAAAACATCTATCCACATATCTTTTTGTTTCCAGGGTTCATTTTCTATGACATGTTTCAGTTTCTTGGCAGGAAAAAAATAAACCTGAGAATCTAAAAGCTTTGAAATCTATTGAAAATCTTATTTTTAATGTTTTATTGATTTTTGAGAGAGAGAGAGAAAGAGAGTGAGCGCACATGTGAGGAAGAGTCAGAGAGAGAGGGAGACACAGAATCCGAAGACAGGCTCCAGGCTCTGAGCTGTTAGCACAGAGCCCAAGGCAGGGCTCGAACCCACGGACCAGGAGATCATGACCTGAGCCGAAGTCGGATGCTTAACTGACTGAGCCACCCAGGCGCCCCAAACTGTTGAAAATCGTAAAGAAACCTATTCCGAGGCAGATTTAAGCGTGGCAGAACGTGTCCTTCCACACTTTGCCATTGCTTTCTTCTTGCCTAGCCAGGCGGAAAAGCCGTCTCTGGAAAATTGGAAGCCATAGGTAACTGTCATGCTCAGGTCATCTTGCACCTGCTGCCGTAAAGGAGCCTTCTTTCTTATTATCTCCGCGGCTGGCTTTGCCCTTGAACATTTTGTTCAGCGGAAGTATGAAAATAGACAGGCTGTTGATGAAAAGGGTTTGTTTTTCTGAATTGGTCCTTTTAATTTAAAAGGGAGATGCAGAGAAGAGAGAGATTCCTTTGTTGGTGTCCCTGCGATCCCCGGGGCGGGGGGCCAGGGGGGGGGTGCTGCTGAACAACAGCGCCGGTAGGGCTGAAGTGTGCGTCACTCACGATTTCTAACTCCCTTGTTGTGGTCCTTTGCACTCAGTGCTTAATACAGGTTTGTAGAATGAATGAGTGATGGTATGAGCCGTCATCCATTGTAGGTTTTGGGGGGCTATATGGCTGAGTGCTGAAATCCAATTTTTATGCAGAAAATTTCCCATAAATTTGTGGCAGCCTTGCACTGTGCTAGGTGCCCTGTATGTAATGTCTCCTCGAGTTTGGAGTCCTGTGTCTCTACATCACAGGAGGGAGGGTGTCCTGTATTTCTTGTATGTACAAACCTGTTTCTGCTCTGGTTCTGCAAACAAAGACCTTGGAAGTGTAAGGGTAGGATTTATCCTAAAGCTAAAGGGTCAGGGACTCATCAGCTGTCGTCACTTCTGCGGGCCCTGGAGGGGTGCAGTGGTTTGCCATCCCTCGGGGCTAATTAGGGACCTACACGGCGACAGCGTCTGCAGGTCGTTGGACGCCTCAGGTGTGCCCCAAGATAACGCAGTGATACCTGCAAAACCAAAGGATCCTACCAGCCCGAGAGCTAGCCAGGAAGGACGTGCGCAGGAGTAATTTAATTTTGGAACATACACAGCACATTAAGATTTTTTGATTTTTAAGGAAACCAATATTTCTTTTGGAAAAATTTGAGCCTGGAGTTCTACTATTCTGGGAATGAGAACTATGACATCTGACTTTTAAATTTTACCGGGACTGCTTTCTTCCAGGAGTAAAAGAGAGTTTCCCTTAGATGATTATGAAAAAATTACCTTCTCTCTTCTGTATTCTTTATTGATGGATCTTTCTCATGACCCAGAATGCTTCAGAATATGTATTTGAAAAGAATTACATTGTGAAAATATTTTACACTTAATTCTTAAAGTTTGAAAGAAATATCACTTGTCAGTGTGTAAAGGGCTGAGTCGGGTCCCGTTCAGAATTAATATGTGGACGTTCTGACCGCCCCTGCCCTAGTACCTCCTAATATGACTTTATTTGAAAATACGATCATTGCAAATGTCATTAGGTAAGATGAGGTCATACCAGAACAGGATGCACCGCTAATCCAGTATGATGGTGGCTTCCTAGGAGGGCTGACTTGGACACAGGCAAGCACGTGCGGAGAATGTCGTGTGGACCTGAAGAAAAGCCGTCTACAGGCCAAGGAGACAGACCTCGAGCAGACCTTTCCCTTGTAGCCTCACAGGGAACTTGGTTGCAGACTTCCGGCCCCCAGAGCTGTTGAGACACAAATTTTCTTGTAAAGCCATCTGGTTTTTGGCAGTTTTTTACAGCAGTCCTAGGAAACTAATGCACATTAAAAAAACAACAACTCAGTTATCCACATGCTCTGACAATCATATGTATGGTAGGCAGAATGTCCCCCAGAGATGTCCGAATCTTGACACTCAGACCCATGACTATGCTGCGTCATGTGGGGGAGGGTCTTGTAAATGCAGCTCAGCTTATGAGCCTTAAAAAGGGGGTTGTTTGGGTTATTTGGGGTGTCCATGTATATGTATTGGTCACAAAGGCACAGACAAAGTATAGTGTCAAGGGGTGAATAGTGTTCTATTTTACATGTCATCTGAGACAGAAAATAGAGCAGCTTCAGGGGACCCCTGGATATCACGTGATTTGAAGTAACAACCGAGTGTCTTCCAAGGTCCAAATTTTATCTTCTATTATTATTGTTTATATGGAATAAAATGCAACATTAATTTCATTTGAAATTCCAAAGGATATCTGGGACAGTGCAAGATTTTTACTTGGGTTAAAAGAATGAGGACTTCTCTTAGGCTTAATCTTTTCATGGTTTTTTAAATATTTATTTATTTTGAGAGAGAGAGAGACAGAGAAGAGAGAGAGAGAGAATGAGTGGGGAAGGGGCAGAGAGAGAGGAGACACAGAATTCCAAGAAGGCTCCAGGCTCCAAGCTGTCAGCACAGAACCCGATGCAGGGCTCGAACCTATGAACCGTGAGATCATGACTCCAGCCAAAGTTAGATACTTACCTGACCGAGCCACCCAGCTGTCCCAATTTTTCATGTCTTTACACCAACTTTGTATGATTAGGAAAGCTACTTCACTGTTTTATGCAGCATTCAGTTCTCTTCAGGAAATCAAATTTCACATAGGTAGAAACATGTTTTTCTTCCAAACAGAAATAATAATTTTAAGGATTTTAGAAACATTTTTTACTTAGAGGCTTTTCAGAGTGATTGCTTTTTCTTAATTCCTGTACATTGTTTATTGATTTTTAAGTGCTTCTAACATTTTACATTTTTTGCCTTGTGTTCTAAGCCCAGTCATTGTTTTCCTCTTCTCTCTGTCACATTGGTTGTTATTTTCACGTCACCAACCCACCCCTCCCACTAACAGGTGACCTTTTACATTTCCTGCGTGCCTTAATGTGTTTCTCTTTCACTGTAAACCTGAGACAGGTCTTTTGAAGCACAAGGAACATCTTTTATGTCAGGAAGTTGGTCTAATGTTCATGTCTTTGATATTGAAGAATGCTAATAGAGCTCTCTCTGTGCGTGTGCTCATGTGCCCGTGAGTATGTGTGGCCCCGTATATTGCATTTTAAGAGAAAATTCCTTTAGTGACATTTCTTTTCAGTACCTCGCCTTTTATAGAAATGATTGAACACATCCTTTTAAGTGGGATCGATTACTGATTAATTTTTTAAAAAAATCTCAAGTTGGGTCTAAATCATTACAAAAAAACTATGTTATCTTTCTAAGAAGATTCCATTTCCATGTGATTAGTTTTAATGACATCAACTGAGAACATGCATATTAGATGGCAGCTAAATACACTGTTTGCTGTTTATGAAGTTTGAATTTGTCTTTTCATGAATTTGACAATTTGCCCTCAAGTCCCAGCCCCAGGTTAGGAGACGCCCATCCAGGGAGCCATTGAGCACGCACGCAACTCCTTTCTCCACAGCTCCCTGCGCACAGATGGAGGCCCCAGAGGTCAGCCCGGTGTTGCTGGGCAATGAAGGAGCGGGCGCTCTTTGACTTGCATGCGGCAGCAAATTAATATTTTTGGAGTTATTATATAAAGGAGGTTTTGTGGAAACCCCACTGACATGAGAATTAATTCATTACTTGTGGATTATTAATGCATGCTCAGCAAATAGATTTCTCAGATGGCTAAGAAGAGGAAAATATAGTGGCTAATTAAACTTCCCATGTACTTTTAAAATTTCAATTTGTAACTTTCAAAAAAAAACCATGTGTGCTTTGGATTAAAAAAAATAAAGATCTAAAACGGACAATTTTATAGGAAAAAATCACTCTAAAAGCCTCATTTTGTTAGTCCCAGAGGAGAGACTGAGGGGTAGGTTTCAGTCTTCATGGCGCTCTCGTAAACTAAGGAGGTCAAGGAAGAATCACCACAGTTCCTTAGGAGTCTTATTTAAAATTGTAAAGTCTTATTTCACATGAGAAAGAAAAATATTATTCATATGCAAAATAAAGAGAAGAGATAGGTGATATAAATTTATTTGATCTTATTCGAGACCCACTTTATCTTCTAGCTGCATTTGAGATTTGAGGCTTTATTTCCCATTTTGTCATTGGTTCCCATAAGACTCCAGCAAGCCTGAAGGTCCACCGCTCGTCTGTAAGACGTCAGAATCAATTAGAACAGGCCTTCTCTCGGTAGGGGCGGGGGTGCAATGCTTCGGGTATGGAGCTTCGGGACTGTGAGAAGACAGGTGTCCTGGAGCGTGTGCATGGCTTTGCTGTTGGTTTCAGCGCTGCCGACCCCTCAGTGTGGTTTTCTTGTGCACTGATGCCTCTGGGCCATGCCTGGCTGGCCAGTCATATCAGGAGTTTACATTTTATTATGACCATAGTCTTATGTTGTTGCCAACTATCATATTCTTTCTACCCCTCCCTCCCACTCCCTCCTTATTCTTAAAAAATGTTGTGTCATATCTACAGCTGGACAGTTAGCTGTCTATTTTCCCAAACAGAGCTGTCGTTGGAATCCTCCCTCAGGAGAAAGAGCTCAGATGGAATGACCTATCTGCAGATCAACAGAGGAAATCTATGCCAGCCCTAAGAACCACCAGACATATGAGGGACACAAGAGCACGAAAGAGAAAATGAAGACAAACAGACAACAAAGCTGGTACTGGAGAGGCAGAAAAAATTCAGAAACAAAAGAGCTAAAATAAACCTATTTAAAATATTTCTTTATTAATGTATCCAGAGAGATGTAAGAAGATATTACAATCATTGCAAAAAACAGAAAATAAATCATTTAAGAAATAAGAGAAAGTTCATAGAAATTAAAAAATAAGTTCAAGTAATTCCCCAAAATGTAGAGCAATGATATGAAAAATGAAAGTATTAGACCAAAATGCAGTGCAGATATAAAACTGCATAATTTATTGGAGATAGGGGGAGTTTTACCACAAGAGAAGCACCAGAGTGTATGCATCCCCCTGCCCTCCCATTGTTCCACATCTGGGCCAGATGTAGGTGGCCTGCATGATGATGCTCAGTGCTGTGGCCAAGAAGTGTTGTCCTCTAACGTCCCATGTATTTATAGACGCAGTGAGGGAGCATCTGTGTGATTTTCCAAGAGTGGAAACTGCTTAGTTATCTAAGTGGACTTACTAGGAAGGAGGGTTTTCAGGCTCCCACTGATTGTTGTCATCCTATTTCTCTGTTGAATTCACTGTGACATCCTTAGCCTATTCTGTACCAAGCTACCAAAGCAGAGAGGATATGGACCTCTATAGTCATCCTGATAGTCTCTCCTCAGAGACATTGATGATTTGGAGATGCAGCATTTTGATTATAAGAATTCCAAAATGAGAGAAAAAAGAGAATGTGGATCGGAGCAGATTTTCAAAGGAATAAAAAAATAATACATTCTTAGTATTGGAGAAGAACCTAAATCTTCTTACTGAAAGAGTCTAAAGAATGAAGAATGTGAAAATAAGTGGAGGCTAAACATGTCCTCAAGATTTTTAAAATAACAAGGATGTAGAGAAGTTTGTAAAATCTGAGAAGAAAAAATCAAGCAAACCCAAATCTAGTTGTGAGAATCAGACTGACAGCAGATGTTTTTTTTAATCTCCAAAATTCAATAGAAGAAGATAATTGAGGAATACCTTAAAAATGCCTCAGAGATCTTATTTGGAACCTGTATTTCAAACACAGTTAAGGTATCAATCAAGGTATCTTATTTTCAGGCCAGAGAGAACTTACTTTCAGATATTTGAATTTTTAAAACATTAATTACCCCATACCTTTGCTTAGAAAGTTAATTAAGCCCTCCAAAAAAATGAGAAGTAAATCAAGATGTGAGCATGGGATCCAGGGAAGAATGAGTTTATCCTATATAGCAATTCCCAGCATGGTAGTTAGTAGCAGACCAGAGTTTAATGAAAGAAATTAAAGCACACAAAAACTCCAGGAAAAAACCAAATGGCCAATTCAAAGCTGTGGTCCAAGTACAATATCAACTAAATTTTGTCACAATAATGTCACAGATAGAGGATGACAAAAGAATAATTCATTTGAAAAATTACTAGTACTTTGTTTTTCATATGTCGCCGGGGCATGGCATTGGAATATGAAAAATAAAATGCAATCCTCATATGATAAGTAACCCAAATAGTGAATACTTGTATAGTCATAATAATGTAATTCTGTTTATTGGTCTTTCAGCTTTTGGAATCAACCTGTAAACTAAGCACAGAAAGCTTGCCTCTGGTAGCAGAACAAAATATCTATGTTTTCAACTTTGAAGTTATAAAAAGGCCAGTTGTGCAGAGAGCAGAGGTGAAGTGGAGTTGCATAGGAAGAGGAAAGAATGGTAAGGGTGTAATGTTCTCACCTTACAGAGTGAAATTGGACTGATTTTCTCAAAAATTAGTAGAATGGGAATATTTAAACATATTATTCAAAGCTACTCAAATAATAGGAAATTTTATATAATTATAGAAAAGAAAGTATGAGTCAATATAATGAGCACATTTTTATCTTTTATAGTGGGGTATAAAATATTATTAAAATTGGGAAATGAAGGTATACATTTATTCCTTAATGATTTGTGTTAACTATAAGAAGATGAAACAGAAAGATTTAAGGGTTTGTCTCTGATGAATGGTGTTGGGCTGATGAGATCTGGGGAAGAATGGGGAAAAGGACCATGCTTTGCCAGTATAAATGCTTCTCTACCACTTGATTCATTATTATGTACATGTATTACTTTGTTAAAACATGAAAAATCACTTGAAAATACTCAGATGTAAATAATTCTAGAAACATGGAAACAACCTGGTTATTCCTTAGAATGTGTGGTATTGTATTATTTAGTATTTTTTAGCATATGATTACACATACACAAGAACTAATGAATTATTGTGAAATGTTCAAATAATATCGATGAAGCAAAAGGTTCTCTTAACCCTCATCCAATCCTATTCACACTGGTAATCTCTTGGGGTTGGTCCTATGAGACCACTTTCTATATACTTATATTACACACGTAAGTACAAAAAGGAGCTTCTATGATTTTATCTTATTTAGATGCATAATATTAACATAAATAGACCACTAAATATTGATATGCAAGTTCTTTTGAACTAGGAATATGTCTGAGAGAGATTTTTCAGGTCAGTGTGTATAGATTTACTTTATGATACATTCCTTTTTGTGCTCTCATTTTCTCATACCTAGGAGCAGAATCTCTGGGTAATAGGATACATGTCTTCTAAACTCAATGTTTATATATAAGACTGTATCCATGTATTATGACTACGTTGCTATTTAACTGTAAATTCCTTGATTTGTTTTGTGGGATTTGACTTCTCATTTTGCTAGAGTACTTAAGTGACCTTCTGAGCAAAGGTATGGAGGAAATAAATGTTTTGAGAACTCAAATGTCTGAAATCTAGGACAACAAATTTTTATTTTAGATGAGATGGAGAAAATGAAAAAAAATTTAACTCACTAAAATTGACACAGGAAACAAGTCTGTATAATTTTGAATCTATTTAGGTAATTGAAATTATTGAAATGAAAAGAGGGATGTCATTATATATTCTGGATAGTAGTCTTTTTATAAATGCACATTTGAAATAGTTCTGCCCAGGTGAATACTGTTTGTCGTGCTCTCCGACACATGGAAGTTTTAAGAATTTATGTAGAACATGTCTGGTGTGAGAGTGTTCCCTGATGGGTATGGCTCATCTCTCTTCCTGGGACAAGAGAACTGTACATGGGCCGTCTCCCTTCCATTTCAGCCACATGATTGTGTCCGGAGACAAGTAATCGGGAGTGACATGTCACTTCCAGGTGAAAGAGTTTAAGAGTCAGGTTATGATTCTCTATGCCATTTTTCCCTGGGAGCATTGACCGAGGAGGTCATATTTTGGGAAATGATATGGATACTAAATGGGAGAGAAAATTGATATAAATAGAAAACACATAGTTAAAAGTGTGAGTTTAAACCTACTTAGGTGATGAATTACAAAAAAACACGCTTTAAAAATGTTATGCCAAATAAAAGAGAAAATCTGACTATTGACTATTTACTAGAGATATGTTTTAAATATAAGAAACCAGAAAGGTTAAAAATGGAAGGATAGAAAAGCATATTTAGAATCATTATAAAAGGTAGCTGGTGTGGCCAGGCAGCAAGAATAGAAATAAAGATGGGCATTTCATCATGTTTAAAGGGTAAAACAGCCACAAAGATTTAACAATTTTTTTATTAAAATAAAAGCCTAATTACATAGTTCAAACAATATACACATATAAAGGAAATAATAGGAAGCCCAAGTTGACCAAAATAAAAGGGAAAATATCGACACCCACCCTTGTCTTAGAAAGTGATAACGCAAGCAGATAACCTACTGGAAGGATATAAAAGAGCTCAGTGTCTTTAATAGCAGCGTGATTGTCATAAATAGAACACTGCACATGGCAGCTGAAATCCAGGCTCCCTTTTGGTTCTCAGGGATTATTTAACTATAATATTTATGGCCATAAAACAAGTTGACAGACTTGAAGCAGTTAAAATCTTGCAGAGTGTTTCTTGACCACAGTTGAAATAAGCTAGACATTAAAAAAAATGACAAGCTAAATAGAAGATACCAAATGTTTCTAATTAGAGTTCATCCATAAATAACCCAATAAAAGTGCACTAACATATAGAAAATATCTAGAACTAAAGGATCCTAAAAATTATGACACATCAAAACTTATGGTATGTAGCTAAAACTATACCCGGAAGGGGGTTTATTTTCTTAATTATATTAGAATAAAGGAAAAGTTAAAAATCAGTGACCTACATATCTGTCCCAGGAAATTAGACAAAGAACAATAAATTAAGTTCAAAGCAGGTATATAGAAGAAAATAATAAAAGTAGGATAAACATTTAATGAACTAGCTAACATGAACAAAAAAATTGGGGTTTTTAAGTTGACTGACAAAATTCAGTAGGCCTCAGCAAGACTAATCAAAAGAAGGTGAAAGTACAAATGACTAAAATTGGGAACTTACAAGGGGCATCACTATAAATCCTACAGAAATTACAAATACTATAAGAGGAAGTTTGGAACAATTCTGTGAGAACAAATTTCTCATTTCAGTGAAATGTAGAAAGTTCATGCACACTGTATTTGATCAAAACTGATAAAAGAAGAGAATTCAAATAATTATATAGTTAAGTAAATATGTTATAAATGAAAAGAATAGAAATGTCCAGAATGTTTAGATTACAGTCAGTTGAGAGGGCATAAGATGTGACAGTTGAGAAGCTTGGGACCTAAGGAAGAATGAATGTGACCAGGAAAGACAGCAATGTGCCCTCTGGAGTTTGAGGGCTCCGAGGTGTAGACTTATGAATAGCCTTTCTTAGATCGAGCAGTGAGGAAACTGTGCCCGTCGAAGAAAGGTCTATTTTAATTAAGGAAAAGACTTAGAGAAAAATGTCAATGAAGAAGGTTAGAATTTCTGGAAATATGTGAAATTTGGAAACATATACTAATTATGAATACATATTATTAGAAAATCTTTTAAAATTTTTTTAATGCTTATTTAGTTTTGAGAGACACAGAGACAGAGCACGGGCTGCAGAGGGGCAGAGAGAGAGGGAGACCTAGAATCAGAAGCAGCTCCAGGCTCTGAGCTGTCAGCACAGAATCTGATGCGGGGCTCGAACTCACGAACTGTGAGATCATGACCTGAGCCGAAGCCGGATGCTCAATGGGCTGAGCTACCCAGGCGCCCCTATTATTAGAAAATCTTAATGCAAATTGTTAAAGATAGTGACATGGAAATGCTGTGTTTGAATACAGAATTTGACTTTACTCTTTCGAAATTTATTTTGTGAGTTAAAAAAAAAAATCATCCCTGGGTGTAACAAACATTTCTGACCATATCAGTTCTGACTCTTTCCTCTTCCCCAAGCCTTATCCCATCCAGAAATATAATCATGGAGGTATGTTGGGTTGAAGTGTGGGATGGGGTGTAGGCCTGTCCGCTATGCACATTTGCAAGGTGGTAATGATTTTTGGAAAGACTAAGAGTTCGGATATTTTGGCTTTTTAAAAAAATAGATTGTGTTAAAACATCTGCTCTCCAATGTGAAAACTCTGAGTATAGTCACGTCAGAATAGCTCTGACAAACTCTGAGGTATTCCAGCTGGAACATAAGACGCAGAGTAGAGCAGAATGAGTTAAATCAGCTGGCCCCCTATTTTTATTTACACTTCTTCTAACATGGGGATGGGGTCAGCGTACCTTCCTGACAGAAACAAAAAAGAGACAGGTAACCTAGAAAGCCTTGTCAATATGATAACTGGCCCTCCTGGTGAACAGATTAACGATATTTGCTAGAATATCCTTATCCATGGAATGTCCTTAACACAGTGACTCTGTTTAAGTTACCACCTATAACCAGTAAGTTCCTGGAAATGATGTCATGTAAGCTGGGTGGCATAAAGTGGACTAAACATGCCCACCGAGAGGAAATCACTTCCAAGTACTTGGCTTGCCATGAGCCGCAAGCTTGTCTGTCTGGAACACTCTCACAGCCTCAGACATCTCCTGGTTTAATCTGAGCCACTTGATTGCCTATATCTTTGCAATGATTACTCAAACCTGTTGATGGATAAGATCTTTGGTTCATTAGAGTCTGAAATGACAACATGATCCTCTGTGTTTGCTCAAGCATCTATAGGAGTCTGGTTTCAGAAGAGGCTTTCTGGAAGAGCCACGTCCAGGACTGTGAGCACCAGTTGAGTAGTCCGGGGGGACACGGGTAGATCAAAGGAGCTTGGAGGAAATCATAATAACCACAATAAACTGTGTGGGGGAGAGCGTCCCTGGAAGTGACAAGAGACACCGTTAGCACAGTGCAATAGGGATGGATCATGGAAGGCATCAGCCAGGCTACGGGACCCGGCTCCGGCTGTGGTGACAGGCAGCACCCTCGACAGCAGGGAGCCCTGCCCAGAGGGGCACAGGGAGCAGATGGGGGCGCTCCGGGTGTGATCTCAGGGTGGCGGGGAGCAGGCAGACTGGTGAAGAAGCCACTTGGGTGGCTCGTATGAGAAACGGCAAGGGCTCCAAGCAGGAAAATGGTGCCAGGCCTGCAGCAGACGGAATGTTTTCACAAATATTTAGGAGAAAAAGCTTTTAGGACTTGCTGAGTGGTTGGGTGTGGAGCTGGAGGGAGAGACTGGGGTCGTGATGGGGACAAGGTTTCTGGCTCGAATGACAGGTTGGATGAGGTGCTGTGACACAAAGGACAGTGACCAGGTTTCGGATGGATGTGATGGCGACTCTGTTTTAAATGTTTTTTTTTCTTTTTAATGTTTTTTATTTATTTTTGAGAGACAGAGAGAGACAGTGCGAGCAGGGGAAGGTTGGAGAGAAGGGGAGAAGCGGAATTCGAAGCAGGCTCCAGGCTTTGAGCTAGCTGTCAGCACAGAGCCCAATGCGGGGCTCGAACCCATGAACTCTGAGATCATGACCTGAGCCGAAGCTGGACGCTTAACTGGCTGAGCCACCCAGGCGCCCTGGCGACTCGGTTTTAAGCACCCAAAGCTGGAGGTGCCGATTTGGTGTTGAAGTCGCTATTCCCAGATGTGACCGGGCCCCAGGAGCCCAGAGAAGCTCAGGGACAAGGTCAGGAGCAAACACATGGGCATCATCTGCAGAGTGTCTGCAGTCAAAACTATGGGAGTAGATGAGATTGCCTAGGAGGAAAGAATAGAAGGGAAGAGCGCTGCCAGATTCGTTTATGATTTCTGTTGAGCACAAATGCCTATATATCACTGGATTCGTCAGGACTCTGTAGTTAAATGAGATAAAATTCTTGTGAACTTTCTACTTAGAGAGCATCCAGGACTGATCTACCTGAGTTACTTTGAGAAACAGCATGTTAGAACAATGTGAGGATACTACCTAGTTTCCACAAGAGGTAATTCATGTTATGCATAATGATGGTGTAATTTCATTTGTTCTCATCATTCTAACGACTAGGAAATCCTGCGAACTCCAGTAAACTTAGTATTACTTCCTAATAGTAAGTATCCTTTTTTGAGTGCTTTCTCGATGCCAGAAATTTCATGGCATGAAACCAGTGACACTTACCTTTATGTCTCTGTCATCATGCACTCCGGAAGCATGTGATAGTGCTATACAAATGAAACATGCACATGCGTAGGTTTTTAGAAGGAGGATCTATGCGAAACATAAGTTAGATGCTTTTATTATTATTATTAAAAACGTCAAAGCAAACAAACGTCTTCGTGCCAGAAAGTTTTTGTTGCATACGGATGAGCAGCTAAAGACGATTGCATATCGTCAGTTCATCATTTCGGGTGATTTCCTTTACTGGGGATTGCTGCTTGATTAAAGTCGGTGTCATATTGGATTTTCATTACACATTTTTGTGGTCATGGACAGTGAGTGACACTTTGTCCACAATGCGACACTCTTCGTTTATGGCTGACTTTTAAGTTTTTGAGCCTCTATTGTCACACACATTCTGAAGTGAATAAACTTAAAGTGGATTTCTTATATTTTAACCTTTTGAAAATTTACATAAATATTACATGTCTCATTGCCATATTGCCACATGGGATTCAATGCTCATTTTGGAAAGTATTTTGGTGCAGCAAGAAAGGCACTGTGCTTTCCCTTCCTTTCTGTATGATTTCCTTCCTTCCTTCCCTCCCTCCTTCCCTCCTTCCTTCCTGTCTTTTCTCTTCTTTTCTTTTTTTTTTGCCAGAGATGATGGGAATTTGTCACACAAACCAACATTCCTCGTATGGAGAGAAATGAGTATCAGAATGAACTAAAAAGTTCAGAGTGCTGGAATGAAGACATTACATACAGCAGAGCATTTTAATTACAGCACATTTTATTATCACTTTTCTTAGGAATTGCCTTTTCTTCAATATTTCTGATAATTTCAATATCTCCTTGGCTGGTGTTTAGTGTTTTGTGGTGTGTCCTTGCTCCTTGAGATATTTACGCTGCAGTTCTCAATTGTTTTCCGTCATTGAGACCTTTCTCATTGGGAATAAAATTTCTCTTCATTTAAAAATCTACTCTGTTTAATGCCTTCTTGTAATGACTTATCCCTCAACAACAGCGTTTTGGATGAAATGTTAATTACACCATGAAACTTCAATTATCATAATAATGGTAATGCTTGAATTTTCAGTTTTAATCCCGTTGGTGAGTTAACACTTTCTGTCTCGACGGTGTGGGTGTGATGTGATAGGGTTGGCTGAAGGTTACAACACAGTCCCGGCTTGAGCACAGATCAGCCCTGTGACTTTCCATCGCTCTGGAAGACCGTCTGGACTTTGGTGATTTTCAACTCTCTAATGAAGGAATCTACCCTCCTTCCAGCTCTAAATTTCTGGGCCTAATTTTTGTGTTTGTCTTCTCTTTTGTCGCCCACGTCCCCCGTTTTCTAAGCCTTTCCTTAGCAGTGTCCGTGGTCAAGTCTAGCTCACCCTGAAGCCAGCACTTCTCCTGCGGACATTAAGAATTAACAGCCATGGTGCAGCTCCGGATCACTGTCTCAGCTGTCCCTTTGGGAATTTACAAAGACAGCACTGTTTGTGTGAGCTGTAAAAAGAAGTGCTAAACTAGTAACCATAAAAATATATGCTTAAAGCCTAGCATGAAAGTATTGTTTAGAATTTTAAATATTAAAAATGCTGCAGATTTATTGTGCCTTTGAGCCTGAGTGAGTTTTGTGCAACCTGATTTTGTATGCGATCATGCTGTTTTTGTTGGTCGACACAACATGATAACATCTTTTGATGAAGGTCCGTGACATTGAGGGTTGGAAGCCTTTAGGGGGTCACCCAAGAAATACAGTCCTTTAAATGTCAACAGGATGAAAGCACAATGTCATTTTCTATTGGTATTTCTATATCTACCTGCACTTGGGGGCGATTTTCTTTTCTAAGTCCCCCTTAAGATTGTTCTGTAAAAATAAGCAAGTAATGTTGGAGGATGGAGAGCATGTTTATAGATCTAATTGTATAATGTTGATACAAATACCACAAATAAAAGCAAATGCCAGCAATACAAAGCATCTAAAATATAGGCGAGGGAAAAACTAGCTGTTCATACAAAAGAAAGAAATACAAAGAAGAAAATCTACACTGATAGGCCGATGCTGGCTGCAGACAGATGCCTGTTTGTTACTTGATACTGGAAAGAAAAAAATTGAAATGTGAAAACTTTTAGAAAAATTACAGTCCACTTATAGTTTCAGAACAGAATTTCTAACCTCTTTTGTTTGTGGGGATCTGGAGACATTGAGTGTCGTGTGAAGAACTGGGTGTAGATATCTTGGTTCTGTGAAAATTTCAGCACACGCTGCCTGCATAGTAGGCAAGATGCTAATTCAAATATGAATCTTAGCTCATTAGCTGGGAAACTCAGGCAATCTTAATTTGTCCGGTAATTAAAGCATTAAGGGAACATCTGAATGGGATCGTAAACACAAGTCTCAGGAACTACGTAAATATACTAATGCATCAATATTTTGTAGACAAATCATGTTTGCAATTTCAACTTGATGTTCTTTTTGGTACCAATTTGCCTCTATTTACACACTGCCTTATACCATAAATAAATTCATGGTGGTTTAGAAGAAAGTGGTAAAATGTAAATTTGAATAAAATTAGACTTCAGAAAAATGTAAATTAAAATAGGATGTAGATTTCAGGGGGAAATTGGATCCCAGTTGTGCAGGCCACATGTGCCCAATAATGGTTATAGCTAAGGCATAAATTTGGTTCTGGGTTTCTTGCAGACATAACAAAACAAGGAAGTTATTCACTTATATAGATTTTATTGTTTAATGAGGTACAGTGTGCTTGTCTGAATATGAGATAAAAATAGCAACTTCTGACCTCTCCAGGATAAACATTTCGCTTGGGGCGTCATAGAGGGGGCACTGAGCAGCTTAGGACAATGTCCTCAAAACCCAAAACAACATCCAAGCCTCTAATGAAGAAGGGACTGCCTCTTGCTGCTCCATAAAAACCCAGGAGATAATAATACATTGCTCTTCAGGCCCAGTGAGGAAATATGGCTTAAACAGGCATCTCTCTGATGATTTTGGTGGATACAGAGATGCAGCCTAGATTCTCAACGTTCTTTTCTTTTCTTTTTTTCAGTTTGCACTGGAGCAACATTTCATGAAGAGACATTCATTTCTCAACTTAAGTACTGATTGTCTACTAGGTACTACTGTGGTAGTTCTGGAAGAGAATGTCCATTTCGTGGGGTCATTTAGTGTTCGTCTCTGTGAGGGGCCTCGTTCACGTCCTCTCTCTACTCAGATCTCCATCAGCACCGTCATCCTACTCTGAGGTGATGACCTAGTTTCTTTCTCCTCAGAGAAAATAGAAGCAGTCAGAAGCATTTCCCGAAGTGTCTTCTCTAGTCTCTGACCTACATGCATCTACACCGTACTTCTGCCTTTCCTCCTCCCACAGACGAGTTCTCACTGAGTCATCCAAAGCCATATATACTCAAGAACATTATCTCAACAATTTTCCCCGCAGTCTTTGACATCATCATTTTTTCCCCATTTTCTGGATCATTCTCGTCAGTATACAGGCTTGTTGTCATTTCCCCCTTAAAAATGTCTTTCCCTCGACACTGCATCTCTTCAGTTCCCAACTCATTTCTCTGCTCTATTTATAACAAGAATTCTTAAAAGATTTTAAAATATCCCCTTTTGCCCATTTCTGTATAAACAGACTCTACTAGAATTTTGTCTCCGTCAGGTTTCCCAAACCACTTCTGTCAAGGTTACCAGAGTTACCTTATTTTGCTAAATTGAAGTCAATTCTCCTTAGATTTCTGACCCATCATCTACCGTGGGTACCCCTCCTTCCTCCTTCCAACATTCCTTCCATTTGGCTACTAGGAGCCCATTCCCTCCTGGTTTTTCTGGAACTTCTTCAGAGCTCCTTGCACTGTTATCTATCTCCCTAAATGCTAGAATACCCCAGGGCTCACGCTTCCCTATTTATAATCAGTCTCTTGATGACCTCATTTAATGTCATGGTTTAGACATCATGTCGACCAGGAAGTAGCCAGCAATCCTCAGGAATGCTCATCACTGCATGTCAGTCCTCGGTACAGCTGACTGAAGGGAGCTTTTGTAAAAATTCTCAGGGACCACAGATACTCTCATTTAAATGATTTGTGATGAGGCCCAGAAAGTGGCATATTATAGAAGCTCTCCAGGCGATTCTAAGAGCAACCAGGCTTCAGAGGGTGCACGCATACTGGGTGGAGACTAAAACTCAGCTCTGTCCCGAAAGGAGCGAAGATCTTTGGCTTGCACCCTCTAATGGTAACGATCAGTCCTAGATACCACTTAAATCAATTTCTCCACCTCCATTCTTGTCATTAATGCTTTACTTGGCTAACAGAATGAGATTCATAAATATAAGAGGTCAAATGCAATGATGAATAAAGCGACCAGCACTTTCTAGTTTTATTTCCATCATCTTTTGTTTTAAATTCCCGAAGAAAGACACATCGTTATTTTCTAATTGTTTTCCTGACTAATGCTTATATGGTAGAAAACCATAAATGGAAAGGTGGAATTTTAAAGGAGCAGAGTAGGTTGTAGCAGACTGTGTGCAGTGTGATTCAACATTGAGCTGTGTATTTGTGTAGGTTCGCTCCAGGTGGGGGGGTCTAGAGATGGTTTCTCCATGTTGTAATAGTTCTATGTTTTCATTAAGTAGCTTTATAATCACAAAATATAATAAGGACAACTTAGGGACACATTTTACTTTAAAAACCAAACCTCACAACTATGTATGTATTTTATGTAGTTGTAAATATTTTATGTATTTTTATTTTACACATTTTTTCATACTTTTACGTATTTGTTCACACATTTTGCTTATCTTTTGATTCCTACCGATGGCGCTCTTCGATTGAGTGCTCTGTATATTAGAAAATAGCACAAATAAAGAGAAATGAAAATTCTGTGGATTAAAACTCCCAGTAAATAATACAAATTAAAAGGATACCAACTTCTCTATGTGAAGTGGTAACTTTTTGTGCTTTTTTTGCACAATCAGGCTTCCTCATTGGCATTGAGCAACCCCATGTGAGTTTTCATTAGCTATCATCACCTTTTTAATAAAAGACATTTTTCTACATAGATTAAAATGAAATCACTTATGTAATTAAACCTAAGATCTTAACTTTCAGAAATACAGATGGGCTGCACTTTTCAATAGCAGTCTTGACCTTATGTTAGTAATGCATTTCTCTTGCTAGGCTAAACATCTTTTCAGCATATTAGTATAGGCCACTTTAAGGATTAATTGCTTCAGGAATCAAGATGAGGCAAGTTGTTTTATTGTAATGAAATAAAAGAGCATCTTGTTAGTGACTCTATCAACACCGCTGTCACCATTTATCAGAATAAAATGGTTGGGTGGTATTTGGCCTGAAAAAAGACAATGGAAAATAACTGAATCTTGCTTTTTTTTTTTTTTAATTATGCTGTCCCCTTTTTAAAAAAATCTTGTGTTTGTTTCTAGAATGACCTAGTTACCAGTACTTTGCTAAGATGCTAAGTGCTTGAGTTGGTGTGTGTTGTAGGGCACTTGGAGCTCTTGGCGTCACCAAACCGCGCTGGTTCCTCATTTCCAAGTCAGTCGCACAGAGATCGCCACAGTTTCCAAATACTGGGACATTGCATTAGTTGGACAGTAAACATGCGAAAAAGGAAACCGAGGTTATCCAGGAAATAATGACTTAATATTCAGCTGTTTATAATTGGTTACTTTTTTGATTTATAGAATTATTTGGTTACAACTTACCAAGATTTAATTCTCATGGTTTGCCTTCAGATACGCAAGCATGGTTGTGTTTCTGTGTGCCTCCTTTAGCAATTCACACTCATTTCTGTACCTCAGGGTGGCTTTGCCTACCATTTGGGGTTTTTTAAAATTTTATTTATTTATTTATAATTAAAAAAATTTATTTATATTTGATATTTATATTTGAGAGAGAGAGAGATTGTGCATGAGCATGGGTGGGGCAGAGAAAGAGAGAGAAAGAGAGAGAGAGACAGACACAGAGATAGAATTCGAAGCAGGCTCCAGGCTCCAAACTGTCAGCACAGAGCCTGATGCAGGGTTTGAACTCATGAGCCTTGAGTTCATAATCTGAGCCACAGTTGGACGCTAAACTAACTGAGCCACCCAGGTGCCCCTGTATGGGAGCTTAGACTCTAGACGACAGTGTAGGGGGCATAATCAAGAGCTCTGTTCAGGTTAGTTTTGAGTTGGGCTCTCAAAGACTCACTGGTGATAGACTGAATTTCAGAGCTATTTTCAACTTCATATGTTATATAAAACGGAGACTGGTTATACTACTTAAGGTACCTATTAATGGCATTCCCTCTCCTCATTAAGTCATGTAATCCTGTTGTCTTTCAGAGTTTGAAAATTAAGGAAATGTTTACGTCTGGACAAAACAGACAGGACATAGGCTCCAAGCAAAATTGTTTCTTTTTTTATGGCTACAATTTAAAGACTTTTGGCTTTAATTTTCACTGGTATCTGCTTTCTGATAGACTCTAAAGGAAATGAAGGTGTTGCTCCTGAAAGAGGAAGGTGTCTGGTAATTTTCTTAACTATAGTTTGTGATACATCCTCAAATGCACGGTAAGATCCCTTTTTCTAGGTAATTCCATTTGAAAACAAGGTGACACAAGAGAGACAAGCACCCTCCACCGGCACAGGGATCTGAGCATTCAAGTCCACTCTCTGGAGAGTCAGTACACCATTCTGATAACACGCTCTTCACATTACCGTTTGCTACATAATTCCTCAGCAGAACTGAGCTGTAGACCAGAGTCTTAGAGTAAGTGCTACACGGATGCTTTGAGCGGCCAGAACCCGAGACAGCAAATAGATAGAGGCACTGTTGTGGGGGAAGTATTTATCCCATGGCTCGGAGCCACCGATAGCTAGGAGATCCTAAGGAAGAAAATGAAGTGGCCTCTAAATTAATATATTACAGGGAATCTTTCTCAAAGCACACATCTCATGTACCCATTTGATCATAGGGTTAGTTTAACATATAAATATCGATATGTTCTTTAAGGTTTAATACAAAAGGGTTTAAAAGGTAGTTCTCAAGAGTGGACAGTGACCTTAAAATTGGGCTATTCAAATAAATCACAGTCCACTGACAAAGGATTATGCAAAATAAATTCTTGAACTTTGAACGAATAATAAATTATATTGTACTTTATTGTGAAATTTCTTCATCAGTGATGAAGTTGATGTATTACGGTTCAGCGTAAGCATCTTGAACAGAAAATTGTTTCCAACTCCTGTTCATATACTGCACATGGAACATCTGGATATGAAATTCAAGCAGTGTAAGAAAACAAAGGAAACTCTTTGTGATGTGCAGGGACACTTCATAAAGTTCAAAATATTTCATAAAGTATAAAAAATATCCAAGGGTAATGACCACTGCTTGTACCTCATTCTGGACGTTCTAAGCTGGACTTTCATCTAGGGTGGATTTAAAGAGAAAATGCTGCTTCTGGCTCTGCAAGCATCTCTGCTTTGGCCCTGGAGTCTTGGTCTGTTCTGGAAGCTGGAATGACAGTTGGTAGTGCGCTTTGAGAAATGGGAGGAGTTAATGAGGTCTTTTACTGTATGATTATGTTCTCTACTTTCCCATCCAATTTGCTTTAAGGTAATTCAACCTGTATTTCCCATCTCTTAACGAGAATAAATAGCTGCCTAGTCTGTTTTAGGGGCTTTAATTGTTTGCTAGACATTGCAGATCTTTTCTAATAGTGCTTATGATGCTTGAGAGAATGTTTCCATTCTTGCAGAGTTTCTGCCAATCTGACTTTCTGAATAAACTATAATGGCACTGTGGTTGAAGAGACCATTATGAGGATGCTATCAAAGTCTGAGAAGTGAATTATAGGCAATAGGATAGTCCTCAGGGTGGGAAGGAGAAGGGAGAGGCTCCAACAGTGCTGACCGAATCTTTCATGTCCTTAACTCTAATGAAGCAGTGTTGTTCCTGTCTTAAATTGCTATAGTTAAAAGCAACGATCAAACTACTAAATCTTCACCTCATGACAATTGTGTGGTCTCTGTATGGAACAGAGCATTCATTTCCTCCATCTGGCCATAGTTTGTAGCATATTTCCTTGATAAAATGTCTATTTCCTCCTTTTTTCATTTCCTTTATGGTCACCAGAAATCTTCCACACAAGAAAAGTGCACCTCAAAAGTCTTGTCTGTCTATTGTCAGTCAAATACCCCCTAGGAGCTACTAGGAATGTGCCCAGTACTAACTCTGAGGTATGCTGGGAGTCATGAAGAACTAACATAAGAAGAAGAAATGATTAATGTAGAGAAATGTGGACAGGAGGAGAGAGAGAGAGAGGTATAGAAGTATGAAAAATTCTGAGTTCTGAGATCAAGACCAGACAGGTGTGCAACACCTTTCCATGGAGCTGTGGGTTTGAACAGTGGAAGAATATTCTGAGAATTGGTGACAGAATACCCGTGAGGCTGGATGCAGGAGCCCCGTGCATCCCTTCCAATAGCTGAGCAATGATCAGGCAAGGCAGCACTATATTCAATAGTATTTAACATTGAGGCTAAAATTTCCTTGGGTATTCTCTTTGCAGTGAAAAAGAAAACAACTAGAAAAGTTCATTTTGACTTTTTGGCAGTAGAGAAAGCTGGGAAATCCCCCTGCTTTCTTGAAGAATGGATAAAATCCAGGGCAAAACTGGATAGGCACTGCCACAAAGATGAAAGCTACTTGGCGTGGTGAGTGCGAGGATCCGTGCTTTCCCCGCAGTGCGGGGTCTGGTCTGTCTGCCTGTCTTGACCCTGTAACTACTGGCATCCATCCCTAACCGCTCACATCTGACTGCACACTCCTGCCCTTCCCTTAAGTACCCACACACTTGGTTGCCTCCAGTTAGAGAGGTCTGTGTCTCTGCTCCTAGAAAACCTGTGATGGGTTGATTTTGCCAATTTAGTTCAAAGCCTTGGAGGAATCCTTTTTAATTCTTTTGCTAGTTATTTGGTGTGTGTGTGTGTGTGTGTGTGTGTGTGTGTGTGTGTGTGTGTGTGTGTGTGTGTGTAACTGGCTTACGTGATGATGGGGGTGGGTAAGTAGACTTTTTACTCTTATCTCCACGCCTGGGGTGGGGACCTGAGGTTCAGGGCAGACAGAAGAGAAGAGTGAGGGGCGGGAATCACATGAGCGGAAGCTGAAATACCACAACTGAATGGAATGAAACCCATGTTCATTCTTGATGCCTCTGATGCTGGTGACAAGGGTGTCCTACAAGCCTGCCACCCTTCTTCATGTAGCTGAGGCACACCCTTGGCTTCACCACTGCTTTAAACCAAGGGACTGATTCAGCAGATCAGAAAGAGCATCTATATGCTACAAAGCCTCCCTCCCAGCCTCCAGAAGCTCTCAGAATCTCCTCGGTGGCCCAGACACATACAAGAAAGGGAGTTCTGGGCAGTGTGGTTACACCCAGGCAGGCTGGCACCTTGCAGGAAACCACACTTGTAAAATCTGTGATGATGGTGGCGATGAGGCTGGTGCTGACAGCAGCTGACATTTACTGAATGAACGCCTTGCGGTTGTCAGGCTCCAGGCTGAGCTTTTCGTGTAATTATTCCATCAGATTCCGACTACACTCCTCTGAACCAGGTCCTATTATCTCCCTCACAGATAAAAGCGTGAGACACGGGAGCTTCCATAATTTGCCAAATTGCATGCAGCCAGCGAGGGGCAGGGCCGTGGTTGGAGACCAGGTGGTTTTTAAACAACTGTTTGCAAAATATCACCTGCAGAGCATAAGTTTCTCCAGACCAATGGTTAATTTTCACACTCATTAAAATGTCAGCTTTGCATCAAAAGCGAAGAGTGGTGTGTGTGTGTGCGTAAACATTGAGAGGAATATCCAGTTAGCCCCTTGTCTTCACAAATAGAATTAGTAAATTCAGAAGACAAATTTGACAACTAGTGAAGTAATTTATCCCAAGATAGGATATCTCTGGTACCAAAGGGTGTCATATTTTTTTCTCCATCTGACTACAAATGCTGTAATGATTCTAATACACTTAAAGGTGTCGTTTGTATAAAATTAATTCCATCCATGACGTCCTGTAACACATGGCACTTTTTTTCTGTCAACGCCTGCTTATGAATAGTGCAGTGAAGAAAATTCACTTGCGGTGCCGCCTCAGAGACTCACTCTGGAATTCTCTCTGTTCCAGCCGGAGCAGCTGTCCCATCAATGGCTGCTTACGTACATGTCCCCAAACATTGGTTTTTATTTAAGAAATAATTTAGTATTGAGACTATATCTTCTCCTCTGATATTTCTTTCTATTGGCTCACAAAAAGGAGCTTTTCCATGCGTTTTGTTATTAAAATAGAATCTGTGATAGATGTGTAAGCTTGATGCATTAGCAACATCTGTATTTTCATCCAACTGCATTACAGTTTTAGCACACTGTGAGTTTTCCCTAACATTGTTCTTTCAGTTTTTCAATGATGTTTTCCATGTCCTCTGCATATTTGCTGACAAGAGTGGATTTTATTTTGCTATTAAATTGTTTTTCGTGTATAATTTCAGTCATTTTCAGTGCATCCAAAAGAACAAGTGTTTCCCAGACGCGTAGGGTATTGTCTTTGGTTTTTAAGTAGGGAGCCCCCCCACAAGGCTCCTCAGCATTTACCATTAAAGCCCAGTGAAATTTCATAAGATACACTGTTATCACTTGCTGAAAAGTTGAGGAGGTCTTTTCATATTCTTGACACTTAAACTCATAAAGATGAAGAGCTTGTACTAGGACAATAGCGTGATCACATCTGATATTTTTTTGCTCCTTTTTAGGGGAAGAGAGAGAGGGAGTACGCAAGACCATTAGTGGGGGAGGGGCAGAGAGAGCGAATCTGAAGCAGCTCCCTCCCAGCGCTGAGCCCCACACAGGGCTTGATCTCACTGAACTGAATTCAAGAGCCAGACGTTTAACTGACTGAGCCACCCAGGTGAACCCCCCTTTTTTTTTGCTTTTAAATTATGCTTTCATTATTAATGCTGTTTTCAATTTTGACTTCTTGGCAGACATCCTTTAGAGTCAACTTTCCATTTTTTGGTTTAATTGAAATCTAGGAGATACATTCCACAGCTCTACAAATTTGAGCCCGTGGAAGTGGTCATGTATTCACGACAAGATGTGGCAAGAATGGGTGGGCCTTCCATTTTCATTCCTTATAACAAACATTAGAAGTGATCTTTCCCTATAACTTTTAGATTGAAAAAATAGCCATAACCGGAAGATCTAACATGCTATTACAGAGGATATTTTGGGCACTAGACGATGCCTAGAGATGAGGGTATAGGGGGATAAAGGAGCCCAGGAAGCTGCTAAGCCTGTGCTACTCCTCAGCCTTCAGCTTTTGCAGACACTATGCAGTGACACTCGGACATCAAACTGGTGACATGAGACAATAGCTTCATGATGACAGAAGGAATGTACATTGACCCAGCCCCTCTGTACATTCTCTATGAATTCCCGTGGAAGGACGGAGGAGCTCAGTTGGCACAAGATAGGATTCAGAAATCCAGACATGGGCACATTTGCCTCCATCACTTCAGTCATTTTGATTCCTGGATAAAGTGACCAATGAAAACAGAGCATTCTGGCAGGGAGGAAAGTTTCCATTAAGTCATGGTGTGAAAACATATGGCTCTAGTATATTTTAATCTAAGTCCCTTCCTCCTGGACATTTGATTTCATTCAGTAGTATTCCATAATTCTATATTTCTATAAAGAGGATACTAAAATGCTAATCTCAAGCAACTTAGGGCACAGCTAGTTACTAATAGTCTCATAATTCCCCCCTCCTTTTGTGTATCATGTTGGTTATTGACACAAAATTGGCATGCGTTACTAACACTAACACTGAATGGAGTTCAGCGGAAGAGAAAGAGAGAATTAATAGTGTTTGGGGATGTATTTGCTGTGCAGTCACTCCTGACCGATTCTGCTAGTTCTGGCTGTAGCCTTGATTCAGTGACATTCTGTGTAAGGTGTACTGTGCTACCCAGTTACAACACATAAACTGTGAGTTGGGAAAAGGACCTTAGATTTTGACTCTGGGGAGCAGATATTTTCTCTCTCATGTCAATAAAGTTGTATGGGATGAAATTCAGAATTAAAAATGGTGATTTAACCCTTGTGATGGATTCAGCTCTGAGATAGTATTGTTTGGCCGGGTCCGAGGCTCAACCATGAGTGGCGTGTGTGCATTGTACAAACAAGCACCATGGAGGAGAAGGCAGGGTGGTCTCACGTCCAAAGTGTCTACACTGCACAGAAAATTACAGGTAGCAGTGAACATTTCAGGAGACTGGAGACTCGCAGATAAGTGTTATTTTAGGAAAATGATTTAACTTACATGGCTGGCAAACAAACTGATAACACGGACAGGTGCACAAGCGATGCGGGGCCGATTCTGACTGTGCCCTTTACAGGCATTAGGATCGCTTCTTTGGCTAAATGTAGAGAATCAGGGAAAATCTTGGCAGATCTTGAAAATTCCATTTTCTATAAGGCAGAATATGGTTTCCCAAAATGTGAATATACAGCCCCCACATCAAAATCTTATAATATATACTCTATATAATTAAAGTTCTTGGGCATTCCAAAGATTTTGAACATTATGTATATGGTGCCAAAGTTACTTAGTTTTATTTTATTTTTTAAAAATTTTAATGTTTATTTTTGAGACAGATACAGAGCATGAGTGGTGGAAGGGCAGAGAGAGAGAGGGAGACACAGAATCTGAAGCAGTCTGCAGGCTCTGAGCTGTCAGAACGGAGCCTGATGTGGGGCTCGAACTCACAGACCGTGAGATCATGACCTAAGCTGAAGTTGGATCAACTAACCGACTGAGCCACCCAGGTGCCCCGAGAGTTATTGATTTTTAAAACCAGGCATGCTAGGTGATGCTTAGTGCTGTGCACATATACATAAAGCTTGAGATCTGCAAAGAGAGGAAACAGTTGGCTGCCCTGGTTCTCTGAATGCCATCTAATCGAAGTCGGTGAGGGAACTTCACAAAGTTGAAGTCAAGGAAGAAGAAACTAGAATAATCAGTGTGTTTTGCTTTCCTAGATGACAGCAGATTTCAAAAGCTTAAGTAAAATATTAGTTCCATTTCAAGCACGAGTCGTTGGAGAAGAACAACTTGAGATGGTTGAAATCTTGCAACGCAGGTCAGTGTGCAGTTAGGTAACTGCCACGTGGTGGGTAGGGTGTGGTACGCAAAGATATCAATGTGGTTGTCTGGGTAGGAGCTGAGTTTTCTCCAGAAAACTCTATTTTCTCAGGACTTCCATATCCAAAAGGATGTGCCCGAGATTGAGAAGAGGTTCTGGATTCTCTATTTAAGTTTGAACAGAAGATGCTGGTACAGAATTGTAGGGTGTAAGGAAGGTTTTTCCCGAAAGGAGTTGACGCCAAAATGTGAACCACAACACACGTTTCTCCACTTACTCATTTCTCTGTAGTTTTTTTCATTTTACAGTGATGAGGAAGGTCTTGCTATTAGGGTTTCTGGTGAAAGGATAAGGGTTGGCCTCTTTAACTGCTGTTTTATTTCTAAGTTATTTCCACACACAAAGAAAGGTATTGAAAGGACTTTGATAAAAACCAAAATACTATGGAAAGAAGACTGTTCTTCCCCAAACAGAAATATATTGGAACGTGGGATGGTTGCTCACTCATTGTGGGACTTTAGGGAGTTCCTTACATCTTGGATCATTTTTCTATTCTTCTGATCTTAAAAATGGAGAGAAAAACATTTGACTTAGAGATTTGTTATAGACAGGAAAGATATAATAAAACTCTTGTGCAGATACACATAATACTATTTTTATTCTTTTAAAGTTTAATTTTTTTTTGAGAGAGAGAGACAGAGAGACATAGAAGCAGAGACAAAGAGAGAACAAGCAAGGGGAGGGGCAGAGAGAGAGGAAGACAGAGAATCCCAAGCTAGCTCCACACCGTCAGCGCTGAGCCCAGTGCAGGGCTTGAACCAGTGAATCGTGAGATCATGACCTGAGCCAAAACCAAGAGTCAGGCACTTCACCAACTGAGCCACCCAGGCGCCCCCAAATTAATATATATTTTTTAAAAGTTAGGTTTTTGTCTCATATTTACCCTCTATCAAAGGTATTTGCAAATGAAATTCGAAATTACTGAATCAGGTCAATCATCTTTGAAACTTGTAGAAAACAGGAGACGACGTGTGGAAATTATGTCAAGACAACACTATTTTGATTCTTCTATAGAGAACAATGTCATGTTTAGAAAAGTAAAGATCAGTTTGTTCAACGTTAATATTTAACAAGATTTTTACTCCTATTATTAGGAGAATGGAAGGTTTGCTTGTCTGAGACATGAATTGCTGTACGCTAGGTCCAGACGAGAGCTCACCATGAAAAAGTCGCATCAGATTGACTGAATTTCTTTTGCTGATGAGGTGATTGAATGCCTAGATCAGAGGATCTTGTTGGATGGAAGTATACAATGAAATCTACATCTCAGTTTGTGTTTAAAACCTAAACAACCATAGTTTTAATTGTTGGATGAGGAACTAATTGATTATTGATCCTTTTTCATGTGTTAAAAGATAAACTGAGGCGGATTCAAAAAGATAAGGGTTTACGTAAGCAAAAGTCAACTTGAGCACCAGCCGACCTAGCAGAGAGAGGAACTCCAAGGAGCTGTACCAAAGGAAAAGCTTTTATAAGCAAAAGGGAATGAGAACAGGAAGTTACTCTAGGCGGACACGTGGTTAGTTATTACAGAATTATTTTCCTTTCGGGGCTGGCAGGAGTTTAAGCACTGTTGGTGAGGTGAGTCTTCATTCACTGGTTTAAGATTCCATTTCTGGGAGAGGTGGAAGTGGAACCAAGTTTCTCTGGTGATGTGGGGCTTAGCAAAAACAACTCCGTATTGGGCATGCCATCTCTGACAAGGTTTTCCCTCTTGATCGGACTCTTAGACTAACTGAAAGGGGTGATTAAAGTGAAGGCATTCCTGCTTCTCCCAGCTGCCTCTGGAGTTTCTGGCTGAATCACTGCATGGTATTCACAAGTCTCAACACTAAGTTCATATTCTTTAAGTTGGTCACTCTTTTCCCTTCTCTGATGTTCCAGTGTTGGGGAGACATTTCTAGGTGATGAGCAGCTGCAAACATGCATTTAAAGCTCTTGAGAGAACCCAGGGCACCAGGAAGATTCCTATGATTATCATAAGTGGGGTAATTTCCAATGTCTTGAGCACACTTCAGACCCATGGTCCCCAAGTCCCAAAGCAATCAGAAACAAGGAAGTCAAAGAAAGGTTCCCTTGAAAAAGTCACTTAAAAAAATGCTTATTTATTTTTGAGAGAAAGCTCAACGGGGGAAAAGGGCAGAGAGAGGGGGACAGTGAATCCAGGGGTTTGAAGCAGGCTCCACAGTGACAGCCGTGAGCTCGCTGCAGCGCTCAAACTCAGGAACCACAAGATCACAGCCCGAGTGTTGATGCTCAACCCAGGAGTCCCAGGGAGTCACTTTTCCAAGCCAGCGGTCTTGTTCAGTAATCTCATGTCGCAGAGTCTCAACTTGCCCAAAGCACAAGAGGCGAGGCGGTGCAGGGAATAGTGCAAACGCCTCTTTGCTCCGCTGCAGGATAACCCAGGGCTGTCCGTTACCAAGAATAACTCTGTCCCAAGGGCGTAGGGGTTTCTGTTGGGTGGACGCTGTGTTAGCAGCTGGTTCTCTCATATCGTCAGTAGTGATCTGCCAAAGGAATCTAATTTTGTTTTGTTTAAAAAAATTTTAATATTTTACTTATTCTTGAGAGAGAGAGAGAGAGAGAGAGAGAGGCAGGGAGGGGCAGAGAGAGAGGAACATAGAATCTGAAGCAGGCTTCAGGCTCTGAGCTGTCAGCACACAGCTCAAGCCCACAGACTCTAGGATCATGACCTGAGCCGAAGTCAGATTCTCAACCAGCTGAGCTGCCCAGGTGCCCCCAAAGGAAGCTAATTTTGAATCCTGAATGCCCCTTGGTAATTCCTGTTCGAGGAAGCAAAGACCCTGAGCCACTCCCAAAGATAGCCAACAGAAGGAAAAAAAAAGACTCGGACAATTCCCCTGGGAGCTGGCACAGTTAACAGGGTGAGAGCCACCAATGGGGTGCAGGTCACACTTCTGTGTGCTGTCTGGCCACATGTTGGGGGCCCTCAGCCTGACGGTTACCAAGCCATCACAGGTCACAAAATGAGACAAGCCGGAAGGATGTCTATCTCTGGGAAAGAAGGGATAGACAATCAGTGCACCTGAAGACATGATCCCACGTCATGTCACAATCCAAGATCTAATCCTACATTTTCCCCCCTACCAATCTTAATTGGAAGAGGAAAGGGCGAGTGTGAAATTTGACCTTTCTGGCTCCACCAGGGGTCCACAGATAGAGATCTGGAAAAGCTATACTTGGAAAGAATTCTTTTTTTTTTTTTTTTTTTTTAAAAAGAGGGAGAGAGAATCTCAAACAGCCTCCACACTGTCAGCGCAGAGCCCAATGCAGGGCTCAAACTCACAAACCATGAGATCATGACCTGAGCTGAAATCAAGAGTCCAACGCTTAACTGACTGAGCCACCCAGGCACCCCGACTTTGGTAAGAATTCTACCCTCTGCTGGCTCTGCCAGTTTTCCCCAGGATCCTTCTGCAGGCTCCAGAAGAAGGTGGGTGTCCCATGGGGGTGGTCTCCGCAAACAGTAGAGAAGGACAAACAATTTTCCCTCCAACCACTGAGGCAAGTTCTTCTTTGGGGCCCCTTTCCTCTAGGGCACCTCCTAAGTAGACATGCTTAGCTAAGATGCTTAAAAGTTCTCCGCTGTGGCCACTGCAATACAAGATTCTCTTTGGTAACTGAACCTGCTTGTTGAACCTCAAAACAAAATCTGTCTCACCTGAGGCCTCGGACTGCACCCACCCCCCACGCCTGTTAAGAAGCCAACCGCAGGCCGACCCGGTTTTCAAGTTGGACCGGGCTAGGTTTTAACTCCGAGCTGGTGGGCTCCGGCCAGGTCGGGAGCCAGTCGGGAAGCAGAGGTGCTTTGAGTTTGGAGGCTCCTGACAGCAGCCGAGGTGCCCGGATTCCAGAGGGGCTTCCCACCCCCTGCAGCGGGAGAGCGGTGAGCTCGGGGCTCAGCGGGTGCCTGTGGGGCGGGCGGCGGGGTGACTTTCTCCTGGGGGCTCTCGGAGCCTATCCTTGGCTTCGTTCTGATACTAGGACTATTATAAGATAAGCTGAGAAGTATTCAACATCTTAACAATTTATTGAGCAAAGTCGAAGCGAACCGAGCTCCACGCAAGCTAGCAGGGAAAAGGAGCTCGAGGAGGGGGGCAAGAGGAGACTTCCATAGCCGGAGGGGGTGGGGAGAGGGAAGCCGTTCCTGGGTATCGCAGGTTCCTTTCTTTGAGGGGATGGCAGGAGCCTGTGGGGCCGATGACTTCACTGGCGGCGGTCAGGCCATTCCCAAGTGGCTTAGGGTTCCATTTCTGGGGGAGAGAAGGTGCAAGGAAGTCTCGGGTTGGTGACGGGGGAGCTTGGCTACATAAGCAACTGCATCCGGGGCCTGTTGTCTTGTTTTGACACACGCTGTTAATTTTCCTCAGAAACTTACTTGGTCGCCCCTTGACATTTGTTCTCAACTTAGGTTGGTGAGTGTCGCCGGCTTTGGTGGTTTTCCTTTGTGCTGTTTTCCCAGCAGTCCATTGCTTTCCACCTGCACACAAATTGGGGGTGTTTTGAAAGTGCACGTGGGTGCAGCGCAGAGCCAGGCTGTGGACCCCCACAGGGGACCAAAGGCCCCTCTGAGCCGCAGAGGGAGCACTTCTTTGCAGCGTATTCCTGGGGAAGTAGGCCTTCTGCGTTTTTGCTATATAATTTAGCCTCTGATCCGAAGTCCAGACTTTTCCTCAAGCTTTGCTCTTCTGTTTTGGGCTTTACAAGCTATACTAGTTTGCTACCTAGGCAAACCAGTTTTTTCCAGTTTTCTTTTTTTTTTATTTTTAATGTTTTATTTTTGACAGAGAGACAGCATGAGCAGGGGAGGGTCAGAGAGGGAGACCCAGAATCCGAAGACAGGCTCCAGGCTCTGAGCTAGCTGTCAGCACAGAGCCTGACGTGGGGCTCAAACCCCCAAACCACGAGATCATGACCTGAGCCACAATTGGACGCTTTTAACCGACTGGGCAGCCCAGGCACCCCATAGACAAGTCAGTTTTTATGAAGAGTGGTTCTGAAGTTTTATTTGAGAAGTTTCTCTCTACACATAACCCAGGATTGAGGAGAGCCAACTGTTGAGAATACAAGTTTTTAGTAATCGCCCTGCTTGTGGGCCAGAGAAATGGGACAAGG
This sequence comes from Mungos mungo, assembly GCA_004023785.1. NCBI lineage: Eukaryota > Metazoa > Chordata > Mammalia > Carnivora > Herpestidae > Mungos > Mungos mungo. The sequence continues at coordinate 327,647 of PISW01001414.1, forward strand.
CAGCCCCCACCTGGCCAGCTGTTCTAAGTTTTCAGTAATGACCCTGCTCGTGGTCCAGAGGTTCGCACCTGACGTCTATTTGTTGCTTCTCAAGTTTGTCTAGAGCTATTTCCTGGCTGTCTTGGGTGAGTGTTTCTCCAGATTTTTTATTTTTCCATCACTTTGTTTTGTGTTTATCTGGACTATTCTGTTTCATGTTTTCCAGCTTCCCTTATGATTTTCTGTTTCCCTTTATATTTACTTTTTGCTCTTTGGGACCTTAAGGGATACAGAAAGTAAATAAACGTTGGGTCTTTGGGTCACGGTATTTATGCAGTGGCTTTATGGAAAAAACCACAAAATGAGGAAGCAGTCTCAGTCATGCTGATACAGTATTGAGAAATGCTGATACAACAGTTTAGGCTTGGGAGAAGTAAAAATATTTACCTTCTGGAACATTGTGAAATAAGTGTTATCCCAATTTGAGAGATAAAGAAATACAGTCTAAAATATGTAGGTACTTGGCCTCACCTAGGGTTGAGGCAAGCCTTGTGATTCCAGAGGCAAAGTTGTAAGTCCTCAAAGCAATTACAGAATATTGTAGGAGTTGAAAATAATATGAGACATGTTTTTTTGTTTAATTTTATTTTTCCATCTAGAATTTTGCTTATGTGTTTTTACATAGTTGTCAAAAGTTCAGAAACGGAGGTAAAAGCACTGAGTCATGGTGGTAATTAGTAAAGGTTATTGTGCACAGAAGAAGGCTATGGATGGGAGGACCTCCCACCAAACGTTTGATGGGGCGCAGGTGTTTTGTTATAAACTGCTTATTTAGTGAGGAGGCCTTGAGTGTTGGTTCTTCAGTGATTGGTCAGAAGGGTCCTCTGAAGGATAGGGAATTGTCTGGTGGTTATTTCACATCGCTTTTGGAGACTAAGGTAAGTTTTGCTTCTGACTTAAAGAGTCATTAAGTGACTTAGGTCAAGGGTAGTCTTGAAAAATAAGGTAAATTAAGTTTTTCCTTCTTTGACGAAGGTGGTTTTGTTTAGGGAATTTAATTCTGGGTTCCATTTGTGTTTGATTTTAACCATTGTAATTATAGTGGGTACCTGCTTAACAAAGTACTTAAACCTCATTCTCACTGAAAAGATATTAAAAGTATTACTGTTAGACACTTTATGCACTTACTTACAACCTTTCCTGAGGACAGTTTCTCAAAAATGGAAATTCCAATTCAGAAATTAAGAGGTATAAATACGTTTCATATTACACCTTGACAAACTGATTTTTCATATGATTTTCCGATCCTTATCACTTTCCTAACCCTGTTTGTGGCCTTCTCACTTCGTATGTGTTTCAAAGCCATTTTCAACGAGCTGACTTGTACTTACCAAAGCACTAATGAGGGAGGCGAGGCTTAGCAACCACAGACACTGAAAACCAAAAAGTCTTTAAGCCCAATATGAGGAAATGTGCTTAAAAACCAGCTGAAAGATAGGATCTTAGGCTTTGCATAAAAATAGGAATCAATTTTGATCGTCTGAGTCTGTAATTCATTAAGCCATACCTGGTGCATCAGATGCAGGGCATGCTTTATTATACTCCTTAAGTAAAAAGAAAATGATGTACTTTCAGATCCTAATGCTGTTGTTTTAAAAATGACTTATTTTTAGGGGCGCTTGGGTGGCTCAGTTGGGTAAGCCTCCAGTTTCAGCTCAAGTCATCTCATAGTTTGTGGGTTCGAGCCCCACGTCGGGCTCTGTGCTGACAGCTCAAAGCCTGGAGCCTGCTTCAGATTCTGTGTCTCCCTCTCTCTCTCTCTGACCCTCCCTTGCTTGCGCTGTCTCTGTCTCTCAAAAATAAATTAAAAAATTAAAAATAATTTAAAAAATGACTTATCGTATGTGATAGGGATGCAGAGGGGTTTAAAACTTTGGTACATTAAGAACTGTTATAAAATTGGCAGAAGAGAGCAAAATAGAACTCAAAAAAAAAAAATGAAGTGTACCCTCAGTGTCAGGTGATAGAACTAGAAGCCACGTAGATCGAAATTTAAATGATTTGAGCTCAATATGAGGAAGAACTTTTTAACAAAGTAGAACAAATATAAAATGCACAGGGAGCACTAATGAAATTTTGGTCACTTGGAAATTCTGTGGAGTTCATGATTAAAGGTTGAATTTGCTAAACTTAATTTTTAATTAATAGAAAGAACAACTTTATTAAATAGATTACAAGTAATTGTAGGTTGGAATCCTATATCTGAATGCAAGATAAATAATTGATCCAATAAATGATTTTAAAAAACCAATACTCAGCAAAATTACATTTCAATAATCAGTTGGTTCTGTCAGTCTCTAAAATTGAAGGACTTCCTTTCATTGGATTATTAAAAACAAAGTAATCTGAGAGATTGTTACTTGTTTTGGATTTTCTATAACCAGGAAAAAGAGAAAATTAGGGTGGGCGTCTCTTGAATTATTAATTTGTCCTAAAAAGTTGTTTCTACATAATTCGTTGGTTATCTCTCAATAAATGTGGTTTAAAATTATTTACAAATTACTTCTTTGAGCTATCTTAATGGACTTGTTATTCAGTAAAGATTTCAGGGAAGTGTTCCATTTTATTTCCCATAGAAAACCCTATTTGCTTCATATTAATCTATCAAGTCTATTTTATGGTTGATTAAGAATAGTTCTATTGTAGATCATCCACCTCATTTATTTTGATGGTAGATTATTTTATTTGCTATTCACATGGGAAATGAGTTATTAAAGTCGAAAACCAGTAGAGTGTGCATATAGATTTTTAAAACCCTAGGTGGAAATGGAGAAAGTGGGATTGATGTTTCTTTAGTAGGGAGGCCAGAGGCAAGGAAACCAAATATTAATCTCTGTTCTAAAGTTTTCTGCACTTTGAGTAACTGACTTTGAAAAATGACTCTCAGGTGCCTGGAATGTGTTGTGTCTGGACAGGTGCCACCATGAAGGCACAGGTGGAAAGTTCATGGTACTTATCAGTAAAAAAGCATATTCTGTTCTGGTGTTCCTAGACATCCCATAAACCAAAGGGATGGATTTATTTTTGTTATGGATCACTTTATAGTAAATAAATGCTTTCATTTGCCTGTAATCCTCTAGGCATATAAACTGAAATGTTCTAAACCAACGGGAATAGACCATGTGTGAAAGCACCCTCCCACCCCGCTTCCAGATCCTGTCAAACCAGAGTTCAGAGCTCTCCTGGATTTCTAAGACCTTGGCTTAATAACCACAGATGTGTGAACAGAGTTTTGATGGTGATAACCATAGTTTCCTCAAAATTTTGCTCAGCTATGTTTTTACCTAGTTGCAGTGTCTAATTCCCCTTCATATAACTTATGGTTGCCAAGAAGAAGATTGTAATACTTTTTCAACTCCACCCTTAGGATAATTATAGTTTTTTCTATTCATATTATATCATGAATCATTTTTTAAAAAAATATTTTACTCACACTTAGTTTGTCAGGTGATGGTTTTATTGCAAATTGATTGTTGAAAGCCCCAAGTTGCTAAATCTTCAGTTGGAATAAAACAAGGAATAAAACTAAAGAAACATCACCCCCTTTTTTTTTTACCAAAGGGGTAAATGAGGTAAATGCCATAATCCCTCCTTCCCCCCCCCAACAAAAAAGATCCTGCCACCTGTATTGGGCTTTCTAGGATTTTTTTTTTTAATGTTTGTTTTTGAGAGACAGAAGTGAGCTGGGGAGGGGGCGGGGTGGGAGGGAGAGGGAGACAAGGAGACATGGAATCTGAAGCAGGCTGCAGGCTCTGAGCTGTCAGCACAGAGCCTGACGCGGGGCTCAAACTCCTGAGCCATGAGATTATGACCTGAGCCAAAGTCAGACACTTAACCAACTGAGCCACCCAGGCACCCCTCTCTGGGATTTTATACAGGATGGAGTCATTATAAAATGGATGTAGTCCCCTGCCAGCCAGCTTTAACATGGGGACTTCAAAAGGGGAAATAAATGAAAAGGAACAGAAAAATTGCCTTTTTATTTATTCCCGAAGACTTTATTTCCTAGTTTTACACATATTCGGGCTCCTACCAGCATTTCCTGGGAGTGAACTGCGTATCTGTGCATGTCTGAGATGGAGATGCTCTGTGGCATTAGTTCTGGCCGAAAGTACCTATTCTGGTAACGAAGAGCAGGCAGACTAGCTTTTGGCAAGTTAAAGATGCAAATAATCAGTTGGTCCTGTAATGTTTTATGTTTTCAAAGCCTCTTCAAACAACATTAGGGGGCGCCTGGGTGGCTCAGTCGGTTAAGCATCCGGCTTCGGCTCAGGTCATGATCTCAGGGTTTGTGGGTTTGAGCCCCGTGTCAGGCTCTGTGCTGACAGCTAGCTCAGAGCCTGGAGCCTGCTTCGGATTCTGTGTCTCCTTCTCTCTCTGACCCTCCCCTGCTCATGCTGTCTCTCTGTCTGTCTCTCAAAAGGAAATAAAAAACAAAACAAAAAACCCGCCTTGGGATCCCATTTTAAAGATCTTCTTTGCTACACTTACGTCTCTCCCCTTCATGAAAATATTCAGTAGCTTTCCATCTCTGATCAAATGATATCCAAACACTCAAGAATGGCTTAGGATGGTAGTTCTTAAGATTTAGCATGCATCAGAATCCTCCGAAGGCTCTTAACATGGAGGTGGCTGGGCTCCATCCTCATTTCGGTTCAGCAGATTTGAGGTGGGACCTGATCCTTTGCAAATCTAAGAAGTTACCAGGAGATGCTGACGCAGGGAGTGCTAACAGCTAGGCTCGAATGGTGTCCTAGGTGAGCCTTGGGCCATTTCCTCGTACTCCGGTGGGTTGATCAAACCATTTGTAGGTGGCAAATGTGTGTGTTCTCTGCCCCAGATCCGGCCATGGGGTCTTTTAGCTGAAGCCTTCTGTGTCTGACCTCTTAAGATCCTTATAGGTCTCCCTCCGGCTCCCCAGCCCTTAATCACAGTGTGTTGTTAGTGGATGGTGCGTTTCTTGAGGCTCCCAACTTTATTCTGTTGGTTTTTTATTTCCTTCTGCCATTGTGGTTTCGGCTTTTTTGGAAGAACTGTGATCCTTTGTCAGATTCACAAGTCTTGCTTTGTTTTTACCTGTTACGGGGCAGTGGTTATGAACCAGGACTTTGGTACCGTGGCCTGGTCTCAGCTCATGATTTCAGCACCTCTGTCTGTAGCCATGGGCAAGTTACTCAGCCTCTCTGAGCCTGAGTTTTCCCATTCCTCGTAGTTTTGTTGCGTTAATACCAGTGAAGGATTTTGAATAGTATCTGGTAGTTCAGTAGTATGTAAACAGGTGCTATTATCACAAGAATGTGATCTCCATGAGAACAGTGACTTGTTGAATCAATGAATCATAAGCATTTCAGGAGGCTTGGGGATTAAAGTCTAACTTGGATCAAACTAAGAGTGAACTTGTAGTTGAAAGACTGTCAGCAAGAACCATATCATGGTAATGCTTTTCTTGTTGACTATGCAGTGTTTACACTTTTAAAAGAGACTTTAAGAGCCCTTTTGTGTTCATAGAAAAATTGAGCAAGAATAATTCCCATTTACCCCTCTGCACACAGTTTCCCCATTAATGTCTTTTATTACTTGGTATGTTAAAGTTGAACCAATATTAATATGTCCTAACATCTAAGGTATGGTCTAGGTTAGGGTTCATTCTATGGGTTTTGACAAATGTGTCATGCATCCAATGTTACATTATCATACAAATTTCACCACCTCAAAAATGACTGTGTTTCACTTACCCATGCTTTCTGAACTCCCCTCACTCCCCTGAACTGGTGGCAGTCACTAAGCTTTGTACTATGTCTGTAGCTTTGCCTTTTCCAGAATTTTATATAGTTAGAATCCTATAGGATCTAACTTTTCCAGACTGGCTTCTTTAACTTAGACATATATGTGTGAGGTTCCCCCGTGTCATCCTTTGGCTTGACAGATCATTTCTTTTTTACAGCGAATAATCTATTTGCATGTAGCAAATAATTTTTTCCACTAACCTGTTGAACATCGTGGTTTCTACTATTTTGGGCAATTATGAGTAAAGCTGCTCTAAACATTCATGGGCAAGGTTTTGTGTGAACAAAAGTGTTCAATTCATTTGGGTAAATAGGAGTAGGATTGCTGGATCATATGGGATGTCTGTGTTTAACTTTGTAAGAACCTGCTGAAACATTTTTCAAAATGACCATGCTGTTTATTGTACGTTCCCACCAGCAGCGAATAAGAGTCCCCGTTGCTCTACATCCTCTGGAGCATTTGGTAGTTTGTGTTGTATATTTTAGTGGTTTTAATAGATGTGGTTACATTAAAAAAAAAAACAACTTCCCACAACCTTTTCTTAAAAAAATTTAAATGTTTATTTTTGAGAGAGAGCACGAGCAAGGGAGGGAGGGCAGAGATAGAGGGAGACACAGAATCCGAAGCAGCCTCCAGGCTCTGAGCTGTCAGCACAGAGCCTGACGTTGTGCTTGAACTCCCGAACCATGAGATCATGACCTGAGCTGAAGTCAGATGCTTGACCAACTGAGCCACCCAGGCGCTGCCACCATAACCTTTCTTCTCCCTTCGTTACTGGTCATGAACCTGTATGGTGGTCAGTTGATGTTGACACACAGGAATGTCCAGTGCTGAGATTTGTCTGTATTTCCAGCTGGAAGCTGAACGTAAGAGAAATTTGCCAATTTAACTGCATAAAGTGAGCTATAGCCTCACTGACGTGAGAGTTACATGAGGAACTCCCTAATTAATCTTGGGAATAGGCCAGAACAGGCAAAGAAGTCATCTCTGACCTGATCTCTTTTACACTGTGTGGGGTTTCCTGACACGGATCCTCCTGGCACGGCGTGGCAAAGGAGCACGGCCAGCGAAGAGCTTTGGGTTAATGTATCTGATTTCCCCCTGCTTAATCTGGTGACCTCAAGCAAGTCATTTACCCTCTAGACCCCAGAGAGAGTTGTACTGTATGATTTAGAAGCTTCTTTAAGCTCCAAAATTCTGATTCTAAACTCAGCCTTGCCACTGCTTTATGAGCGCAGCACAAGGGAAGGGGCACCCGCAGAGCCTCCGCTTGGAGGCAGATGGGATTCCATGAAGCCGGAAACCCTCTTGAGGGAGTTGTCAGTCTTTGAAGCAATGGAGATTTGTGACAAGGTGGCCGATGGGAAAGTTCTTTGGGGGAGATACTGAAAATTTCAAAAAGGGGGGATCACGTGTGTTGATGATCCAAGCATGGAGATCATAGGAAGTGGAGCCTCTCTGGCAGGAGTAGAGAACTGGGGATTAGCGGCAGCAGAAGCTGCTGGAAATTGAGCTCCCCTTCTTCCCCCTCCCCCTGTTTAAGAGCGCAGGTGCACAGCCCTGTGCAGTCACACTGAGGTTTCTTTATTTTTTCATTGGTGGACGAGGTTAGAGGGCTTGTGTGGACAAGCAAATTAAACTGAATGAGGTGAACAGGGACACTGGGAAGAGGTGGGGAACCACCAGAGAACAGCCATTGTCAGACAGCCTGATTATACACCACTGTGCCTGTGGCTAAGTGCTTTTTCTTTCTTTCTTTTTTACTTTCTTTTTTTTTTTTTAAGGGCCATTGAAATCACCTCTCTCCCTTTGAGCCTGAATGGCTGGCATATTTCTGGGAACAAAAAGGGACATTTAACTTTAAGAAAATGAAAGGCGTCTCTCACATGTTACGGTGATGCTTCTATCTTTCTCTCCAGTTACGTTTCCCACAGAGCTAATTGGTCATTCCGAAAAATGGATGGGGTGCAGGCAGCCATATCATTACAAGCGAAGCCCAGATGATTTTTACCAGCTCTCTTGGGTCGGAATTGTCCTTCATAATTGTGGGCTTTAATAACCTTCCTTTATGGCAGTGAAGGAGCAGGATACCTACTCATCCGTTAGGCTATTTGAATCTTGCTGAAATTACCCCCCTGAGCATTCCTAAGTTTCCTCAGCTCCTTGTCCTCTCCACGTGTGCCAGCTGCCGGACAGGTGGGAATAGAGACGTCACGTGATCGGGGGTCCTCTGTTTCCATCGAGCGCAGAGGCCGTCTGCCTGCATTGGGATGCCCTGCTGTTCCAGGTGTTTATCAATGAGGGGGGTCTGTCCAATAGGAGCCTCACCTCCAGGGGACAAATGGCTCAGCCACAAGGGACCTCCCTCTAACTGACTTAAAATGTTGGGAGGGTTGACGAGCTGAGCCGCCTCCTCCACGCAGACGTCCTGACACTGCCATGCGGGCCTTGGCCGTGTTCCATAAACGGTTTGCAGGGTCGCCCTGGTGGGTGTGTGTTCTGGCCAGAGAGCGTGAAGCACGGAGCAGGACTGTGTAGGGCATTATTTACTTTTTTAGGCCCAACCAGAAAGTGGCTCATCCCGCTTGTATTCACAGGAGCCCATTTGTAGGGTCCTACCTCCTGGCACAGTCTGGTCTCTGGCTAAGAGGCTACTTCTTGGTGCCATTCTACTCCCTAAAAGACCACGGACTCTTGCCAGATGTGAGCTAACCATAAGGGTGTGTGTGCCGAGGTATTTAGAGGCATGGTGTGCTCTGCATGGGGCATTCTGTAAAGACTTCTGTTCCAGAAAGATGATGTGGAATAGGAAATAGGGCCGAGCAAACCTTTCCTTCCATGGTGTTGGGGAGGATGCTTGAGGGATGACCGGTCCCCTTCTGTGGCTGCTGGTGTGAGACGCAGGGAGCCCGGCTCTGGTCTCCCCGCTCTGCACGTGGGGCTGCATGTATCCGTGGAAGGCTCACACTCCTCTCTGCAGGATCAGGGAGGCATCCGGTGTCCCCTCACCTGTCCTTGTCATGAGCATACCCTCTGCACTGTTGGCTGGTCGCACAGTAGCCAGAAAGGAATGGCCCATCGTGGTCAAAACTAGGTGCTTCCTGTGTAGACGCATCCCCCCCTTTTTTTCTGCCAAATTTTGGTTTTTAAATTTGTACCAACTCTATCCATTCTTCCAGCGCATGTTTCCCCTCTGCTTTTTACCTTCAGAACACTGATGTCATACTTGGCTGATGGAAACATCCAGCAGAGCATCGTTTGCATCCCCGTTCTCCAGTAACCTTGTTCACTCCTCCAAAATAAAGCCCGTCTCTCTTTCTCCTTCAAACCTCCTGTATCCTCAGCAACCTGGAGGAAGGCGTTTCTAAGCCCGAACACTATTGTTACGGAGCAGTTTTACTTAAAGTGTTCTCCTGTTGTAAGCTGTTGGAGGATCTCTTGGGTTAACCTCTCTCTGCTTATAATCAAGGGGGGCCCACTTGGTGTTTCTAATTAGTCACATTTTCATTTGCTTCTTTACGTCTGTGGGGCGGTCCTGAGTTGGTAGGGATGGAGCACTGAGGCCAGTCTCTAAAAATACCCATGTCCCTGTTGTGAGGGCCACTCCCGTTTCTGGGTCGTGTGCTGCTACCATGAATGAGAATCGAAGCAGTTGTGTGTTTGGGTTTCGTTTCTCTGAAACCTTCGAGGAGATCCATCATCCTTTCCAATTTTCCCAGAGGGAAACTTTGATTTCCTCCTCTGTGTTTCCACGAGGCAATTTTCTCCTCCCATGTTACTGTGCTAACCAGTTTGCCTTTTGAGAATGTATCCACTCCGCATTTCCTGTACCTGCCTCATTCTGTCTTTGCTCAAACACTATTTTGTTAGGTGTAACAAATCTTTTTTTTTTAATTTTTAAAATTTTTTTTAATGTTTTATTTATTTTTGATACAGAGAGAGACAGAGCACGAGAGGGGGAGGGGCAGAGAGAGAGAAGGAGACACAGAACCGGAAGCAGGCTCCAGGCTCCGAGCTAACTGTCAGCACAGAGCCTGATGCGGGGCTCGAACCCACAAACGTGAGATCTGGCCTGAGCCAAAGTCGGAGGCCCAACCGACTGAGCCACCCAGGTGCCCCAGGTGTAATAAATCTTGATCTAACGCAAGTGTATTATCTTGGGAATTTCAAAAATTTTGGTAACGAATTTGAGTTTTTTTTTTTTTTGTAACCCAGAAAATTTTGGTTACCATTCAGATTTCATCTTCTAAAATGACTACCTTTTTGAAGGTACCAAGGCTTATAATCAAAGTTAACTTGCCTAAAAAAATGCAGGCTGGTTTTTGCCTCTACAGAAAACTGAGCTGTGTTTCTGAGGACCAAAACAAAACAAAAACAAAAAGTCTACTTGTACCAGAATAGAAATTTCGCTGGTGCTCTAGGTCGCTTTCCCATGATTTATGTGAATTTATGTGTACTCATGAATTACAAGATGGTCACCTTATTTGACATACATGTTAATAGACATGTTCATATATATCTCGGGTCTTGGAGTCAGAAAGACTTTTCAGTTGTTAGTCGTTGTATGCATTTGGGAAAGGTGGTTGAACCTCTGTTCTTCAGTGTGTTAATCTCTAATTGGAGAAATCCATGATTCCTCAGAGTTAGGAGTAAATGAGGTAATAGGTATAAAATATTTATAATAGTTTCTGGTACATAGTATACATATTTAAAATATTTGCTGTTCTTAATCGCCAGTCCATAAAAACAATTCAGAATTTACCGTAAGTGAATTTTAAGTTTCGTATTCCATTAAGAAAGGTTTGAACTCTGGGGTTGGAGTGGTCACTAAAGGCTGTGAAGTAAAATGATGGACCCAGGAGGGCGAGTGGGGGATAAAACTGTAGGAAGACCTTTCTTGAAGTTCTCCATAGATCTTGGAAGTGTTGGTATTGAAATTGGAATATCCACTGGTGAAATCCATTGTTTCAGAGATTGGAAGAGAACCTACAAGTAGAGAAAGGTCAGATCAAGGCTCAGAAGTAGAATCTGTGGTGAGTGAGAGCCATGAACAACTGGAGAGCAGAAGCATGGCCGAGGAGCAAAGGAGTGGGCCACGGGTGACAAAAACAGTCTCCAAAGTGTCGAGCACGTTGTGTTTTGCACCGTACTGATCTCCGGCGTAAGAACTATCAGCTGTAGATTTTGAAGATCCTTTCCCAGCCGTAGATTTTGAGGATCCTTTCCTCAGCCTTTTATGTAATGCACATAAAATCATGACACCCTGATCTTCATTTGGGGGACTGTTCATTACCTATCACTAATAAAAGTAATCCTGTACACTGCTATCGAGTCATTAATAACTTACTAATTGTTAAATACAGAAAACGACTTTCAGCTTCTTATTTAAATCTTCTGCCACTGACACCATCCACTGTTCCTTCTAGCTTTAAATTCTGGCTTCTGGGTCTTGGATCCCATGTTTTCCCCCTGGTACTTCTCTTAGCTCTTAGACCGTTGATGGTTGCAATGCTTGGTTGGCTCAGTTGGTTGAATGTCCAGCCCCTGATTTTGGCTCCAGTCATAATCTCCTAGCTTGTGAGATAGAGCCCTGAGCCGTTTTTTTCTTTCCTTTCCTTTTCCTTTCCCCCTCTCCTCTTCTCCCCCTGACAGAGTGGAGCCTCCTTGAGATTGTCTGTGTGTGTCTATCTCAAACGTAAAAAAAATGTTTATTTCCTCATTCTCTTCTGCTTCTCTATCCAACACTCCAATAGATGTTAGTGAAGAAAGTGCAGTATCAGGCATTAGGTTCAGCTGGGGAGGGACCGCGTTTTCCATGCACACTGGCTGCCTCTCTCGCATTAGCAATCTTGATAAAAGCTAACCATCCATCCATAAGTGCCTGGTCCTTCCATCTCCTGTAGACCTGCTCACTCCCATCAAGTCCGTGATTAGATTATCTTTATTTTACTTCAGTAAGTTTTGCTCAAACCTTAGTTACCTCACAGCCAGTACCAGTCAGGATCCAATCAGAAATGGAAACCCTAGGACACATTTTTTTTTTCCTTGCTCCACCTCTCCATCGTCTTTCTTCCATCAAGGGATTTGGCACAGGGATCTGAACTTCAGTAAGTGGAGGAGCTGGTTGAGCAGGGTCTGTAAGGCTGTCGTCTTCACTTCTGACGTTGGAGATGGAAGTCCGCCGCCTGCTCCCTGAACTGCTGCACTACATACAAATCCACGTCTCTTGCTTGGTCTCCTTGCTTCTGCCTCTGCCCCACGATCCTCTGATTCTCAGAGCCACAACTGACCCCTTAATAATGCAGCTCGGGTCATTTCATTTCTGTTTAAATCCTTCAATGCTTCTCATTTCACTTGGGTTAAAAACCGAAGCGCATCCAAATGACCCACGGGGCTCTACAGGGTGTTGGTAATTGCTGTGTTGGATTGCCGTTTACACTGTCAGCTGTGCTAAGTTTTGGGGGGCAAACTGAAACCTGGTAGTGAAAATGGCAGTCTGTGGGGCAGTTTCAGTTGCCACATTAGAGAGAATGGTCTAGTGGAGAAGGCTGATCCGGCAGCGACGGTGACGGAGCGCCTGAGAGTTTCCTGGAACCACTTCTATCCTTTGGCTGATTCTCAGTTTTCACATTGAAACTATTTCTCTAGGATTTCCTTTTCAAAACATTACCAATGTGGCTAGCAATTTTCTTTTGCTATTTAATTACGTATCTGTGAAGATATAAATTTTTGTGATGTGTGATACTGTGTGTTTTCTAAATGACTAAAAATTACTTGTAACTGATAAGTTCTCTTGGAAATGAATTCCTGTTGGGCTAGCATCCATCCATGCGTGTCAGATAGGAAGAACTGCATGCCATTTATATTAAAATGCATTTGGATTAAATATGGTTTTAAAAGTAGAGGGAGGAATTATAGTCCTCTGTCCCCTAACTGCTCATCTCAAGAATATTCGTACACATTTTTTTCTTGAAGCACACACAGTACGTTCCCAAGTAATTGGTCACAATTATCTTTCCTCTCACCATATGTCTGTCTATAATGAGGTCTTCAAAGGGAAATAACTGTATGCATAAACATTTATTGTCTGTTTGCATATTATAGTTCTGTATTTACCTAAATCTGTTCTACATGTCTCCAGCTTTAAAATATTTACTAATATTTAATAATAGATTAAAAAGAAAATTTGGGCACAGAAATAACAATATACTGTGCCTTCTTTAAGAACTCCTGATTTATAAATTTTGGGGTTTTTTTCTTTTCAAAGATTTAAAAATGAAGGATACATATTTCTGTAATCCCCTGTAAGTGACTTTGTGAGGATTATGCTGTAATCCCCTATAAGTGACTTCATGAAGATTATTCCTTAATCCCCTATAAGTGACCTTAGGGGGTTATAAGCAGGAGGAACAAATTAATAAAAAGCAATGTATTAATAAAATCTTTCAAGAGTAGAATTGACAAGTGTCTAAGAACTTGTGTTTGAAATCTTATTCTAGTCCTGAGATAAAATTGACATTAACTGTAGAAATGTGCAGCATTTTTTAAAACTTAAATTTAAGCTGGTTAACAGAGTGTAATAATATCAAGAATACAATTTAGTGATTCATCACTTATGTATTATACCCAATGCGCATCCCAACAAGTGCCCTCCTTAATGGCCATTGCCCATTTAGCCCATGCCCCCTCCCAGCATTCCTCAAGGAATCCTTCGTTCTATGTATTTAAGAGACTCTTATGGTTTGTTTCCCCCTCTTTTCATATTATTTTTGCTTCCTTTATGTTAATCTGTTTGGTTTCCTACATTTTCACTGGTGTGGAATTTATGGTATTTGTCTTTCTCTGACTGACTTTGCTTAGTAGAATACCCTCTAGTTCCATCCATGTTGTTGCAAACAGCAGGATTTTATTCTTTTTGATCACTGGGTAATATTCCTGTGTGTGTGTGTGTGTGTGTGTGTGTGTGTGTGTGTGTGTGTGTGTGTGAGAGAGAGAGAGAGAGAGAGAGAGAGAGAGAGAGAGAGAGAGAGAGAGAGAGAGAGACATACACCATATCTTTATCTGTTCATCAGTGGATGGACATTTGGGTTCTTCCCAAACTTTGGCTGTTGTTGATATGCACCCCAGTGTTTATAGCAGTGCTGTGCCCCTTCAAATCAACACTTCTGTATCCTTTGGATATATACCCCAGTAGTGCAATTGTTAGGTTATAGGGTAATTCTGTTTAGTTTTTTGAGTAACCTCCATACTGTTTTCCAGAGTGGCTACACCAGTTTTCGTTCCCACCTACAGTGCAAGAGGGTTCCCCTCTCTCCGCATCCTTGCCAACATCTGTTGTTGCCTGACAGGTGTGAGGTGGTATCTCCTAGTGGTTTTGATTTGTGTTTTCCTGATGATGATTGATGCTGAGCATTTTTTTTTCATGTGTCTGTTAACCACCTGGATGTCTTCTTTGGGTGTCTATACATGTCTTTTGTCCATTTCTTCACCAGATTCTTTGTTTTTTGGATGTTGAGTTTGATCAGTTCTTTATAGATCTGGATCCTAACCCTTTATCTGATATGCTGTTTGCACATATCTTCTCCCATTCCATTGGTTACCCTTTAGTTTTGCTGATGGTGTCCTTTTCTGTGCTCAAGCTTTGTATCTTGATGAGGTCCCAGTAGTTCATTTTTGCTTTTGTTTCCCTTGACTCTGGAGACATGTCAAGTAAGAAGTTGCTGTGTCCGAGGTCAAAGAGGCTGTAGCATTTTTTTTTCTCCAGGATTTTGATGGCTTCCTATCTTTTATTTAGGTCTTTCACTGATTTGGTATTTATTTTTGTGTATGGTGTAAGAAATTGGTCCAGGTTCATTCTTCATGGTGCTGTCCAGTTTTCCCAACACCATTTGTTTCCATTGGATATACTTTTCTTCTTTGTCAAATATTAGTTGGCCATATGTTTGTGGGTCAGTTTCAAGTTCTCTGTCCATTCATCCATGTGTCTGTTTTTGTAACAGTAGCATACTGTCTTGATGATTACAGCTTTGTCCTACAGCTGGATGTCTGGAATTGTGATGACTGCAGCTTTGGTTTTCTTTCTCAGGATTACTTTGGCTATTCGAGGGCTTTTCTGGTTCCATACAAATCTTAGGATTGTTCTAGTTCTTAGAAGAATGCTCATGTTATTTTGATAGAGACTGCATTGAATATGTAGATTGCTTTGGGTAGTATCATCATTTTAACAATATCCATGAACATAGAATATTTTTCCATTTTTCTGTGTCATCTTCAGTTTCTTTCATAAGCTTTTTATGGTTTCCAGGATATAGATTTTTCACCTTTTAATTAGATTTATTCCTAGGTATTTGGGTTTTGGTGCTAATGTAAATAGAGTCGGTTCCTTGATGGCTCTCTCTGCTGTTTCATTATTGATGCAACTGATTTCCATGCATTGATTTTACATCTTGTGATTTTGTTGAATTCATGGATCAGTCCTAGCATTTTTGGGGGGAGTTATTTGGGTTTTGCACCTAGGGTATCATGTTGTCTGTGAAGAGTGAAAGTTTGTCTTCTTCCTTGTTGATTGGGATGCCTTTTATTTCCTTGTGTTGTCTGATTACTGAGGCTAGGACTTCCAACACTATGTTGAATAACTGTGGTGAGAGTGGACCTCTTGTCTCTTCCTGACCTTAGGGGGAAAGTTCTCAGTTTTTCCCCATTGAGGATGATCTTGGTGGTTGGTTTCTCATATATGACCTTTTAAGATGTTGAGGTATGATCCTCCTATCCCTACTTTCTTGAGGGTTATTTTCAAGAAAGGATGCTGTGTCTTGTCAAATGCTTTCTCTGCATCTATTGAGAGGATCATGTTGCTTTTATCCTTTTTATTAACGTGATATTATCATATTGATTTGCAGGTATTGAACCAGCCCTGCATCCCAGGAATCAATCCCACTTCGTTGTGATGAATAATTATTTTATTGTATTTTTGGATCCAGTTGGCTACTATCTTGTTGGGAATTTTTGCATCCATGTTCATGAGGAAAATTGGTCTGTAATTCTCCTTTTTAGTGGGGACTTCGTCTTGTTTTGGAATCAAGGTAGTGTTAGCCTCATAGAATGAGTTTGGAAGTTTTTCTTCCATTTATTTTTTCTTTTTTTGGAACAGCAGCAAAAGAATAGATGTTAAAACTCTTCTTTAAATGTTTGGTTGAATTCTCCTGGAAAGCTATCCAGCCCTGGACTCTTGTTGGAACTTTTGTTTTTGATTGCTGATTCAACTTCTTGACTGGCTGAGGGTCTGTTAAAATTTACTATTTCTTCACTTTGGTAGTTTATGTGTTTATAGGAATTTGTCTAGTACCTCCATATTGCCCAATTTGTTGGCGTATAATTTGCTCATAATTTTCTATTGTTGTATTTCTGTGGTGTTGGTTGTGATCTCCTTTTTTATTCGTGATTGTATTTGGGTTCTTTTTCTTTTTGATTAATTTTGTTAATTCTCTCAAAGAACCATCTCCTGGTTTCATTGATATATATATTTTTTTTTTTTTGGTGGTTGATATTTCAATATCATTGATTCTCTCCTCTTTATTATTTCACTTCTTTCAGCTTTATTTGATGTTCCTTTTCTAGCTCCATTAGATGTAAGAGTAGGTTGTATATTTGAGACCTTTCTTCTTTCTTTAGGAAAGCATGGACTGGTATATACTTCCCTCTTATGACTGCCTCTGCTGTATCCCAGAGATTTTGGCCTGTGGTGTTATCATTTTTCATTGCCTTCCATGTATTTTTTAATTTCCTCTTTAATTTCTTGGTTAGCCCATTCATTCTTTAGTAGGATATTCTTTAGTCTCCAAGTATTCATGGTCTTTCCAATTCTTGTGGTTGATTTTGAGTTTCATAGTGTTATGATCTGAAAATATGCATGGTATGATCTCCATCTTGGCCCCAGTCAAGTGTTCTGAATTGCCATAATCTGTGAACCCCTGCTGTTGCACCATCACATGAACGTTTTCCAGAGCGAGCCAGCACCTAGCCATTGCTCAGCAAGACCCCTCCCCAGAGTGTCAGTGTGGGTCCAAGCCACAGAGGCCTCTGAAGCATGGGGTTCATGAAACAACCCCATCAGTTGTAAACTTGTAGAGGGAGGGGCCGCCTGCCAGGTACACAGCTTGGACACAGAAGCAGGGATTGGATGAAGGCCTGAGACAATGGAGGGGTGCTTGCTCACAGGTCAGTGATAGTCCAAAAGTTCCTGTGCCAGGGACTAGGGAGGTGGGAGAAGCCACTTCCACCTCTCCTAGACATGGGCGCAGACACACACTACACGGATCCACCCCAGTAAGCTAAGCAGCACCAGCTAGTGGAGAATGGAGCCATTACATCAAACCCCACCCATCTGTACCCTCCAAGCACGTCCCCCAGAAGACCAGAAATAACAAAAAATATCAAAATAAACAGACTAGAAAAGACCAGAGGAGATCACCAGAAACACAACTGTAGAGGCAACAAAATGGAACTAAATTCCTATCTTCTAATACTCCTCTAAATGTAAATCAACTAAATCTAATTAAAAGACACAGCATACCAAAATGGGTAAGAAAATAAGACCCATCTATATGCTGTTGGCCATTTTTTTCTGCTGTCCATTTTTATGTTCTCTTTGGAATGTTTATTCAGTTCCTTTGCTCATTCTTTTTTTTGTTTGTTTAGTTTTGTTTTTGTTTTGTAACTGAGTTGTATGGGTTCTTAATGTATTTTGGATACTAATCTTTTAAATAAATAATTTGCAGACTTTCCCCCCATTCAATAACTTGGCTTTTTGGTTGTTTTTGTACAGTAGCTTTCTAGTCTGTAGTCCCACTTGCTAATTTTTGCTTGTGCTCCTTGTACTTTTGATGTTATATCCAAAACTTATTGCCAAGACCAATGTCAAAGTGCTTTCCCCCATGTTCTCATCTAGGAATTTTATGGTTTCATGTATTAGGCTTTAGTCTTGGATTCATTTTGAGTTAATTTGTGAGTCTTGGAAGATAGGGGGTTCAATTACACTTTTCTGCATGTGGTTTTCCGGTTTTTCCAATACTATTTATTGAAAAGATTATGTTTGTGCTCACTTCAGCAGCACATATACTAAAATTGGAACGATACAGAGAAGATTAGTATGGCCCCTGGGTAGCGATAACATGCAAATTAATGAAGCATTTCATATTAGGAAAAAATATGCTTTTCCTATTGAGTATTCTAGTTCCCTTGTCAAGTACTATTTGACCATATATCAGGGGTTTATTTCTTGGCTCTCCGTTCCATTAGGTTTTGTATCTGGGTTGTGGTTTTTTTTTTTTTTTGCCTCTGCAATATGGTTTTGGGTATGAAAGCTTTCTAATGTAGCTTGTAATCAGGAAGTGTGTTGCCTCCAACTTTCTTACCTTTTAAGATGGCATTCTTTGGAGTCTTGTGTGGTTCTATGCAAGTTTCAGGATTGTTTTTCCTGCATTTGTGGAAAAATGCCATTGGAATTTTGATAGGGATTGCACTGAATCTATAGATTGTTTTGGGGAGGATATGGATCTTTGAACAGTCTTCTTATTCTTAAAAATGGGAATCTTTTTGTGTCCCCTTAGTTTCTTCTTTTGAAGTCTTGTACTTCTCAGCATACAGATCTTTCATTTCCTTGGTTAACCTTTGTTTTTGATGCTACTGTGAATGGGATTGACTTTTTAAGGTATTTGTCATTAGTGTATAGGTATTGATATATGTATGTTGGTTTTAAGTCCTGCAGCTTTACTGAATTTGTTGACTACTTCTAACAACTTTCTTGGAGTTTTTAGGGGTTTTGATATATGTGGTAATATCTGCAAGCAAATACCACTTTATTTCCATTTTGTGTACCTTTTATCTTGCCTGATAGCTTTGGCTAGGACTTCCAGTACTAATGTTGAATAAGAATGGTGAGAGTGGGCACCTTGGTTCTGATTGTAGATGACAGATACGAGCTATGGGCTTGTCTACAAACCTTTGTGTTGAAGTCTGTTACCTCTGTATCCAACCTGGTGAGGGTTTTTAGTCCTGAATGGATGTTGACTTTTTTCAGATGCATTTTCTGCATCTAGTAATTGAGCATACGATTTTGTGTTCTGTTCATGTGATGTATCCCATTTGTGTGCGTGTGTGTGTGAGTGAGTGTATTGAACCATTTTTGCACCTCAGACCCTCTTTGATTGCTGAGTATGATTCTTTTAATGGACTGGCTGAATTTGGTTTGCTAATATTGAGATTTTAATATCCATAACCATCAGTGATATTGCTCTGTAGTTGTAGTGTACTTATCTGGTTTTAGTATCTGGGTTATGTTAGCCTCATAAAATGAGTTTGGGTGTGTTGCCTTTTTAAAATTTTGGTAGTTTGAGGAGGATTAGGATTCATCCTTGAAAGGTTTGGTGGAATTCACTAACGAAGTCATCTGGTTGGTCTTAGACTTGTTCAGAAGTTTTTGATTACTATTCAGTCTCTCATCATTGGACTATACAGATTTCCTATTCATGATTTAGTAATGGTAGCCTATATGATACTAGAGATTCTTAAAGGAACTTCTTTGTATTATATTTCATTCTTTTTTTGATGTTTAGTAAGCAGGAAATATTTAGTTTTTCAGTGTACATCACTTCTATAAAATTTTAAAAATATTTTTATTTAGTTTTGAGAAAGAGACAGAGTGTGAATGGAGGAGGAGCAGAGAGGGAGACACATAATCCCAAGCAGGCTCCAGGCTCCAGGCTCCAGGCTCTCAGCTGTCAGCACAGAGCCTGACACGGGGCTAGAACTCTTGAACCACAAGATCATGACCTGAGCCAAAGTTGGATGCTCAACCAACTGAGCCACCCAGGTGCCCCCAGTGCACATCACTTTTTTCCTTTGATACTACTCCATTATGCATATTTACCACTTTAAATAACTGCTCTATTACTGTAACCTCATTTGCCTTTAATTGGCCACTACAATAGCTAATGCTGTAAGGAGTTCTACATGTCTCTGTTCGGATGTAAGCAGAATCTATGTCACACGGGTCTAGAAATGGAGTTAGTAGGCCATAATTAATTTGTAAAACTTGATTAAGTAATGCAAGACAGTTTTCCAGCATGGATACACTAGTTTGCTCTCTAGGGACCATGCATGAGGGTTCCTTTTGCCCATGTCCATACCCACCATATTCTGTATTGTGCATTTCTCCAGTTTTTATTAGGCTTATAAACCATCTGAAATGTTGTGCTCAGGCAAACTGTCACTTAAATTATGTGAGAAAATAGAAAAAAACCCACTTTGAATCCGAAGTCCTACCTCTTATTTATCAACTTTGCCCAAGAACAAAATAAAGCCATAAGAATACAATCAGGCCTACAAGGAATGAGACTGAGGATATCATGGGTTATAAGAAAGGGTATTTGGCAAAAAACTGATACATCTAGATTTAAATCATTATGAAAAATAATTGCTGATACTGTGTGGTTTTGAGGTCTAGAGGATTTTTAAAACAGCCAAGCATAATAGAAAACACCTGGGATAAAAATTAGATTTTAGTAAGACTTCCAAGGTGCTAAGTACAAAGTATGTTGGCTTTTTTTAGTTGAATATTATGGATACTGAGTTTCCCACAATTAATAGAAAAACATAAGTTAAAATGTTAAACTGTTTTAATGTCATAAAGACCATTGGAAAATTGATACTTAAAGACTGTATGCTGGTAAAAAGGAAAAGGAAAGGTAACATAACATTCAGCAAATGTAAAATTGGAATTTTAAGCTTTCAAAAATAATTAGCATTTTTAAATCCCTCATTAAAACAAAAGTGCTCAGGTTTTGTGAAACTGAAAACAAAACAGAAAAACTCATCCAATTTCTATACATGCTATTGTAACACATCAACATCAAACCTAATTGCCCAGAGAGCCATGAACAAAGGACTTGGCCATTTTATGGATCTGGGAAAAGGAAGAAGGTTGTAGGTGAGGGAAATGGCTTAGGAGGAGTCCTACTGAAGAAAGGTATCTTCAAGCCCTTACTCATAAGAGGGTCTAAGCAGAGGCACCTGAGAAAGGTCTTGGCCAAGGGTGACCTGTGAATGCAGGTGCATCGGGCTCCGCATGGAGAGCAGGTATTCCTATGAACGTGCTGGGTTGCAGGGTTGGGGCTGATCCTTGGTTAAGACTCCCCGCAGAGACAGCACTGCACCTGAGAAGGGCAGGAGATGTCTTCGGAATTGCCCGGGGTTGCCCCGAAGGATCACACTTAGGATTTGGCCTGAAGCCAGATAATGCCTCAGCCACCTAAGGTCCAATTAAAAACAAACCAACCAACAAACAAAAGCCAAAAGCCAAAACTAACAGTAATTTTACAGTCTAAGAAAAAAATGTTCTTAAATTTTTGTCAAAATATCACAAGACCTGGTATTTTGAGTTTTAGAATACTAACAAGTCAAAGAAGAAAAGGATGATTATCATCACAGGAGTGATACTATATTTACATAATTAGTAGATGACATGATTTTTCTCTCTAAAAAAATCTGACCCTCATTAGAAGACCTTCAATGATTTGAAAAAGTGGTTGGAAATAAGGACAACTAGCAAATACACAAAAATAGCAAAAGTTAATATAGCGAAAGGATGGGGCACTGGGGTGGTTCTGTAGGTGAAGTGTCTGACTCTTGATTTTGGCTCAGGTCATGATCTCAGGGTCATGAGAACAAGCCCTGTATCAGGATCCACGGTGGGCAGGGAGCCTGCTTGGGATTCACTCTTTCTCCCTGTCTCTCCCCGAAGCTCTGCATGTGTAGCAAATAAATAAGGAAAACAAAAATTCATATCTTAACAGAGCCAAAGGCTCTAATACCAGAGAAGCAACTTAAAGTTAAGAAGCACAACAGTCCAAAGCATCAATAAGATGTTTAAGAAACCTATATAATTTCACCAAGAAAGTTTTAATGGAATGAGCCAATATCCTGAAGATATCAGATATCACAAAGCTTAATTTAAAAATGGAGTACAATGAATTTCCCAATGAACATTTGGAAAATGAGTAAGTTGAATGTGTTTCCCCCCAAGGACTGTTTAAGTTACAAAATCAAATTACATGAAGTTATGATAATCCTATATTGATGCAAACAGGATTTCATGAAAGAATAGATGGTTCCAAAACAGACATCTACATGTGTATTTATGGCACAACTAATCACTGGGGCGATATCGTTGTGTAGAAATTTGACAACTTAGGGATTCAACTGTTAATTCTATCAGACATCTATAATTTGAGGATGAAAAGATAAATGTGATCTATCACTGATATTAAATACAGATACTTGTACTCTTACATTAAGACCATAAAAGACAAATATTGAGATTCAAAGATGGAAATATTGAACATTGCAACACTATAAAATCTTATTTAACAGAGATGAAAATCTTTTCAGAAACAGAGCTCACAGCAGATTCCCTCTGGGCATCATTCCTGGCCAGTTACATCATGGTGTGGCCCATGTCCAGTGGCTTGGTCTCTGCAGGAGGAAAAAGGCCCAGTTCCCCTCCATTGGGAAAAATTTAGAAGGAGGCCCTGTTGCACCTGCCTCATGGTTTCTTCTTCCTCGGCCCAACTGTGCTCTAAATTCCATGTAGGTATTCCTTGGGAGCACACATCTTGTGTGAGTTTCAAAGGCGGCCATAACCAAGCGCCACAAACTGGGTGATTAAACCAGTAAGTTATCCCCTCAGTCCTGGAAGCTAGGAGTCCGAAATTCAATTTGTCAACAGAGCCAAGCTCTCTCCGAAGGCTCCCGTGGAGAATCTGTTCCACACCTTTCCTTTGGATTCTGGTGGTGTTGTCAACCCTTGGTGTTCCTTGACCTGTAGGTGTATGGTGACCGTATCTGCGTCAGCTGTCACATTGCGTCTCTGTGTGGCTTCCCAGCTTCTTTCCTCTGTATGTGTTGGCCTTTGTGTCTCTGCCTTCTGTGGGAACCGTCTTGTTGGCCGAGGACCCCCCTAATGACTTTAACTTGACCATATCTTTAGGGACCCCATTTGTAGATAAGGTCACATTCACAGATAGAGAAGGTTAGGATTTTAACATGTCTTTTGGGGGATCCAGCTCAACCCACAACACTCCCCAGTAAGCCACCTACATGTAAGTCAGGCCAGTGGCTGACTTCTGTGAGACGCAGATCAAGGATTAGGCAGTTCCTTCTTTCCTGATAATTTTCTGTAGATTCCTAAAGGGAAAATAAGATGTCATAGTAAGTATACACTTAAGCATGTAACAATATGCTCCTGTTTTGGCCCAATAAAAAAATTCCTTATTTAGGAGAGCAGTTATTTGGAGACTGCATTGATGTCGAGATAAAATTGTCACTAACTCAACTATTTTAAACACTTGCTCTGAGTTTCCAACCCATCAAAATATTTAGGCAATTAATTTGTGGGAATCCTTTTTATTTCACTTCTGATACAGTCCTGCATTTGGAGAGTTCCCGGAAGAATTGCACAAATGCGCTATGTGGTCTCACTAACTGCCAGCTGTAATTTTCAGCCAGCCTGTGTAACATAAATGCGTTATTCTCTTTTGTGATTTTTCTTGCCGGGTTGCTTAATGTCTGCCCCTTTGCCCTCGCACAGAAAGAGCATTACAGCGCAGCACTGCGACTCAAGGTCGCTTTTTCAGGTGTTCTGACAGCTCCCGTCGCCATGTAAACAGCTTGATAACTCCACGCCTGAGGTGCTGACATAGTCTGAGTAGATTGAAGTTCTCTGGGGTTTTCCTAAAATTGAAATAAGAAATAGAGGAGTGGTCCTGTACGAAAGGAAAGGGGGATCTGCAGAACCATTTGCGTGTTCGTGCCATGGCGGGGGGGGGGGGGGCCAGCTCGGCACGCCTGGCCGTGTTCATCCCTGCTCTCTCCACCCCGCCGCCGTCCCTCACGTCTGCGATTCTCCCAGAGGGGCGCGGGGTTACCCTTCAGAGAGGCAGAGGCTTGTTTTAAATTCCACCTCGGAAGTCTCACAAAGCCTGCAGCGGAAGGGCATGGCGTCTACCGGAAGGTGAGCATCTGTCACGTGATGGTAATCGCTCTCCCGCCAGGAGAGGTTGGCTGTCGGGGGGCGGTACTTCCTCCGTGCTGGACCCCTGACTTCCTGTGCTGCCTTCTAAGCGTTGTCTCCCAGGATGCCTCGCGAGACTTGCTGGCCTCCGCTAACCCAAACCCGGGTTGCTGCTGTTTTCTTGTCCTGTGGCTTTCTTAAGTGACTGCGACGTATCTGTCAGCTGTTTAGTAAACTTGATTTCTTACCCATCCGTGCCTGGGAGAACTTGATATCCAAGTCAGCATTTTCTCAGTATCCAGTTTAAAAAGACATCCTTTAGGGGCACCTGGGTGGCTCAGTTGGTTACGCGTCTGGCTTCGGCTCAGGTCATAATCTCACAGCTCAGATCATGATCTCATGGTTCGTGGGTTCGAGCCCCCTCATCAGGCTCTGTGCTGACAGCTCAGAGCCTGGAGCCTGCTTCGGATTCTGTGTCTCCCTCTCTCTGCCCCACCCCCACTCATGCTCTGTTTCTCTCTGTCTCAATAATAAAAAAACATAAAAAATTAAAAAAAGATATCCTTTAAGCAGACCCTTAATATTCCATAATCTGTGACAGACGATGTCCAAATCCTTTTTTTTTCTTTTCCAGAGTTTTCCACTATTTATTACCCTGACCCTTAAACAAACAGCCAGTCCAGACTAGGATTTGCTCTCAGAGGGCTGAGAGTCAAGCAGAAGAGACTGGCATCAGACACAAATGGCACAAGAAGTTGTTTCCGTGCAGCTCTAAAAGTCCTGTGAAGCAAAAACGTGAAGGGCAAGTCCGCTTGGTGCCAGTGGCACTTCAGCAGCCACTAGACGTTTGGAAAGAGGCAAAGTTGGAGGGGTCAGTTCAGAGGTTAAGATCGCCTTCTGCAAAGCCCTTGAAGCAGAAGTGCAAAGGCAACCGGAAGCCTGAAGTCTGGTGAGCGAGGTCAGTGGTGCATGAGAGACTGGGGAGGAAATAGGGGGCCAGCGCCTGCAGGGTGCCATTTAGGACACGCTAAGGGTATCCTGGGACTTGGGGCTAAAAGGAGCAGGATGCTCTGTAAACAGAGAAAGATTACATTCTGATTTCATAATCTTCTGGTTGCAGTGGAGAAAACTGGGGGAGGCGTATGCATGCAGGAGCCCAGGACCCTGGCGAGCTGGGGGGAGGTGGTAGTGATCTAGAGTCAGTGATGGATTTGGTGGTTGATAGAGCTTGGCGAAAGAAGCTGGGAATGAAATTGGAAAGGAGTTAAAGGAGTGGCTGGCAGGGGTCTTCATTGGTGATATGGGGCTTCAGTGTGGCGTTTACTGGGCGAGGCAGCTTGGGACCGGGGGCAGTCTGTCGTAGGATTCTGTAGTGCAGACGGGAAGTCGTGAGCCGTCCTAACGAGGTGCACTGGAAGCAGAGAAGCCTGGGTCAAATCTGTCACCTGAGAACATGACATTAAGGGGTGGGAGTGTGGCTTTAGAATGGCGACCCTGAAACCCGGGGAAGCCAGGCACTGCCTCATTGTACCAGTAGCCATAACAACAAGATGCGTTCCCGCTGCCATGTATGCACTGTCTAATTGGTACCTCCTAGAGGTTTTGCCCCCTCCTGTCCACTGGCCTGCCTTGACCAGTGAGGGCAGTCTCCCACGGAAATGGAGTAAAGCTCTTCAAGGAAGCATTGTGTTTTAGGTTTCTCCTCCACTTCTGTATGCTTTTCTATCAGATAGAACAGATCCCATAGATGTGGAGAAGGATTTTTGTCATGGGTCAGTTAGTTGCCTGTGGGACATTTAAGAAGGCAAGTTGATTAGGTAGTTGGATGTACTTGGGGAGTTCTCTCTAGAGCAAGTATTGTAGGTCCTGGAGGGTGAACGGGGCAGTAGCTGAAACGTCAGCTCCGGACAGACGAACGCGGTAGTGTTGTGAGCTACAGGGCCCCCTGAACCCCCCCAGGACAGTGAAGATACAAATCCCATTGTAACTCCCCGACGTTCCTGGAAGCTTAACACAGACGCCCTGCATGCCTTCCCGTGGCCACCAGGTGTATGTCTGGTTAATGCCTCAAGATCCTTTGTGCTCTCTTTCCATGCTTTGTTTCTCTTCCATACTTCTATGTAGTGAAACATAAAGGCTACATGCCGTCGGCTGCTGGGCTGTCTCAGGTACTGATTTGGACTTGGAAGGTTTATTTGTGCTGGAGCTAGAAGTTTAGTAACCCTCTAAAGACCAGGGAATAATTGCATTTAAGAAATACTTACATAGTAACCAGTGTTACTACGTGTCCTTAGTTTCTCTGTGCCTCGACTTCCTCAACTGAAAATGGAGATCATAGCACTGACTCAGAGTTGTTTTCACAATTAATTGCTAATTTATAAAAGCACTAAGTGACCTTTTTAAAAAGGTACATAGAATGTGGCGAAGCTGAGGTGATGAACGCAGGCTATGTATAAAGTCCAAACTCGTAATCACTGGGCTATGCTGTGTAAGGAAAGGGTCAAGACTAAACCAAATGAAGTTCTAGGGACTCCCTTCTACCCCTGGAGGTGTTCCCACATTTATAGCACAGGAGTGGTGATAAGCCAGGAGCACGGTCTTTGCCTGCCTTACTTTCTGAAGTCCTGCTCCTCCAGGTGACCTAGGAAAGCCATCTCCCTAACCCCATGGTCAGGGATTAGAAACCCTTCGGCAGGAATCTTTGGGCTGGCTGCTCCCATCTTGGCAGATTCTGTGCTCCTTCTCTTCTCCTCCCAAACTCCTTAAAAAAAAAAAAAAAAAAAGGTTGTGCCTGGGGAGATGAAAACAACCCAAATGAGAACCAGCAGAAGCTATTTATTTAGAATTTCCTAAAGCAAGGAAGACCACCATCATCACTTGGGTTTGACAGAGTTTCGAAGGGAAGCTTTGTAGTGAAAAATCAGATGGAACGTTCCAGGGGTGTGCTGATTGGAGGCTGCTGGCTTGGGAAGCAGTCTGCGTGCTAAGTAAAAGTGGGTGTCTTCTGGGATTGGTTAGGGGAGATTTGCCTCGGGTAAAAAGTAGGGAAGCTGGCTGTTACTGATCAAGTCTTGGCCGTATGGGGCTTATTGGTGAGGAGGATGTGGCTTGGCTCCCCGGGCTGGTAGCTCCAGGGTGTGGGTCAGAGTTCTATTATTATTTACGGCATGGCCCATATCGGACTGTATATTCAATCGCTTATACCTGCTCTTCATTTTCTCACATTCCTAAAAATATTTTCTTCCTATGATAGCACGGGGGTGGGGGGAAGGGTCTATTTCTGATCTTTTTTTCAGGCCCTCACATGGGGGTCACTCTGTGTCCGGTTATTTATCTGATCTTGCTGCTACCCAAATGGTTCCTCATGATGTAGAACCCCCTTTTCTTTCTCCTTTCTGATCCTTTGACGTCTCTGTTCCTGCTGGAATGGAGCACTCGAAGTCTCAGCTGACTTGGCGCATCTTTTCTCCTCATTTCTGTGGCACTAACTCCTCCTTACTTTTAAACCTTAAATATAGTTTCTTCTGGAAAGTGGGAATCCTCAAAACGTCTCTATGCTCCCAGAGTCCCCACTGTTAGGACACTTGAAACAATAGATTAGGCACAGGGCTGCTGTGGGGGGCAGTCACTTGTGTAGAGTCTGGTATAGTAGGCAACCAATAAATGTTTATGGAAATAACCAATTTGATTCAAAAAGTGAATATGAGAGGGTAGAGCAAGGTCTAGAGGCTCACAACAGACTCCTTTGTGAGCCCCCGGAAGGGGGGGCAGGTGTGCTGCATGGCGAGCTCCTTTTTTTTTTTTTTTTCTTTTCTTTTTTTTTTTCCCCCCAGTAAGCTTCTGTAAATTCATTGTCAGTGAGATGGTGAACCCCAGACCTTTGAAAGCTTCCAATGGAAAACAGCGGATTTTACACTTTTTGTGAAATGTGGAAATGAATCATCGCAGATGAGTGATGTGCCCGGAGGCTGTGTTGCAAATTAAGGAGCATGCAGAAGGCTTTAGGCTTCCTCGAGCCTTCCAACCACAGGGATGTGCTACAATTTGAGCCCTCGGTGAGTACTCCTTTCCTAGTACACATTAAAGACCAAGAAAATATCTTTGTGGAGTGCAAACAGTGCCTGTCTTCCGTCTTAATTTTCAGTTTCCAGTGAACTTTTTGTCTGTTTAAAAAGAAAAAACAACCTACTTGCCCAGCTTGGAGAACATCATAGGATTCATTTTCAGTCCCCTTTCTGGACAGCATAAATTATTTCTATCCTTTGGTCTGAGTCACTTTTGTCAGATTGTCTTATAATTTATTTGGTTTGTTGATTAAAAAAAAAAATCCTGTGGTAAGAGCACCATGAACAAGTCGCCTTTCATCCTCCAGGAACTTAATTTCCTGAAGGCTCTTCCGTGAGAAGAAGGGAATGGGAGTATAAATTCCCATTTGAGTGAGGCTGGTGGAGTTCTGTCACGTGGGAAGTAGGCGTGTGAGACGAGGAAGGGGATTACAGATTCGACGGGAACCCTACTAGCGAAAGCTTGGAAATGTGCCTGCTCTTCTGCTGCTCCTCTGCTGGGGTGTGGACTCTCCTGCGTGCAGTTCAGACGGTGGCTCTTAGATGCGCAGGAAGTAGGAGCCCACTTCCTGTCTGCACAGTTGATCCCTAGATCAGTTCTTCTGCATTCCTCCGTCATCTCGGGTCCTATGAATTTCCTATTTTTTTTCCCCTTCCCAGTATCTTAGTCTTTTCTGTTTTTTCATGTGATACTTGTAGCTGTACCTTGATTCCCAGGACCAGTGTATTTCTGAACTCATAACCATAGCTATGGGTTGATCCAGTTTTATTTCAAACTGAATTCTGCAGGCTCACCTTTGCCTATCAGTCCCTGACTTGTTGTGATTCTAAAGCCCTGGAATGGTGTTGTCCATCTGGGTGTCCTTGCCTAGGTGTGGCAGTACGCAAATGCCCCTGTCAGAACACACTGTCAGCAAAGATTGTCCTGGAGGGAGAAATTTGGAAACTGAGTTTTGAGTTAACAATGCTTCTTATCAGTTGCTTCCTACTTTTACTTGTATATAATAACTTTTCTATTAAAAGGTGTTTATCCATTTTCTTTCTTTTAAACACTGTTGAATATATTCAGCAATGCCTTGAGGGAGGCTGTGATGACTGAATTACTGTGATTTGCACATGATTGCCTGCTTGTCAGAAAACCACAACATGAAGGTTATTTTGTAGTAACATTCCTAACATATATGGTGTACTTAACAGAGAGTAGAACACTTATTTCTGAGGCCTTTTGAAACATTCCTGCCTAAGTATTTTGTATGATTGGGCACAGATGGCCTGGAATTAAATTATGCATCCTCAAGACCTGTTGTCATTTTTTGTATTTGGATTAATGCCTTGAGACAACTCGGACATAAAGTTAAGTGGAATTAGTTTAATATCAGGAAAAATTGAAAATTGTTGAATAAAAGGGACTGGTAGATATTTTGAAGCAAGGGGAAATAATAAATAGGGGATATTTTCCACCTAAAGGACATAATTAAAAATTTTTCCCCGAAGGACAACTGCCTCTTGATGTTTTTCAGTCGACAGTTTGTTTTCTCTATTGAAAAATGCACATGTCCACATGTAAACGAGGTGGGTGCTGTAGTATGAGAATTTGAGTTAATTACAAACGAATAGATACTTCAAATCGTACTTAATGACTGAGCGGAAAGCAAAACGGTGTGTACATGGTGAGTGGAAAACCTCTTGAAGACGAGGAGG
The DNA here is from genome assembly GCA_004023785.1 of Mungos mungo. Classification (NCBI taxonomy): domain Eukaryota; kingdom Metazoa; phylum Chordata; class Mammalia; order Carnivora; family Herpestidae; genus Mungos; species Mungos mungo. The sequence continues at coordinate 357,305 of PISW01001414.1, forward strand.
AAATGTGAAGAATTGGTCATGGACGCGATATGAATGATGAATGCTTTGTCTCTGAAATGACTCAGAGCACATAGGGAAAATAGTGATCATCATCTGCTGTAGCTGTAATTCTTAGAAAAATTAGGTGTACTTTTTCTATTGAGGTAAAATGCGAGTTCATACTTAAACGTTGAGGTATGAAAATATCTACTTTCCTACTTGGGAATGAATCATTTTGCACCCTAACCAAAAGCTAGAACTCCAGAGTAACACGTGTTAATGAAATTCTCAAACCAGCCGAGTCCATGGTCCAACACCATTGGCAGCCAACAGGGCACATACTGAGACGACTGAACAGTCTACTCCATATAGAAAGTGCTAAGAAAATGGGAGGGCAAAGCACTGAACACCTGGTCTTTTGAAAAAAGTTTTGAATTGATCGTTGTATTTTTTTAATAGACTTCATCTTTTTAGAACAGTTAAAGATTTACAGAAAAATGTGAGAACATGGGATCTAGATTTACCATATACCCCCACATGCAATTTAACTTCTTGTGTTAGTGTGGAACATTTATTGCATTTGATGAACCAGTATTGAAGTCTGTGCTCCTTCCAGATTTCCTTAGTTTTACCTAATCATCTTTTGTGTCATCTTATCCATGATCTCCCATTACATGGTGTTGACCTGTCTCCTTTTCTCTCTTTGCCTGTGATCGTTTCCCCGACATTTCTTGTTTTATGACCTTGATATTCTTCTGGAGTTCTAGTCAGATGCTCTGTTAAATGTCCCCCTTTTGGGACCTGTTTTCTCATGCATACACTGGGACTGCCTGTTCTGGGGAGGAAGACCACAGAGGTAAAATTTTCATCCTTCACATCAAGAGTGCATACTGTGAACATGGTTCTCACTGTGCTTGAATCTCCTGGCTGCGGTGGTCAGCCAGACTTCCCCATCGTGAGTTACCTTTCTCACCCCTGTACTTCTCTGTGCCATCATGCTGTTTCCTTTGGAAGGACGTCACCAAACACAGGTCACGCGTTAGTAGGTATTTGTGCTTCACCTCCTTGACGGCACACTATCTACGGAAGTTGTTTGTTATCCATCTACAAGGCACATTGACCTCTGCTCCCCCCCCATTTATTCAGTCATTTATTTGCATCAATGTAACAGACTCTTAGGAATTTATTTAAACTCTGTTATACCCCAATGCTAGTTGATTCATTTTCTTACTCCAGGTAACCAGCTTTGGCTCTTTAGGGCTGCTTTAGATGGTTCTGTGTTCTGTGGGCATCACCCTCCTCAATGTCAGGCTTTTGTGTTTGAGCATTTCCGGGGCTCTAAGCTCCATGTTCCTCTTGGATATTTGCTGCTGCAGCTTGGAGCCAGCCGTTTCTCCGTATGTATTTATATCTCTGTATATAGAACTACATATGAAACGATTTGACACTAAGGTCTGCATCCTGGCTGTTGTGCTTACCACTACATTGCATTCAGCTGATGAAACACAGAAACATATGTGTTTACTAAGCCACGGACATGTATGTGTACATATCTGTAGATGTATTTTCTGCCCCTAGGCCTGGAGTTGTTTCTCCATGGAGTGCGGTTTCTTGTTTTTGGAGAAACGATATCAGAAATCTGATGCTGAGTTCTTGGTGGGCTTGTGGCTACCCAGCTGTTTTATCTTGTAGGCCCTCTCCTCTGGCAGAATGAGGAAATACCTACATGTATCCCAACCCGTGTACACACACATCTGGCTGTAGATTTCTGTACAGCAGTGTATCTGCGTTAAACTAAACGTGTGCTGTGTTACTGCAGGGGCTGTTCCCGCCCCCTCTCCTCCGGTGTCTAGATTCCCATTGCTGCAGTGACAATCCTGTGTCTTGTCATCTGCCTTCCAGGAATAGTTCAAGTCCAGTACCGGGTATAGGGCCGTCAGATTGCTCAACCGGCATCCTCTTGGAAATAACTTGAACTAGAATACGATACTTATGTGTGTAGTTCCTTTTGTCCTTAGTGTTTCAGACCTCAGTCCTTTCCACTTAGCTCACACCGTTCCCCCTGCCCTTTTAGTGACACCATCGCGTGCGTTTGTCATACACTTAGTTCCCTTGACGGTCTGCATTCCTTCCTGGGATCCTTCCATCTCCTCAGTGCTTCTCCCCCCCCCAACCCCCAAAGATTTGCCTGGAGGAAGATTCATTCTTGGTAAAGTTCCATGTGTTTTTGGCAAATGCCTCATATTGTGTATCCATCACCGTGTTACAAAATAGTGTCCCCACCCTGAAAGCTTTCCAGGTTTCTCCTAGTCAACCCTTCTCGGGCCCTAACTCCTGGAAACCATGGATCTTTTATATAGTCTTCTAGTTCTGCCTTTTCCAACATGTTGTATAATTGGAATGATACAGTATATACAATCTTTAAAGATTGGATCTTTCATTTAGAAATATGCATTTAAGGCTCATGCATGATTTGTAGTTTGAATAATGTATTTTTATTGCTGAAAAATATTTCATTGTATGGCTGCATATATGTACATGTAAACCTCTGGTTGCTTCTAGTCTTTCGACATGCAGGCTTGTTCTGTTTCGGTAGATACTAGTTGTAAAATTAGTTAGGCACCTCTGAAATCCCTAGGAGCACAATTGTTGGATGTCAGAAACCTGTTTTTTGTTGTTGCTTTGTAGAAAACTTCCGCTTTTCCCCCCTTTGCTAACAAAAATACAAAGTCTCTTTCAAATCCAGGGATTTAATTGGATTAAGACCTTACATTCTCGCCATTGCTAGGAAACATAGAATAACTATAGCCTGGCAAATGGACTTGGTGGTCTAACGAAAGGTATATAAGGAAGTGCAACTTCTTACTGAATTCATCTAAAGATTTTTAACCTCTCTCTTTTAAAAGTAACCAGTTCCACTTTGGCACTTGCTAGCTTTGAGACGTTGGTAAATTACTTCACCTCTTTGATCCCAACTTTCTCACTTAGAAAATGGAAATGCTAAAAGCCACCTTGCTGATTTCTTGTGAAGATTAGGGATAAAGAAGCTAGGAAAAAATGTATTATGCTCTAAAATGGTATTAATACTACTGAAATTTACTAGGCATGTATTATATCATGTGCTGTGAAGCTCATGATTTAATGGATGAAGCAAGTAGAAATACATGAAATATGATGAACAAAGTTCAGGTAAGACTTTTTGGGTCAGCTGAGCACCGGGGAGTGGGCATGAGGTCACCAGGTGACAGGTAACATAAAGCATTCAGAGAGAAACTGCAGAAGATAGGATTTGAAAAGGCTTAAGCACCGAATAAAAAAGAGAAATGAAATAAAACTATGCAGAGAAGAATCCCAAGAGGTCTATTTTCCCAGCTAAGTGATGTGCAGTTTGTGTAGAAATAGTATTTGTATTTGTAAATTAAAGAGTCCTTAAGAAAGATCTAGAGAAAGGAGGGGATTGGAGAATATTCGAGACTGAGAGCTTTGTCACGAGATGATGTGATAGTTGGTAAAACGGAAAAGGGCCTGGACAGGCTCCGAGCGTGGAGTGGGAGGGGGAATGGGAAGCGTGGGTCCCTGGCTGCTGCGTGTGGTTTGCTGATGGATTTAAATGTAAAGACAAGAAGAGAAGGAACTGCAGGAGTGTCTAGCATGTGTAGCTGGGGGTCTGCTGAGGTCATTTAGTGAAAGAGGAGGAAGGTGAGGTTTTTTTTTTTTTAAATACTTTTGAAATTTTGAGATAATTACATATTTATGTATAATGAGAAAGAGCCTATGTACCATTTATCCAGCTTTTTCAAAGACAACAGTTGCAAAACCATAGCATATCTGGATAATAGCCTATCTAGGTGTGAGCACCGATATAGTTAGGATCTAGAATATTTGGGTCACCACGGAGATCCTTCATGTTGTCCTGTTAGAGTCCTGCTCACCCTTGCCTCCACGCTGTTCTTAACCTCTGGCAACTACTGGACTGTCCTTAGTTTCCAGAACTTCAGTGAATGAATGTTAATCAAATCCTGCATTATCTAACTTCTTAGGTTTGGCTTTTTTCAAGTAGCATAATTCTCTGGAGATGTTTCCAAGCGATTGTGGACGTGAGTAGTTCTTTTCCTTTGCTGAGTAAGATTGTATGGTACAGATGCCTCATATTTTAACCATTCACCCAGTGGAGGACATTTGAATTGTCTCCTCTTCCATGAACATTCACCTGTAGGTTTCTGTGTGAACTTCAGTCTTCATGTTTTTCTGGGATAAATATCTCAAAGTGCAATTGCTGGGATATTTTATTGTTCTATGTGCAATTTTTAAATAAATTGCCCAGCTGTTTATGAAGAGAAGCTCCACCATTTTATATGTTTATTACCGGAGTGTGACTGGTCCAGTTTCTATGCATTCTAACAAGCGTTTGGCATTTTCCTTACTTTGTATCTTTGCCCTTGTGATAGATGGGTAACGACATCTGACTGTGCTTTTAATTTGGATTTCTTTAATGGCTAATGATGTTGAAAATATTTTCTTGTGACTGATTGACATCTGTGTATCCCCTTGGGTAAAATCTCTCTTCAAGTGGTTTATTTTCCGATTAGAATGTTGACTTTTTAATGCTGACGTTTTTAAAGCTCTTCATATATTTTAAATCTAGTCCTCTGTCAGATACATGGTTTGCAAACAATTTTCCCAGTCTGTAGCTTTTCTCCATCCTCTTAGCAAGGTCTTTTGTAGATTTATGGGTTTTAATTTCAAAAGGTCCAACTGCTCAATATTTTTCTTCTAGGAATTCTGCTTTGGTGCCAAGTCTAAGGTAATTTGCTGACTATTAACCCCTAAGGATTTTCTGGTTTTTTCCCTAAATGTTTCAGTTTGATGTTTTCCATTTGAGCACATGATTCATTTTGAGTTAATTATTGTCTAAGGTGTGAGACTTAAGACCAGCTTCATTTACTTGTTTTTCCTATTCAGTTCCAGTATCTTCACAATTGAGTCAATCATCTTTTTAAAATTGAATTGCATTTGTGTATTTCTCAAAAATCACTTGAGCATAGTTCTGTGGGTCTATTTCTACTTTCTGGTTATCTTCCGTTCCATCAGCTGTGTGGTCTTGGTGGAGCCATAGACACACGCATCTCGATTACTTTGGTTTATAGGAAGTCATGAAATCTTGGTAGGTTCACTTTATTACCCCAAATTATTGAGTACTCTATTTTTTTTATCTTTACATAGAAATTTTAGAAAGATGTATCTCTATAAAGAAATTTGGGATTTTGATTCATGTTAAATCTGAATATAAATTTGAGAATTGACATCTTTACCATTTAGATTTTACAATCCCTGAATACATTACATCTCTTGATTTATTTAAATCTTCAACAATGTAGTTTTTAGCATACATATACCTTGTTCGATTTACACTTTTAAAAACTATCAAATATAAGCGGTGTTCTAAATTCTCCACATGACTTGCTTTATATCCTCTACCAGGGAATTACTTGTCTCTGTTTCATGTAGCTCTCTTGCTGTGAGTTTTGTCCTGTTCTTTGGTTTGGGACCTAGTCCTCTGTCTCCTTGGTTTGTCTAACTCTCTGTTTACAGGTTTAAACAGTTGGCTAGGTCTCCTGCTCTTGAAAGCAGTGGCCTTCTGAAGACCAGGTCCTATAGTACCCTGGAGTGCTGTGTCCCCGTTCTCCAGAACCTGTGCTTCTCCGGTTGTCTCCTGGGGGTTACGCCCTCTACTGTTGTGGCTGGGTTGCGTTCACCTTCCGTCATTAACAATGGGGCTCTCTGCTTGCCATGGAGCAGGCTTGGTCCCCATGTTAGTGGGATGGTCTGGGGTCGTGCTGGGCTTGAGTTGTCAGACTGGGCGTCTGCCAGAGCTGCAGTAGCACTAACCTGGGGGCAGTTTCTCTGTTTTGTCCGCTGAGAAGCATTTGTTGGTGGCAAGGCCTGCAGTCCAACCCAATGGCTGCCTCCAGCCTGCTGAGGCTGCAGTCAGACACCTACAAGTCGCTTGGGAGTGGTGCTGGTCCCTGTTGGGGCTGCTCGTATTCTGCCTGGCTTGTGGCCCTGCTTTGGATGGGCTCTGTCCAAGGAAGTGTGGGAGCAGCACGTCCACAGGAGAACACTGAGCCGAGGTCCACCCTTAGCAAACTAGGTAGTGCGTGCTGGCACGGGGCTGGTTTCTGCAGCTGTCTGCCTAGCTTGAGTGGTGGGGGAGGGAAACTGTGTCCACCAGCTTCTTTGTTCTAGAAGTCTCTCATTGATGCCAGCCCCTCCAGCACATGCCCCGAGATTTGTAAAGAACACTTCCATATACCGCTGGTGTTTTTCAAACTGCTGTTTCAATACCGTATCTCCACGGGGCTGTTTGCTGTGCTGTCTCTTAAAGGTGGGGACTCAGTTTCTCCTAGCCTTTCCCACTCTCCCAGAGCTCAGCCAGCTGATTTTTAAAGTTCTATGTGTTCAGCCCAGCTGTGTGAAAACTTGGGGAAACTATGGGTTTCTTGTGAGTTTTTCCTGCCTGAGGTGCTTTGTGGAAGGGTATGGTCTCTATTTTCTCTCTTCTCTTTTTTTGCTTTATCTTTTCCTTAAAGTTTATTCCTTGGGGGGGAGGGGTAAGTGTGTGTGTGTGTGTGTGTGTGTGTGTGTGTTTGTGTTTTGTGTGTGAGAGAGCGCAAGAGCGCGTGAGCGAGCGCGAGTGAGCGCACTCAGGCACATGAGCCTGTTAGTGGGGGAGGGGCAATGGCAGAGGGGATTCCTAGTGGGCTCTGTGCTCCGCATGGAGCCTGACACCTGCTCAGGCACTCAGTGAACCATGAGATCATGACCTGAGCCAAAATCGAGTTGGATGCTTAACAGCCAGAGCCACCCAGGTGCCCTCTCTCCTTTTCTGTGTTTGCTTATGTTCTCTTCTCTGCATATAGCTATGGAGGAAGAGTCTGTTCTATCTATCTGAGTCATTTTCTGGGTGACTTTACACTGATGTGGGTGTTCCCTAGTTGTATCCATGCAACGAGGTGAGAGCCTCCAGGCCTACTCTACCCTCTTTCCCGGAAGTCCTAGCAGTTTGCTAATTTTCATGATTTTTTTCTAATTCTTTATAAAACAGTAATAAAATTACACTGAATACAAATGGAATAACAATCATAAAATATCTATTGAAATGGCCTTGAAAAATGGTGTCGTCAAATAAAGCTGGTAGGAAATTCTGAAGTCTTGCATCTGTGTTCAATCATCAGAAGATGGTGTAAAGCTTACCTCAAAGGCTCTAAATTATGCTTTATGCTTTCTGTTGTTTGGGGGAAAAATCACATAGAAAGCAATTTTTAAGAGCCACAGTAAACTTAAATGTAGCTTTTCTTGTTATAGAACACTCAAGTCATAGCTTTGTTTAGAAATATCCTTCCATTTGCAAACCATATGTAGTGGAATAGAAGCAAAAGAATAAACCAGGTAAGGATTTACATTAGATTGTGCAGTTCTTAAACTGAGGATTCTATTTCCCGGTGAAAGGCAAATCCTAACCTAGGCTAAAAGGAAGAATAGGGTATTTTGCACACATGACACTTGGAACGCGATTCATAAGAGGTTGGTAAGGATATATTGTGTTTTACATATTTAATTAGATTGCATAAGCACCTGAGGCATACACCATTTGAATTTACCAAAGACCGAAATCTTTGGAGGCTTATTTCACTCCCTGTCATCCCACAGAACTGTGTGTTTTAACCTGCAGTAGATTTGCTTTTGTCTAAAAGTG